>VWZG01011923.1:507427-625613 GCA_013396735.1 Grallaria varia | reverse complement strand
AAAAAAAAAAAAAAGAAAAAGAAAGACATTAACTGTAGAAGTTAGTTCTGGACTCCAGTCCTGCATTATTTCTAACAATTTTTTTCACTTGCTCCTGTCATTACATATTATTCTCCCTATTACTAAGGCTTCAACAAAACAATTGTACATATAGGATGAAATAGCATGCAGAGTATATTATATTCTGTTAGGGTTAAACCTTCAGTGGGCAACAGATGACCGTTGAATTCAAAAAATTTCTTGATTGATTTTCATTGAAAATTTCCATGGAGAATAAATTTTAATTAAGATGTAGCTGGGCTATTTTTACAGAATTTGTGATTTGTGGGCTACATGTTACTAAGGTTTGCAATAGGGAATTCAAGATTGCAGTAATAGTGTTCTGATTATGAAAACAAATTTTTAGTTTGACCTTGAATAGTGTTCTGGTGGATGGGATTAAAAAGTTCCCTATTTTTGTGGGTTAAAAGGGGTATTGACATCTTGGGATCTGGACACAAACAGAGGGAAAAAAAAAAAACAAAAAACAAACCAACCATCTTAAAAAAGGAGAGTTAGAAATAACTTCATAGTGGAGCAATGTACATAGAACTATGATGGGGAAAACATGCTTAATAATAAAGTTTATTATGTCCTTCAGCTTCTAATTAGTAACAAAGAAAAAAAGTGCTGGTTACAATATGTGGGTAAGCATAATTTATTTTTTAAATCCTTTTATAGAATTATTCACTATTTATTACTAGGCTTCTTTTTAGTCATTGGCATTCCTGTACCATAAGAATCACTCTTGGCTATTAGGAAGCCACAGCCAATGCAGCATTGAAGCCATAAGTCATTCAGGTGTTAACTACATTAAATAGCATCAGTAGTTCTGGGACTTGCTCTTTACTAACTAAGAGAAAAATTAGATCTACAATCACAGGATTACCGTCAGAAAAGGAAATTAAATCTGTAGAAAAACTAGAAGAATGAACATAAGAAATGCATCAAAAAGAGAACCTTGGCTGACTCTGAAATTTTATGGTTTTTTCATTATGGGAAACTTCACTCATCCGTATTTGTCTTTTACAAAGGATTATGAATTGAGGACTACAACTCCATAAAATTTATATTTTGTCATCTGGTTTGATTGGTGAAATTGTGTTATTGAGAAGGATTCTGAGATCACATTAGCCAGGAAAGAGTAATGCACTACACCCACTGAAGAACAATACATGTTCTTATCTACTCAGGCAGGCAATCAATTCTCTAGTGCATATATCAATAGAGGCTGGAAGTCCACTATTGGCAGATGGTGTGGATGAGGTCTTGATACCAGCTTTACCAGCAAAGATTACCACAGGTGAATTCACTGTAGGTTAAACAAATAAACAAACAAGCAAACAAACAAACATGGATAACCCCCTCACACAACTGATTAATTCTCCTTTATCACTGTGAATTTATTTCCATAATATGATAATATAAAAGCTTCTCTCAAACTCACAAGTGCAGACAGTGAATGATCTACTTTTAAATTGTAACCTAAGGAAATACATTATTTTAAAAGACTGAATACTGTGAAAAGTCTTTGGAAGTTAGGGATGTGAACTCCCAACAGAAAGATCCTTAACTTCTTCAAAACCAAACTAACATAAACATTCAGGTAACGTTTCCAAACTGATTGTCTTTCAAAACTTTCATGAACTTCACTGCCAAAGAAAGCATCAGAAGCATGGGAGGAACTCTAATTCTTGTTCTTCCTGACCAGAAACAGAAGATTCCTGAATAGTTTGATACAGCTTGTATCTCATAGTTATTCTACCAGACTAGATTTTGGAGATATATGCATGTTTTTCATTATCTAAAATTATTACAGCATGACTGGTGATTTTCCTAAGATCTTGGGTAGGAATTAATGAATAATGTAACATCCAGGATAAAGCCTAAATCTCATTAAATCCTTAATGGCAATCCAGGCTCAAAGTCCTGATCTTCCTGCAATCTGTGCTGATCTCTGTTCCCTGGGCTTCTGTTGCCTTTTGTGTAGGGCTCTGCCCAATCAGTCTGTTATCAGAGTTTAGATATACTCCACCAGGTCCTGCAGGAGGGTAAGCAGATGCCTCCTTCCTGTATTTTAGCAGAAGATTAGAGCCCAGCAGCCTTGTCATAGGGTGTTGCTGTCATTAGTACCAGCCATGGGCTTTGTACTAACCCTACAAAACCTCAGGGCTGAGGCTTCTCAGACTTTGCCTGGATCATTTTTTCCTTCTTGGTTGAGCTGTAACAGTGATTGTCCAAAGGCCAACTGACTAGACTTATTTTTAAATAATGCAACCACAGTTTTTATTTAGCTAACACTTAATAAGCAATTCTTCTGTGCAGGATGAGACACTTCGGACTCTAACACCATGAACTTGTATAGAGAAACACAGGTCTGGTGTGCCAGCAGAGAGACCTTAAGAAGCAGGGACACAAGAAGCTGGGAAGATGATGAAGGTGTGGAATGATAAGAGATGAGGCACAAGTTTGGCACTGGAGACCCCAAGGCTATGAAGAATTGTTCTGTCACCAATTGTCAGAGACAAATATTGACCTAGAACTGTACTGAACATATTAAAGGGCTAACAAAGAGAAAGACATAGTATTTAACATGCATAAAAGGCTCCATATATAGTAAAGCCATATGTAATGTGGAGTTTCAGCCCAAGGTGTAAAAGCATAATGGCAAACATTTAAATATGGTCCCCAGTGAATCCTCTAGTGAGGAAGAAGAAACTATCAACATAACTCCCCGTTCCTCCCCAGGAAGGACTTGTGATGCTGGTAACTCACACACCACACTGCAGACATTGACTTTAGGACCCAAGGGAGCAGTGGAAGGGAAAGCATAGCACCAGGAAAATGGGAAGGTGCTAGAAAATGTGCACAACAGTTTAGCATTATTATTATTATTTTTTCTTTCTTTCTTTCTTTCTTTCTTTCTTTCTTTCTTTCTTTCTTTCTTTCTTTCTTTCTTTCTTTCTTTCTTTCTTTCTTTCTTTCTTTCTTTCTTTTCCTTCCTTTCTTTCTTTTCCTTTCTTTCTTTCTTTTCCTTTCTTTCTTTTCCTTCCTTTCTTTCTTTTCCTTCCTTTCCTTTCTTTTCATCTCTCTGTTTTGTTCCTCTGTTTTCTTTCTCTCTTCTTTCTGTAAGAACTGATCTGAACTAATATCCTAATAAAAATGGTTTTATCAAACTGCCAAAATTTCAGTTGCACACTAACAATAAATTCTTGGTTTTGCATATCCTTTTTGCCCATAGCAAGATTTTGTTGAAACAAACATCCCAATAGAATGCAGGCTCTGGACTACAGTTACAGCGAGACTGAGGTGTCTGGGGGCCTGTAAAGAAGCACAGATTTTTGGTACCTGGGGAAAGCATCAGCATAGTAACTGAGGTACCAGTAATGCCAAAGAGCCCCCAGGACGGAAGAGGCAATGGAGCGTTAACTGTGCGAAGGCTGTGGGGAATGCGGGTCTGGCTGGAGGTGCTGACATTGCACCCAAGGCGATTCTTGACCTGAAGTACAAAGGAGGGGAGAGCACCATGTGTCACATTTTCCCCGAGCCCTCAGCTTCCTCCTTATTGATGGGAAGGTCAGGCAGGTTTAGTAACAGCCATTCGTTCACAGGCATGGTCAGCCTGTCTCCATGGGAAAACTTTAAAACTGATCTAGGCAAACCAGTGCAAACAACCACCTCAGAATTACTTTTCATTTCAGCAGAAGTTTGGCTTGTCTTATTTTTCCTTTAGATTGGAAGATGGTAAAAAGAAAACAAGATAGTCAACACAAGTGAGTGTTCATCCAGCCACATGTACCCATTTATTTAAACTGCTTAAAAAATCATGTTGAGATTAAAACTCTCAGAATTTTTTTCTTCTGTAGAAAGTTGCAACTTTTTTCTGGAGGTAGCACTTCAGCTGAGCTTTTCCATCTACATGGCAACATCCAAAATAAAAAAAATTGTCCTTATACAAACATTCTGACTGACCCCACTAAATATTATCATGACAGCTACTGCTTTCTGTGTTTGTACAGGACAGAGACTTGCTTTACAGTTCTTTCTGAGCACAGCGAGCTTTTCTAATATCTGTGATCTACTGAACAGCCTGTTCCTGAGCAGGGCCCTGCACAGCTCTGCCAGCTGTGCTGTTCGGAGGAGGACTGGCTGCCATGCCAGCTACCAAAGAGACAGGACAGCAGGTCACAGGCTACTTTGCCATTTACAATAGACATATACTCCTTTCTCAATCCCTTCTGTATTTGTGTTTCTGATCAGTACATGATTTTGCTGTGCTGGTAAAAGGGGTGATGGAGGAACATCAGCTCTGTTTTTCCCCGTAGCCTCCTTCACCCATTTTCCAAAGCTTAGTAGCCTGCTGGGGAGAAATTCAGCTTATTTGTTGCTGCCTAAGAGTTTATAAAATTCTCTGATTTGGCCTTCACCTCCCATATCATAACCATTTGAGAGCAACACTAAGACTATTAATAGTCCTCTTGGTGAGCTGCTATCTGCTGGGGGACTCCAAGATCTCCCAGTTACTGCCCAGGAGTTTGCAACCCACTGTGACAGCAGGAAAGGTAAACAGCCCCTCTGAGCATACAGAGAACATTTCAGTATTTGCATGAACACAGACACAAGGATTTCCTAAGAGGGAGTGTTTGTACACAGCACAATAATGCTGGGTGGGCCAGGGTGGGAGAAGGGCTGTTCACGTCTAACAGAGTTCTAATATCAGAAACTAGAATTAAACCAAAGCAATAACAGAAGTGTTTTATTTCTGTCTTCTGAGAGATTTCTTATGGATGACTACGAACTAACATAGGTATTACACAGCACACCACACTGCAATACATATTAGAACTACATGTTGAGAGTTGAAAATTACCAAGAAAAAAAAAATCCATCCAAGAATGAGCCAGAAATAAGCAACTTGAAGTAATGAAATACGAATTAGATCAGAGGCTTAGTCTGATGATACATTTTTGTAGGTAAGGTTATTTTTCCTGATTTATATGGGATTTATGAGAAACCCGCAGCTTGCCATTGGAGAAAAGAAGTCTTCTTACAGCTTTACATTGTTTTGCCACCACTTTCATAATACTTGTTTGTTTTTTAAGGGGGGAAAATGTACAGCGAGGTGGAACGGTTATTGACCAGATTGATCATGGGAACAAATCTGCCGGTGGTAACCTTGTTTAATGATATGTTGCTGGGCTCAGCACCTTGCTGAGGCTGTGATTCTTCACCGGCTGGGCCCGCATGATGGATCACGGTAGGAGGCTGATGGTGCAATCACTCACTGGCAGCCACTGACACCTGCACCAGCCTGACACCCGTCCCCTCTGGATGTATCAGCCAGCCTGTTCAGCCCACTGGGAGACACAACTATTCCACCAAACGGCGAACAAAAGTTCTTTATCTACCTTGCAGCTTCCTCTGTAGGACATTGCCTTCTCTCTTTCCATTTTGTTTCGGCGCCATCTGCAATTCTGTCACTTCTTTGCATCCCCTTCTGACTTAGGAGCATTCTGAGCCACGGCTGACTTAGGAGCAACAAAATGAAGCAGTCACTGAATCCAGAAGAGAAAGAAAAATAAAAAGGGGGACAGGGAGACGATTGCCTGGCAAAAGTACGAAAGCTGTATTTTCTCACTGAAAACCTCTTACCTGTTTGTGTATGTTCTGTTAGACAGAAAATTGTTGTCTGTAGGTATAGTGGAACTCACATTTTCTATGCATCATTATTTTAAAGAGAAAATGCTTAGTACTCCTTATACTGAATACGGACCACAATAATTTCCCAGTAAAAACTAAGAGCAGGAAAATGAGCAACTATTCTGTTGCAGACAGTTCCCTTCCTCTTTGCCTCAAGACAAATTTGAAAGCTAATTTATGCAACAATATTTCAGATTCAATATTTTAATACCACAAACACATACGCAATTCAGCTCCCTCTAAACGCAGTAACATATGGATATATGTACACATGGGCCCTATCTGTACTGTCCGCCAGCCAAGACCTACTCTTAGTTCATTGGCTGGGATTTTTAATAGTTTGCCACTTTTATATTACAAATCATATGTAGTGATATACAGCCACTTAAAGGGAAACATTTAAAATTATTTCTAGCCTGTGAAATAATGATTTCAATTGATTTTCTCTTTTAGTCCCCTTTCTTACAGGGTTGATGAACTTTTTTGGGGAAAAAAAAAACTTTATTAGTACGATAGGTCATTATAATGATAAAAAAAGTAATTATCTTGCCAAGGAGGCTTTAGCACATACTTACCCAATCTCTAATTTTATATAAAGACTTCTTCATTAGTTCACAGTACAAATCTGTGCAGCTTCTTAGAAAAAGAATGGGAACACCACTTCAGCTACCATGTTTCTTAATTGTGCATAGTCGAGTTCTACAAATTACACACATCTGTCTTTGCAAGTCCCCACAAATTCAAATATATATCGTCTTGTGCTAGCAGTGGCTGCACAGCCAGTATAGGAGCCAGATGGAGCAGCATGGTGGTGCAAACCACTGGCTGTCTCACCAGAAGGACATGGATGCCCACGCCCATTCCTGCTCCCCTTTGTCCCCTCTTTTGTTCTAAGTAAAAGACCTACATTACAAGACAAATATGCTCAGTTTCCTCTTGTTCTTTAACTCAAGCAGTCTTCAAAGGTGTGTCCCGAATCCCTGTTTAAACCACACGCACTCTTTGCCAGGCAGGCTCTCCCAGTAATCCCTGATCTCGTGAAGTACCTAGCGTATAAAAGTTGGAGCATTAGTTTCTGGGCTCTGAATAAAACACCCGTCCTGAGTCTTGTAGTCATTAAACTGTGCTTTGAAAGAACTTTCCCTGAGTCATTTCCCCAAATCAAAATCTCATAGGCAAACTGTAGGGGTGGGGGATGTGGGAGGGAAGGCTGTATCTTTGTGTGGATCCCAAACAGCACTCAAGTGAGCATTGGTCTGCTCTCTCTCAACCAGCAACTGTAAAAACCAGAAAATCAGAACGAGTCATCTTAGGCTTCTTTAAAATATGACCTCTCCAAACAATTCTATTATTGGCCTTTAAGAAGCCATTAGAAAATTAAAAATAATATATTTATTCTCCTCGTAAACATAGTTGCTATCATAATTGCACATATAAGCACCCACAAGCATACATACATGGAAGCATAAGTGGGTACCATTTAATTGATAACCATACTCCAAATTCCTTCCCCTCCTTTCGGGACAGCAATCACCGTATGCAGCTGCTAAGACAATGAAAATGCTTTTCCAGCTGCAGCATCTGGCTCTTTGGCAGACTCATTTAATAGTTGTGTTGGCAGCTTTGAATTTGCCTCTGGGTCTATCATATGTTTATAAAGGCAATGGACTGTCAACCTACACTCATGTGTGTGCCTGCGTGTCTGTTTGTCTGTGTTTCTCATCTCTGTTTACAGCTGGTTTTTGCCTGTGTTTGTTCACAGAAAGCAAGCATTAAATACAGAGAAAAACACAAACTACACCCTTATCTTTTACCTGTGCATATGACTATAGTTCTTCAACTCTTGTCATCCTCTTTTCAATAAACATCCATTTTATTTGCATCAAAGATAACTCATTGGACAAATTCTCTGTTTTACAAGGAAATTGCACCTTTATACGTGTGCATATACAAATAATTTCTTTGTGACTAAGACCTTTAATGCAGTGATATCATAATAAATGGAAGGGGATATTTTTCATGTTACAATAATAAATGAGGTGTTGAAGGAATATCCTGATACGTGAGCATTTTATAACTACTGCTTGTTGCTTGGTGGCAGCTGTAAAGCAGGGCTCACTGAATTAGCCATGATGTACTACTCCAGGGTGATGTTAATTATTCTACAGTGGTAAGCATTTTTTAAGTAGCTGCTTCACATTTTAACATGTTTAGGTATAACACATTGCAAAGGCAGGGTTTAAAGCATAGTAAAGTATCCCACCTGAAGTAAATGTTTAAGGGGATCATATTCCAGAATGTTACAAGACAGGTGAGGTGCAGAGAAAGAACTGAAGTTTTTAATGATCTTGCTATCTTGACTTCATATTTAAAAAAATAAATGGTGAAACTCATTTGTACAAGCACATGTTACACATAAATCATGTCTGTACTCAAATACATATACTAATATATGGGAAAGTACATTGATACTTTTCTTCCCCATTGAAATGACCTCAAATATAAAGTAAAAAATGCTCCTTTCTTACCTAAAATTCTCATGAAATAAAAATGGTCTTTCCAAAATTAGAAGGGTGTGAAAGTGGGTACATACTTGCTGGTGTGGCATAGTCAATAAAACTCCCTGTAAATTATTTAAATGCACAAACTGTAGCGCAGAAGAGTCTAAAAAGAGTGTTGATACACTTCACCTTCTTGTTTGTTATCAGTATTGCCAAAAAAATGACCACCCTGAAAAACATATGAGGATTGTTTTCTAAAGCAATTTGTAGGAGAAAGCATTTTCCACAGTTTCTTTTATTGATGTAAACTACACAGGACCCTTGCTTTCCTGTTTAAAGGGGGATGGGGGGAAGTTTACAGAATAATAAATTAGGATTCATCAATTAGTATCTGAGAGTAGCCCCTTCCAGCAAATAATCACTATAAATAAGGATATGAACTTAAAAATCACATTTTAAAAATGTCGTTCCATATTATTGCAATTTGTTAGTATATTAAACCAAAACAAAGCTTTGTTTCCCCCCAAAATCACTTGGAATAATAACTATATGCTCATTCTGATTAAGTTTGTAAACATCTGTAGAAATCTTCAGGGATCGCACAGAAGTCCCAATGAAAGAAATTTTGCATTTTAAGACTTGAGACCTTTTATGCAAATTATTTTGCCTTTGGCCATTTCAGGAAGAAATGAAGGAACTGGAGGATATTACAGTTTTATATAATACTGGTGAGATTGTTGTCATCTTTGATCGCACATCAATTAGTCATGATCTTGAATGATCATAGGCAAAGAAATCTAAACTCTCCTCCCCAGCTGAACAAAAATGTGTCAAAGACTCTAACTGCATAAATTATTACATGCTGTCCTACAGCAATAATAGTTCCTTTATGTAGACTTTCTGGTCACCTGGTATATCTTGGGAATAGGATTTTATTATGTTTTGGTTTTGCATATAACAATCTATATATCTTTTATTCCATTTTTGTGACCAGTACCACTGACAGCAGATTCATCTGAAAAGAGCAGCGCTGCACTGGAAGTATAGGCCTTCCATCAGCTCCTTCTGATGAATAAATGAGTCTAAAGATAAGGGAAAGACTTTGAGTGCACTGCCCACCAGAGAAGTTCTCAAAACAAAGAAACAAACTCGATAACCTACAAGCCAATTCATTATTGCGATATTAGTCGTCTAAACAGGATTTGTCCTTCTTTCCTCCACCTCCTGTTTTTGGAACAACACCATGTAAAGCTAAAAGCTGCATTCGCCTTTACAGTATGGGCGCAGAAGTAAAATTTCTGATCAGTGCTGAAGCGCCATTCCCAGCAAAGTTTTCCTTTTCCCTACAGGTAGTATGAACCGGAGCCAGGACGACAGGACCCCATCTGAGCCGTGCCCAGCTCCCCCGGTCTGCACAAACCCACTCTATCAATCACGGCAGGATAATGCATAGTGGCTGCGCCTGTGACAAGGAATGATGGAGTGCTGAGCACAGGCCCGGCTTCGCCTGTCGCTTTGTGCATTTGTATTTCTCCAGGGCCACTTTGCGAATTTGCAGAACTTGGGGGGGCTGGGGAGTGGGCAGGAATTGCTGTACGTTTTTAAAAATGTCTTAATTCGCTTTGATTATCAAACCGCGATGCAATACGTAGACCTGGAAATGAACTGCTGGACATTGCGATCCCAAATTCCATCAAGGCAACATAACTGTACAAGATGTAATTTGATTAAGGGGCAGCCAATTTAATCTGGGTACAGCAAGCAAAACATGCAAGTTTTTGCTGTCTGTTTCTTCTCCATTATACCCAAGAAAAAGTGTCGGGATTTTACTTTATCATAAGAGCAAGACACAAAAAATCTAGCACTGAGTATGCTCAAGATTCTTAGAGCCATAAACATTGAAAGGTTGAAAATGAAAAGACAAGTGATTGTACAGCTGCCTTCAAAGGTATCCCTTACACGGATAATTTTAAGAAAGAGTTATCTCCTCATAATTATTTTTGATCAAAAAAGCTTTCAGTAAACACACTTAAAAGATGACTAAACTCATTCTCCACTTTAAAAACTCACGTAAGCAAGAAACGTTCTGTTTAAAGGAAAGGCTCTCTGAACTAATCTGCAAAGGATGCACTGTGGTATTATAAAAAATATGTAACAGTTAAGAATATATGCCGGTCATATCAACCAAGGGGGTTTTTTAAATGGAATTGAATTATACACCACAGACATCTATTGTAAAGCTGTGGAAAAGTGTTAATTAGAACAGCTAAAAACAAAATAAACAGGAGATATCATAAAGACACGCAAATTTCAAGTAAAAATCATGTCAGCCTCCAAAATAATAGGAACGTTTTAATCCCTCTGAAAACAGACAGACAAAGACGAAATCCATTTTCCCTTTTGTGACAGTTCATTTTTTTTAAGTCTCAATATTGTTACACGTACAGGATGAAAAACTGTATTAAGAAGGGGGTACTGGAGAATACAATCTTTTATTCTCCTAATACGCTTTTGACAGCTGAGATAAAACGCTCAAACAAATCCTTCTCGGCGTAAGTTTTTCTTTTAAGGGAAGAACATGTTTGCCCCTAAGAAGTCCCGTGGCCGGCTTTAGGAGCCTGTTCCACGAGCCAGCGGGCGCGGGCGAGCAGCAGCGATGCCCTTCGCTTCAGCCGGGCTCGCTTTCTCACGGCAAGGCGTGAGCCAGAGTTCCCTCGCTTACAGCTTCATTTGGTTTTGCCTTCTACGCCCATTCAGTGGCTGGCGGGGGTGGGGGGGGCGGACACTTGAGTGTCGGTGCCGGCCGGACACTCGCGGGGCGAGGGGCTGCTCTTATTCAAGGACGAAACTTCGGGCAAGAAGCGATCGCGGAAAGCCGGCCGGCTCAGTCGTGCCAGAGCCCTCTCCGCCGGGTTTGCGGGGTGATGGCCGGCTGGCACAGCGGGCTGTTCTCAGCCGAATCCTAAAAACAAAGGCGGGAAGCCGGGCAGAACCCCGGCAGGGTTTGGGGAGAGCCGGTACCGCCCGAGCCCGACCCCGCTGGCACGGCCGGCACCATCCCCGCCGCACTCCTCCCTCCCTCCCTCCCGGCCGGCCGGGCTCTCCTTCCCCGCAGCATCATCCCACCGGTGCCACCCTGGACGGCACGGGAGCAGGCGTGACGATGCCAGGCAGGTCCGACCAGAGCCGGCAGCGTCCTCTTGCCGCGGCCCCCTATGCCGTGCCGTGAAAAACATCATTGAGCCGCAGCAAAAACATAAAAAAAAAAAAGGCCCCGCCGCTCCCCCCTCCCCGCACCGCTTCCCCCCGCGGGGAGGCTGTAAAGGGACCAGCAGCCCTCGCTGCCAGTTAGAGCCCCCCACCAAAACTCGGGGGGAGGGAGGCGAGGATGAACAAAAAGAAGCCGGGCTTCCCGAGTAGCCCTTCTTAGAGGGGAGGGAGGGAGAGCAAGAGAGAGAGGCAAACATCTGGGGATTGGACCATATGCTAAAGCTTTGTCTTGTCCTTCAAAGTTAGGCTGCCCTTGAAATGATTTGTCAGGCGGCCTAAGTGTGACAGGGAGAATATGGAGCGGCGGGGAGAGGGGTGGAGGTGGTGGGGGGAGCAGGGCCCAGAGGCAGGGGAGAGGGGGAACGAGGTGCCCACAGAGGAACGGCAAAAAGACAGGGAAAGGGGAGGCAGCAAGTGGCAGGGAAGAAAGCACAAAATAGCCTCTCTCTCCCCATCAGAGGAGGATTTTCATTTGAAGGAAAGAGGAGGGTGGAAGGAGAGGAGAGAAAGGGGAAAGACAGCTGAGGAAGAAGGAGGGGAGAGACAAAGACTAGAAGGGGAAACAGGAAAGGAGAGGGTGAAGCAGGAGAGCAGAGCTGACTGAGAGCAGTGGCTGCCGATGCTCTTTCTGCCATCACCTCTTATTTTCCCTCTTCCCTTTTGCCCGCCAAGTGCTGAACTGATTAGAGTGTAATTAAGGCCATAAAACCCTGGGCTTATCCACCTGTTTATTCACTAAAGTCGCGGGCTCATCAGGCAAATTAGCTGCTTCCAGGCTGCACGTTGGGCCTAGAGCTGGCCTGATTAATGAAGTTTATTGGGAGCTGTTAAAAGCATTAACTGAAGGAAATCTCTGCAATTCGTCATATTTAAGGGATGGAAATTAAATCTCTCCATGCAAATGAAGGGAGACTGTGAAGCGGCTTCTTTTAGAGGTGACAGGGGTGGGGACACTCGAGGGGCTCTCCCCCAGGCACAGCCTGCTGGGGGAGGTGGGAGCTTGCCTGGCCTCACAGAAGGGCCTTTACTAAAAAGGAGTGACAGATTTTAAGGAGCAAGAGCTCCTGTTCCTTGGAGCCCCAAAAGCAAGAGGCAGGCCCCTGCTGAGGCAATGTGGTCCTTTTGATCTTTGTCTAAGAGCATCTCTCGAGGTACCGAGGCATTGCCTGGGGAAGTTCATCCCAACAGGGGTTTGCAAGGAGGCTCCCGTGGTGGGTGGTTGTGTCCCCTTTGGTCAGCTAAGCCCTCTCCAGTTTATTTCTGCTTCAAACATTTTGCACTCTTCTCAGCTCTTAGCCACTTTATGTGGCTTCAACTCAAGTACAAATATCCACATAAAATTGAAAATACAAAATGTTCTTTTAAGCAACATCCATTAAGCGAGATTGAAACTGTAACAGTAGATGTTCTAGCTGACAAACACCTAATAAATATATTAAGGTGAGACGCCTAAGCAGCAGGGAATCCTATCAGGAGCTGAATATTCACTAGTTTTAAAAGTGTTTTCTTCTGGCATGTCAATCTGATTTTATTTCTGACATGAATAGCATTTATCATACCCGAAGCTTCATGAGCCACAACATTTTTATATTAACAATTTATAATAAAAGAGAAATTACAGAGGGTCACATCAAGGAGTGAATGTCCTGAGAAAGGGATAATGAGAAGAAAGGAAGGTCAAAGAAAACATCTTGGCTTTGCTATTTTTGTTGAGTGTTCAGCTCAGAGTGGTATTAGGTTTACAATTTATTTATTTTGAATGTTTTCATATGAAAAGAAGAAATCACTGTCTGGCATCTCATATAAAAGATATTTGTACCCAATATTGAGTTGTGCACATGATAGGGAGGGAGAAGAGAGAGAATTCATATTTGATGTAATTCTTATTCTATATGCTTCTCTGTCTAATTATTACAAAGCTAATTATTTGTTACAATTATTGGATTAACACTTTGCTAATCAGTTTTCTTCTCCTTTGTAGAGCAGCACCAGTGCAGTGAAATGCAAGGTGAGAATGTTGTCTGGATTTTCAACAGAAAATTAAAGGGCCATTTTCCTCATGTGCAGATTAGTTCAACTGCTTTGTGGTTTAGGACCAGCGCAGCATATTCAGTATCACATCCTACTACGCAGCATCTTTGTTCCTAAAATGATAATTTTCTAACTTTTTGGATGTGGAGACTATTTGCCCAGTAGCAAAATGTCCCTCTCCTCATACCATCTCCCATCAGGAAAGTTTCACTCATCAAACCACTCTGTGGGACAGGTTGAACCACCTGTCTTCTCCGAAAAGCAGTTACAAAAACATGGACTAGCACCAGGGCAGTCCCCTGCACACACACACACACACACACACACACACACACACACACACACACACACACAGACACAGTGTTTTGAATGTACCTCAGGCAAAAAATAATACATTTTTTAAAAACGCACAGTGCCCTTAAAACACACAACTCAGCTGTTACGCACAGCAAAGGACTGCATCAGCTGTCAGTAAACACAAAAACCAAACCAACACAAAACTTTGTGGCAGCATAAGCATCTGTATTTTTTATAAAGATAATTAGTAGTGTATGCTCCTAATGCTGCATGCAACACAACAGAGCAGGTTTCCTACTGATATTTCTGGGGAAAAGAAAGAAAAGAGTTTCAGTGAAAAAGGACTGTGTTATTATTATTAACTGCAAGTTAACAAAGCATCTCCGAGAGAATTAAATGGCAGGAGTATTTTCTAGTTATGGGTTTAATTGAAGAAATGCAAAGAGTAATAGTAATCAGTTCATTTGTGGCTATCTTTTTTTCTTTTTTTCATACTTTAGGAGCATTTGCTAGAAATCTATACTAGCACAAACTGATTTTAATATTGCCTGATAAAGTGTTTAAATTTTGGGCAAAGGAAACTCTTTGGGGTTCTCATTGAATGAAGAAGAAATCTGTCCAAGACAGTGTTTGTTCCAAATTAACAGATTTCTTTAGAAGATTACTTAAATGAAATTCAATGACTTGTGGAACACACTGTCAAAACACTTATTTTTCTTGATTACCAGTTCCTTCAATGAATTGATTTGCCCCATTACGTGGGGTCTTTCAGTTCTGCCACTAATGGGATTTACTACTTGCAACTTTTTCTCTCTGTTTCAGAAATAGAAGATTCTATTTAAAGAGAAATATTTAGGAGAATCATCAAAAACTTGTAACCACATCAAAAACAGGTGGTTTAGTTATAGGTGATATTTGTTGAAGAAATATCTGATAGTGTGGTAGAATATTAAGTTATAAAAGATTTTAGGTGAAGAATGATATAGCACTGCAGTGGTTGAGGACTCAACCCCAACAATTGTGATTATTTATATTGTAGGCTCCTCTTCATGAGCAATTATAACTTTGACAGGGATATTTTCCTCCTCGCTGGAACTTCCATTACAAGACTTCCTTCTGGATTCCCAGTCAGGCACAATAAAAAAAGCAATTCTTTAAAGCTGCTCTCCATATAGATGTACAGAACTCCAGTTATTAAAGTAAAAGGACACCGAATTGCAGAACTCAGGTTGCATAAATCGGCAAAAAAAACTATGACTCTAATACCACAAAATAATAACTTCTTCCTTTTACATCAGTGCTAACAGTGTATCAACTATTGGAACAGTGGCATACCCAAACTCCAGATAATCTTCATGAAAACACTAAGATGGTTGCAGTTTTTCTTCCACTTGCCTGATTTAACAGTGGTGGAAACAAGGCAAATTTTATCCCAGCAGAAAACTGTATTATGGCACATTCAGAGCTAAATTTAGCCCTCCCAGATCAAGAATGATCTTACAGTTAGGGCCAAATTGTTCTCTTTAACTATGCTGTGCAAAAGATGTCCTAAATGATGAAGACCCTGCTCTGTCCTTGAATAAGCACAGAAGACACAGAGATCTCAGTGGGAGGAGTACGAGCTGCTGTTATGGACAGAATTCAGTCCTAAGTGACCTCCTGCTTTTCATGTGGTCTGCTACTTAGGCACATCAAGGTTGGAAAGGATACTATTTAGCTGTAACCGATTTTTTTTCTTTTCTCCTGATAGTTTACTAAACTATCAATGATGCAGTTTTTGTGGCTTAATTAAATCTTTCACACTGTCTCCGTCCATCTCAGTCATATTTGAATATTTCCTCTTATTAACATTTTACAGCATATTTTTCAGCTGCAGGTAGAACCACAATGTTAATGAACAACAATTATCTTTCTTACTTTTCCAAGAACTTTAATGAAGCTTCATTAAAATTAACATGACATGATATTACTGGAAGAGTTGCACACAAAACTTTTTTTTTTTGTTTATAACCTTTTTCTTTTTTTCTTCCTATCAAATAGAAATTTTAACTTACTGTAGTTTTCTGGGCAACAATTAGTGCATTCACCAGGAATTCTTTCCTGAATAGGTTTACAAAACTGGGATGTACAGGGGAAACCACTACTGTGTCCTTTAGAGGGATCTACTGTACCTTAGCACGCAGTTAATCCCCTCGTCAAACACACTCAAGAAAATGAAAGCTGCATGTCACATTGTCAGTGTGAGGAATTGGCTAAACACTTTGCATTTGATTCTGTTTTTCTGGAAAGACAACACACAGTGGGAGAAAACAGCCTGAATAGTTTTAGCTGGAGTCACTGTAAATGTGTGTACGCTTTTATTTGCAGCATCTTCACTGACAGTCCAAAATTACAAAAAGCTTATAAAAGCTTACCATCAAGGGGCATTGCATCTGACATGCTGATTAACTATAGGAGCTGCACCTTAAAACTCATTTTCAAAGGCAGACTTTTAGAATGCTTTAAAAAATGCTCTGTGAACTAAGGCAAAGTAACTAAAATACATGAACACATTGTTCCCACTATTACAGGCTAAACTTCCCTCAAACCCTCCAAAAGCTAGCTCATATTTTAAATACGTTTCTAGTTTAATATTTTGAGAATAAAAATCAAGCTATTGTCATTTTATTTCAACGCACAAGATGAGTTATTCTGTTTCTATATCATGTCTTTCCAGGAGAGAATTAAGTCTTTTTTTTTTTTTTTTCAAGTAAATCTAAATTGCAACAGCAAGTGTTGTACTGTCATTTTAATGACAGCAGTAGACTTTAAGTATGGAATGAATCAATTATTTCAAGCACAGCCCCTGTGTAAATCACTGATGGCAAACCAACCTCAGGATTATAAAATGAATCTTTGACAAGTATTCAAGGTTTCAGCATATTCTCAATAATGAGGATTAAGTACCTACTATCTGTGAAAGAAAAGTTTTATTCACTTACTAAAGGATATGTGAGCAATCATTAAGAGAGGTCAGATTAACTGAGGTACTTTTTAAAAAAGGGCATCCAGTACAACATCTGCTGAAAAATCAATGATAAATATGTCAGGGTTTTTTAGAAAAAGGGAAAGATTAAGCATAAGGCAGTGTAATGGAATGACTTAATGCTCTGTTTTTAAAGAATGGAGGGGAATTATAATGACATCATAAACTATCATTATGAAACTTTTTGACATTTTCATGTCAAGAAAAAGGCTCTTCTTGAATCAAGAACAAATAGTGATTTCTGCTATCCATGGGCGATTCAGTCAAGTTCAAATAAATCCTGATTCTACACTGAGAGATGATAAAAAGGCCTCTGGACTGCTCCGGTACACATACATTTCCTTGCATTTAACATTTTTACAGTAAGAGAGCAATTGCATTCAAAGTTCTAATCATAGTTGAACTGTGAAAATGGAAATATTTTTTTTATTATATGTCAATAATGCATACACATTTTGAGAAGCCTTTATAGTAAATATTTCATATCATTTTGATCTCTTTGCCAGTAACCAAACAATATTGCATTGCCTTTTTCTTTTTAATTCCCACAAAATAATGCAAAACTGAGAACCAGTGTTATCATAATTGCAGACCAACATAATTTCATGATAGAATAAAGCATTGTGTTCTGTCATAATTTGTATTTTAATTATTAATGAAAGCCTTTGTTTTAACTGTCAGAATTTTTTATTAATGTCTTATGATATTTGCATACTCTTTGCTTTTATATAGGAAGAGGATATAGAGGGGAATATATATTTATTTCCAACATATTTGTATGGTTTTTAGCTGGAAGGTTTGGTTTTGAAAGCTTTAACAATTGACATCATATTGATCAAGACATGCTTTATATACAGGAGGATGTGAGAATAAAATAAAAATATAATCTACAAGAATACTGCAGTTTACAATTTGGTATTCCCTCGAAATAGTGCAAAGCAACTTTGACTGAAAACAAATCTCTGCTGTTTGTAACAAAATAATGTGCCTGTTTATTTATACTGCTGCATTTTCAATACATTATTTTAAGCAAAATTGTATTTCTTTTATTTGCGTTTGTGCTTGTGCATATTTATTCTTGTTTATAGCACAATGTGCTGTCTCTTTGGCCAAATATGGATGATTCATAGTTCAATATTTTCATTCTGCACTAAATGGTCAATTCATTACAAATTAATTAAATATTTCCAAATTTTATAAACTCGTACACACTTTTAAAAAATAATACATTCTGCAGTAGGAATAAGAATGTTAATAACTCTAATAGGAAAAACATAATTGCATAATTTTGCAATAACTGAATTTAAGAATTAATCAAATATAAGTAGGTATATTTGTAAAGTGTAAAACCTAGATAAAATATGTATATATTGGAAAGGAAAATTTTTAAATAGTTACAGCTCAAATTACTGAAAAAAACATGAAAATAAACATTTCTCTTATGAACATTTCTGCAAATAAGAGTGGCTATAATTATTTTGTCATCTGTTTATCTAAGACAGTTAAGTTGTTAAATGCAAATGATTTTGAACTATTGAATATGAACATTTTGCTGTTTCTCCATAACAAGTGTTTGGACAACAATCCTTTTGTGCATTTCAGTAGTGCTTTTTCTAAACTGCCCAGTTTTCATTATGATTTTGAAGTAAGAAATTCAAGCTACTGGCTTGTCAAATTACAAAAAGGCTATTTCTCAGTAACCTTCTACAATTAGTTTTCAAATTATTTCAAAGAGTCACAGTATACACTTAAAACCAGCACAAAGCGCGACGCTCAAAAGCCTTCCAAGCCTTTTGCAGAAAACAAAACTGAAGGGATTCAGGAAAATGTAAGCGCATAAAACATTTCTTTCCATTGTGCAGTCAAAGGACTGAGGTTTTGCAGTAAAAGTCTGGCATCTGGTGGTCTCAGGAAGCAATGGCATCCCACTCCAGAAGCAAACCAGGCGGTCAAAGCCTGAATTAGCTCATCAGCTTGTAATAAACTAATTATTTCCAGCGTATGCATATGTGAGGACTCCTGCTCCTGAAGGACCCCTCGGTATTCAGTGCCACTGGTTGGTTTTTGTTTTCACCCCACAATGTCTGTATTTCTTCCCAAAGGGGGAAATAATTGCACGTATCCAGAATCGGGATAAGTTTTGAAATGCTGAATAATGCTCCATGCGACCCTCTGCAGAAGACAGGGGATGAGACTTACTGCCATTTCCCATCAAGTAGTGCTTGAGGGCTCCCAAATCTTCGTTCGCGAAGCCTAGCCATGATCATGATGATGATGATGGAGTGCTTGAGGGACTGGAAAATAGTTTTAGGGCAAGACTCAAGTATGCCATTCCACGAAAGGGGATTTTCTTCTATTCTCTCATGAGCCATAACAGTATGTCACCTCACAATTAAACTTATGAAAAACCATTCCTTCCTCTGTTCTTCAAAGGGGACTGATTTGGAAGAGGTTGTGGAGGTCTGCGTGGATAAGGGAAACAGAAGAAGAGACCTTCAGAAATACAGAGTTCGTTCTCTGTCTTTTCATGCAGTCACATAACATAACCCCTGTTAATAAGAGACAAAGAATTAAGATTTTCACTTTTTTGACTAAAAGACAAAGACCTTTCTAAACTCAGGTTACTTAAAAGAGTTAAGAATTGTCTTCTAAGTTTTCAAGATGTCTTAGAGTTAAATAGTACTTCATCTCTCCCTCCCTCATGTACCAAACACATATTAATAAGCAGTGGCAAAAAACTCTTTTTTTTTCCTTTCTCTAGATGGAGTCCCCATTTTCATCACCTTTCTAGCTCTTCCCTGAGCTCGTTTGCTTTTTAAACATCTCTTTTGAACAAGGATGGCCAAAATTACGCAGTGATTCACATAAGATGTTTTCTGAGCTAACACTAATGGTGTGGCTTCTCCATCTTTGTGGAAAATACTTCTCTGAATGTAGTCTTGCATTTTCCACGGCTACAGCATGGACAAGTTTATAGCACTGTATGACTGTATTGCATCCATAGGTCACTTCTTGATCTCAGAATATTCCCAGAGAAGCTTCATTAATAATCTTCCCCCAGCCTCCTTTTCAATATTACCTAATGTCTTCACTCTTCACCTGTCTTATAGTTTCCCCTACTAATGCCAGTCTTTCTTAATTTATTATTGTTTCCCATCTGTCAGACTTCTGAATGCTTTACTGAAGTTCAGAGGGATTATATCTGCAGTACTTTCTTTGTCTTGAAATCAAGCACAGGCATCTGTTATCTCTTTGCATCTGCCTCCATTTTTTTTAAGAATTATTCTTTTCTTAAAAAATTCAGTGTAAAGACTTAGACAAAAAGGAGTGGGTCTAAAATTTCCTCCAAATCTATTCCTGCCTTCTTAAACACAGGTACGTTAGCTATTCTTACTGCCTGGTGTCATAATGAAAATAGGTACAGTCCAATACTTGATAACCATGCTTTTTAACCCAGATGCCAAATCTTGCAGTCAAGCCCTCTGAGTTGAGCCTATTCAGGACTTTGGGTTTGTACTTTTCAGTATATTTTAAGCCTTTCTAAGGTGTAACTGAGCTTGACTTTTGACAAGCAAAAAGCTTACATTATCATTATACTTTTGGACTTGTAAGCCAGGGGTTATTTTGTTGATCTCTTTTCATATCTTATACTTTGCATGTTTTGTCTAGTGCCTTTTCAAGGTTACTATTTATCCAGTTGGAAAGTTTCTTCCCTTGAGCTGCAAAAAAAAGTTCTAGGTAACACTAGAAACCTTGACATAATGACATACCAGATCTCTTCCATATCCGAGTCCCTCAGCTCCCCTGCAGACCTGCTTCTTTTTTTTTTTTTTTCCTTTTCCTTTTTTTTTTTTTTCTAAATAATATGGAAGGACATTTAAGGATGTCTCAACCCAGATATTTATTAAACACTCTTCTATACGATCCTGTTTTTAAAAAGAGTAACCTAAAAGAAAGCAAAACAATACAAGTAGTTATGCATTTGCATGCTGCTGTCTTCCTATACTTCATACAGTGGCCATGCAGCTTCTCAGGGAAGGACCATAATCATTTATGTATGTCAAGTACATAGAACCACTCTGAGTACAATAAAAACGAGTAACATTGAAGTGCTGCTCTTTCACCCAGCATAAAGAATAGGCTGACCTATGCAACACTTCAAGGGGCTTACAGATTTGTGCCATGCTTGTACAATAAAGGAATAAAAAAACCCCAATATGGCTTATTGTTATTTTTAAAAGAGAATTTTCAGAGGATGCTTCAAATGGTCACATGTAGCCTTCCATTTTCCATGTCCTTCCTTCCCTCCCAACCATCTTCTGCCTTGGTTGCCAGATAGTCCTCTTCCCAAAATTATAAGGCCCCCTCCTTGTCCAGCTCACTCCTTTCCCTTCCCCAGATTTGTTTTCATGCCCAGCACACCACGGAGGACACACTACTTCTCACGAACAAGAGATTTTAGTGCTGTTCCAGCTCTTTTCCATCCCTGTAGCACTTCCCCTACAAACACATGATGGGCTAAAAAAAACCCCCACAAAACAGAGACCCGAGGAGAAAGCTGGAAGATACATTCTGGTGGTGGAAAAGGGGCATTATTCACAAAAGCTGTTGAGTGCTGTAGTTCTGTCAGTGCAGGATTAGTGTCTCCTTGTAAACGCAGGACTGGCCACTGCTCCATGCACAGAGCATCAGCAGAGACACGGCTGCATGGGGAGACTACACTTTATTATGTACTATCCCCTTTCCACATTAGGCTTTGAAGTCACATTGAGAAACTCAGGAGATCCTATTATAGAAAAGAACCCCACTGTAGCCAGCAATATAAAGTAGAGAACAGAACAAGGGTCTCTGCCATACATCTACTTTTCAGTTCTGCCTCTAAGCATTTAGACCAAAAAAATCTTCAAAATTATGCTAGTATATAAAAATAGTTCTGTTACATACCAAGACAACCTAAGAAATTTTGGGGGCAATTTTCAACACTTCTATTTAGAGATGGTTTCTGATGCTGCATTGTGCCTGCTGTGGAGACTGGCATGAATTCTCAAGGCATTGTGCAAGTGACAAAGGCTGGGGTCAAGTCTCATCTCTCACTGTATTTGCAGAGCATGCCTGCCATTGTCAGTCTTGTCAACTCTCATGGTCTCTTTGCTTTTTACCCTGTGCTTACCCCATCTCTCCTTTCATTAAAAAACACGAAAGTTTCTGTCCTTGTGGATTTGCCAAGGGAAAATAGAATCCCCAAGGGCTTAGAAACCAGGCAGCAAATTAATACTGCCAACACTGATTATTCTTGGAGATTCTATTATTTTAAAGGCAGTCTCCTGACTTTCAGGGCCTGATTCGTGGCTTCTGAGCTGTAAAGTTCAGCCATCCTTGCACTTGGCAAGCATCTGGAAGTGAAACGTGTGCAACCAAGCTATATATATAATTCTGTAAAATGAGAGCTGTTTATCTCAGTAGCTGAAATATTCATTATTGAAAATAAGCATTTCAACATTCAGAGGATGAATCATGTGGGCTGAGAATAACAATGATCTAGGAAATAGCAAAAAAACCCTGCATGTCTCTACAGTGCCCTAAACAGATACAGCTGAGAGGGTCTGACATTGCACAGGGGAGGTGGGATGAAAACCCCTCCCGACACAGGTACCCCATCTTACTTCTGTTTTGATCCTTTCATTTCAGCTTGGCTGCTCCTGCTGGTAGCTGGGATCATTCAGAACACCAGAAAGAAATTAATGCTGAGTTTGCTGAGAGAGAGGAGGAGGAGGATGAAAGGGATCAAACCGGAAAACATCAACCATTTCAATTTTTCCAGAATATTTTCTTATTTGGTAGACAGTGTGGGTTGTGTGTTAAAATGAAATGCTTTCCGCTACCCCTTTTGAAAAAACACCTGACATTTGGCCAAGCTTTAGGTCCGAGAAGTCACACCGCTTTAATGTGACCACTGAATCTCCTCAGCTTCTTCCTTTGTTTCACTTTCTTTGCCCACATTGATGTTGCAGGTTGCAGGCAGCACCCTCAAAGGTCAGTGGCGCCAACTGCCCTTGGCCCAGGCCGAGACAAATGAAACTGGGCATTCCTGAAAATGGAAGTACCAGGCCAGGAGACGGTCACTAAAGATGAGAATTTTTCTGTTCTGCCACTCTGGTGACTTTGCTTCCTGGCACCAGTTCAGCAGATTAAAAGGAGCCTTCAATCTGAAACACTGAATGAACAAAAAAGCAGCAACTGATTATGGAAAAAATATACAGGTTGGGACAAGGATGCAGTGTGAGTTTTCCAGTTTAGGTTAGTTTTGCTTTTTTTAAGGATAGAAGGTAAATTAGGGACAACTGAGACAAACTATGATGGAAAAGCAGATGTTGAGAGGGAAGGCTAGGGTAAAGAATAGTATGTAGTACTAGTTTGCCTCTGGCAGTGGCACTGGGTTTGTTAAAGCTGGCATGTTAAATGGAGTCTGTTCTCTTTCAAATGCCAGCCTCGGAGGCAAAGCCAAGCTGAGCTTTTTTGCCAGCTTCAGCAATAGCATTTTGACGTGCAATTTCCACATTGATATGATTAATTGTTAAATCAAATAAGAAGCCGTGTGATGGAAAAGTCATTTAACTGATTTGCCAAAATGAATAAAGTATGGTCTAGTCTTGTTTACAATCAAACCGGGAAGTCAGTCACTAATAAATCCAGAGGTCTCCAAAAAGAGGAAAAAAATAGCTTCATAACTAAGGTACTTCAGTGCTGCCTTAGAAAACTGCTTCTGTCTCTGGTTCTACATCAACCTTTCCAACAGGACTAAGCAAGGTAATAAAACCAGTTTCTTAATCATGGATGCCAAATGGGAGCAGAATCACTGACCGACCACAGCTGCAGCTGCAATCCACAGGGAAGAGCTTCAGAGGTGGAATATGTCACACCAAACAAACTAGGGCCTTAGTATCAGAAACTTCTAAATAAAATCCCTGTGTGCCTCATTCCTAAATGGGGATATAACAACTTTGCTACACAGCAAATGTGAAGATAAACTAATCTAGGTTTGTAAAGGCAAACTGAAGTTCTGTGTACTCACTGTATGGGGCCATACTCTGAAAACAGAATAAAAGGAATATTAAACAGCTGCTTCTTAAGTGAGCATCAAGCTGCTCATGCAGTGAAGGAGACAAAATTCTTTTAGAAAAAACAGTTCACAGTTGTGTGATTTGAGCTGTTACCAAACATGAATGGACAAGCCTTACCCAGATTATGAGTCCTGCACCACAGACCCCCCGAAAAGATCTTTTCATAGGTATATTTTGGGTAGAGTGTCTTAGCATTCTGAGGACAAATGCAGAAAAAGGATAAATAAAGGATTTACACCTTCTTTCAAGAAATAACGACACATATCACAAAAATTGTAAACTTTGGCCTTCAACAATTGACTTTTGCCCTGTGGCATCCAGCAGCACAGGCACTTCCCAAATAAAGCTGGACTACTTAGACAACACAAGGAGTGGGTCTGCCTGTATAATTTTGCATGTTCGTGTCATTAGCAGTTCTTCTGTGGAAAACCTGGGACTTCGGACATGTCAGACCAGCAAGGGAGATCGAAAAAATAAAATGGCAAAAGGAAGTAATCATAAAAGTTAATAAAATGAAATTCTAATTGATGTTGAATTAAGAGAATCAATAACAGTGTAGCTGGATCTCATCTGTGCCACCTCTTTCAGAAGATATAGAGTTCCCTTGGATCATGTGTCTCCTATCCACATACTAATGAAAGGCAGTCTGACATAAGTTATTAGATGTGATTAGATCACATCCTAAGATGATATAGCACCAGTAAATGTTTTCTAGCCTGGCATTAAAAGCTGAATGTTTTTGGTAATGAGTCCATCCTTTTTAATTCTGCCACTTAAAAAATATTTTTAAACATTTAATCAAACCCATATACAGCATTAACAAGTGCTGAGGCAGACAGGGAACCTATTGATCACAGGTGATACATCTAGAAGCAATGCACTCTTTACTGTGAGTTGTCTCCCAACTCACTAATGATTCAGTCATTTACAGGGAAAATCCCTGAAAGTGAGAGTCTAACACAGTGATACTTGTTCTTTCTGATGGAATCCCGTTGCTGAGATGGAGTTTTCTAAAGCATTTCACACAAATTTTATTGGAGCTACTGTACAGTGCTTAATGTGAAGGATATGAAAGCACATAAAGTATTATGCAGTAAATTTTGTAATGAAGAACCAAAAATGGCTTCTTAAAGATCCCTGTGTGGATGACATGTTTAACAGAAAGTATTGCTAGACTAGTGTAATTTTGAAAGAGTTTTTGGTCAAACAAAATCTTATCAAGAAAAGTGTCCTCAGATAGATGACTTCATTTGTCTTTCTAAGAATAGTATCTTGGCTGAACACATGATTTGGCTTCTCTCAGATGTTTTATCACTTAGCTGTAAGCCGACCAGTTCAGCACCCTGAATTTCCACAAAGTGTCACTCAAAAAATTATGAACTTGAGCTGAGCAAATAGTTTGCAATGAATAATTTACCCAAGATGGCTAAACTCTTTTTTGTGCAACTTTTGAGCAGCTGTTCACATTTATTCCCTATTTAGACTTACTTTGCTGATTACCTGGAAGGCTACCAGATTAGGAAGATTTGTCATTTGCTCATTGAAAACTTTTGGTAGGTTAAATCTGAATAGGGAAGCTTCATGGTTTTGATGTTGAGCCTTGATTGGCATCAAATTTCCATTTAGAAAAACACTATTAGATACATGACTACAAATGCAGCTTTGAAATGTTCTTTCGGGAGTCAATAAACTTGCTTATTTAAGATGTTTCAAAGACCTAACACTGAAGAAAAGATCAGACTTAATTCAATTTGTCATCATCTAAATCCATGGAAGTTCAAGACGTATGGTAAACTCTGGACCAAAACTTCATTTCTAGAATTCAAGTAAAAATGTTTGCAAGATTTTCTACAGCTCCACTAAGCATCCCCTGTACATTGCTATCAACTTCAACAACTCTGGAAGTTATCAAAAGCTTGCGCTACTGAGAGTGATGTGTGAAAAGCAAAGCCAACAAGATTTGAGACGATGCTGTGCATTCCTTAACAACTATTGAATTTAGTGCTCCTGACTGATGTTTGAATAATTTCCCAAACAATCAGAGTCTCTTTCAATAAAAGAATTACATCAGAAGCAGCATCAATGCAATTCTTTGTCTGCTCAGAAGATGTGTCAGTAGCCACCACGCCGCAAGACTCTATATTTTCTCCTGTGGCTGCCAGCTCATGATGATAGTTTTTGTCTCTGCCTTTGATTAACTGAACCACAGCTATTGACTCAATTCACTGAGACCATCAAAAAGCCTCACAACAGAATGCATTGGCCAGTGCTGAACTTCCTGTGGATAAAACAGTGATAGCATCCCCCCAAAAAAGTTTAGCGATTCCGATATTAACCCTTGATACCAGTCCTTTGCTCTTGCTCTAA
Source organism: Grallaria varia (assembly GCA_013396735.1). Taxonomy (NCBI): domain Eukaryota; kingdom Metazoa; phylum Chordata; class Aves; order Passeriformes; family Formicariidae; genus Grallaria; species Grallaria varia. Next base: position 599,262 of record VWZG01011923.1, on the reverse strand, counting down.
TCAGCTGCACCAAATAAACTTTAAAAAGAGTAATTTTAAAACTATTTATGATTGTTTGCATTGAAAACACAATTTGTGGAAGTAAAGAAACACAAGCGTATCAAAAGGAGTCTCTCAGTGTGGTATTGCTCACAGTTTTGTCGTGAGAATGTATATGTGTGAGCACACAGAGGCAAAAGCACCCGTGCTGTCAAGCAGTAAAAAACATTTGTAGAGCAATCATGTGCAGCTCCTCTGCTCCAGTTTGACAATGAAAACAGCTCAGAGTTGTTCAGACTCTCCATCAGTAACCCCATCGTGGTTGCTGCATGGGAAGAGGATTCAAGAGGGCTGATCTGCCCTGTCACTCTGGGGTAATGGACAAACACACTGGGATTTTTTTAAAGTCTTCCTTCGGTCCACCTGGCATCAATCAACAAAAGTGACAAACCCCCTGACAGAACAGATAACTGCCAGTGGACGAGTGGTTTAGGTTGTTTTGTTGGTGAACTTTCATACTGTGTTAGAAAAAAGGGACAAGCATGAAACCAAAGCCCCACACCCTGCATCAGTGAGAGAATCAAAGACCTTGGAAATTCACACCTTGAAACAGTTGTGAAGCAGACCTGAACTGGAACAGAGAGATAAAGTAATAGAAGATTGTTCTTTGATAGGAAAACAACAGTGTTCAAGCAGCAAGAACAAAATACTCTGGCACACAATGCAAGTGCAAAATTTCTGCTGCTGCTATCAGGAGGCAAAGTCAGAGATTGCAGGGAGACCACAAGCAAGATCACTGTAATTGTCCTTGGGGATCACCAGTGAGTCTCTGAAGGCTCTGCACCTTTGAGGTCATATCTCTATCTGAATGTAGAGGTGCCTTATTTTGTCTTTTACATCAGTGAATATGATTAAACTCCTGCTGTTGTGCTAAATTTCAAAGATTGTAAAAAGTCAGGGGAATTAAAAAGGTCACTGCAGTATTTCATTTCAATAGCAAATCTGTGGAATAATGTTGTACAAGTACATAGGAAACTGCTTTGAAAAGAGAACTTGTCGGTGACTTAGTTCTAGTGAAAAATAGCAGGCATTTGGAAAATGGAATTCTGCTTCCTAAACCTGTATTTAGAAATGGGCAGACAATTAGAAATGGGCAGGTGATTAAAAATGGGCAGAATAGATACCTTTCAAACTAAAGAGCAGAAAATATGCACAATTCCCAAATATTTGTTTAATGTATGCATTTTGTATCCATACATTTACAAATGGCAAATTCTACTTCCATATGGTATATGTTGATGATAAATCCTTTGTCTAGAAAGATATATTTCATGTGGAGATGCAGAAGACAAGACTTCTATATAAAACAGCAGAGAGCAAGTAAATGTTTCAAGCCCATTTGTAAAAAAAATCTAGCGTGTATCTGAACTTTAAATCTCTTCTTAGTCCTTGTGTATAGATATAATTTTGAATAATCTCATATTTGCTTTTTTTCAGTGTAGTCAGACACATTTCTCCTCATGAAGCCATGGATCAAGATAATTTTTGCTGGTTTACAACTTAGCTAATGCCAGTAGACATGTAGCTCTGCAAATAATATAACTTTCCTTCAGGAACAGCAAAAAATACAATTCCAACCGTGAACATGGAAATTGTGGACTTGTCTGAGATCTGCAGGACAGAAGACCTAATTGAACATGGTACACAAGCATGATGGCATATGAAAAGTTTCAGTCGTATTTAAGGCTCATGGAAACTTAGCAGCTTGAAGTTAAGCACCTGACTAAACCGAAACCAAAAAGGGTAAGTCTCTTGAATAAGTTTAAAACAGTGCTTTTTACATGTCTGAAGACTATTAAATTTGATAAAGTTGCAAGGTTTGGTAATACCAGAACTAAACTTTCCCTGAGCAACCCAAAGATACTCTTGCAGGAAAAGTCCTGCTGGGCATTTTATCCACGCTTGTTCAGAATGGCTGCATCATCAGGGGAATTTTGCTGTTAACTTTTTTTAATCTACACTGTGAGTTAAAAGGTTTTAGGCCTGACATTTTTTTTTGTTTGATCGTTTTGTTTTGAAATACTTACAGATCAGCTCACTGGAATGACAGAATTATACCCCTTACATCAAGGCCATCCTCTTGCCAGATCTCAATCACTGATGCCAAAGTATTTGAATGTTAAATTCTTCTGAAGATATCTCCAAAATTTTTAGCAGGGACAAAACATTTTTCTCTAGCAGAAGTCTCTGCTAAAATTTACCAAATGCATAAGTGAAAACAGAATGTTTATTGAAAAAAATTATAAGGCAATCTCAAGAATAGAAGGTGCCTATGTGGAAGATTTTAAAAAAATTAAAAAGCTGCTTACCGTTTTTGAAAGCTGGTATTTCTCTGATGTCTAAATTCAAGAAATAATTTATATTTTTTTACAGGTCAGAAAATTATTTCAGGCTCTTCCAGCAAACTGGACAATAAAGAAATCTAAGAGGAATGCTTAGCAGGCTGTTTAGTTGAATAGGCATCAAGCAGAGAAAAAATGCAACCCTGTTATCATTTCTACACATCACCTATACACTTTGATGACAATGGACGCAGAACTGATGTTATCAGACCTTGAGGAATAAATTAAAGCTATGGAATACACACTGGTACAAAACAAAAGGGAGGGTAAATTAATCTTCTAACACTGAGAGGTGAAGCAGAATCCTTAAAATAAGAAGAGATCTAAGTCCCTACCACCAGTTTTTGTTTTTGGTTTTTTTTTCCCAGACCAAACCTGAATCTTTTTCCAGGCTGCAATGTCTCTGTCACCTTCTCCACTGTGCTGACCCAGAGCTAGCACTGGTGTATGAGGGCATATATGCAACACAGAGAGCTTTGCTTTCACCAGCAAGGAAATCAGACCTCTGTCATTTGAAAACTAAATTTTCCTTTTGCTCTTCACCTGTCACACGGCAGATACCCATGAGCTACTCTCTGTGGTATCGCTGCCTAACCAGGTTTAGATCACTATTTTTGTGGCACTTTCCAGCGTGTGGGAGAAGGTGTCCTTGAGAGCACCGGCGTGTTTTGGCTGGGCAGTGCACACAGATGCGTACAGACAGGTGTAATTGTGCTCTGCCCGTGCTCCCTGGTGGCTGGAGGCCAGCCAGCTCTCATCGGGGCTCCGTGCAGTCGTCGCACTGTCATGCAGAGCCCCAGCAGCTCGCCATGCCTCCGTCAGCCCCAGCACAGCCCCAGCCCTTGGAGCGGGTTACCTGAAAGCCTCAAAGTGTATCACAGAGGTGCACACACTCTGTTTTACAAAACCCAAAGCCCAGCAAGGTGCAGGGTTGGTTTTTTTCCTGCGGTGCTAAGTCAAGCTAAACCACCCAAACTACCCCTCCTTGAGTTGGGTCCCTGCAGCAATGGGTTGGTGGCACTGGGTGTCCCGGCATCGATGCCCATTCTGGTTCTGTAAACTGTGGTGCACCCGTGCACCCTTTGACAGGATGGACGTAAGTGCTTCCCTGGTAGTGCTGGCGATGTTGAGGGACAGCACTCCTCATCTTCACTGCACTTTTGCAGCCGCTTACCTATGCAGTGATCTCCAGGCGAAGCAAAATGCAACCAGAGGGTGTTATGGCAGGGGCAGGCTGCTTTTATCTGTCCCTTGATTAATTCTATCATATTAAGCTATACTGGAAGAGTCCCTCAGCTGCTCCTATGAAAACTGGCTGAGAGAGGTGGGGTTTGTTCAGCCTCGAGAAGGGAAGGCTCCAGGGAGACCTTACAGCACCCTCTAGTACATAAAAGCTGGAAAGGGATTTTTTACGAGGGCATGTAGCGATAGGACTAGAGGGAATGACTTCAAACTGAAAGAGAGTAAGTTTAGGTTACGAATTAGGAAGAAATTCTTGACTATGACGACGGTGAGACACTGGAAGAGTTTGCCCAGAGAAGCTGTGAATGCCCATCCCTGGAAGTGTTCAAGGCCAGGTTTGACGGATCTCTGAGGAGCCTGGTGTAGCGGAAGGTGTCTCTGCCCATGGCAGAGGCCTTGAAAATGAGATAATCTCCAAGGTCCCTTGGTCCCTTCCAACTCAAACTATTCTATGATTCACTAAGCTAACTAATAGGTTCAATCAGCAAGCTTCCCCACCTTGTTAGCCACTTACCTCTCTGAGCCTCTTAGCAGAGTAAATCTCTTGAATAACAACATTAATAGACTGAATTTTGAGATGCTCTATTGTCAGGCTGTTTACCAATCAAGACAACCATTTACTGGTCTTTTTTTTACAAAATTTTCATACTATAATGAGGCTCCTTGATAAGTTCATGGAAGGAGTTTCACTAAGCCTTTTGAAACACTAAATAAACCTTGTAAGATCCAACATCAAACCCCTATAATTATGATAAAAAGCATGTTAAGTTCAGGTTTGTGAAAGGTATTGAGAAAATCAAGGGGAAAAAAAATCAATGCTAAAATCTTGCTTTTATGCATTTTACTGGTAATTGGGTCATTAGAAGTAGTAGCAGAAGAATCAAGAATTGCACACGATTATTCTGCACAGACAGCAATATCCAAGACTGGAAATAACATCTTCACCTTGAACTTAGTGAAGACTGTTGGAAGGCCAAAGAATGTTTTGGGAGGACTGCAAAGCTAAAACCTGAGGTTAGAAGGTAAATTTTCAAATGATCAAGAAAATTCTATATTAAAATGAAGTTCATTACATGAATTTTTACCCTTCTGAATTCAATATAACTTTCTGTAAATATTCTTCAAATTTGGTCTACCATGTATAAATTTTTGAGAACATTTTTACAATCACCTCCACCAAATTTGTGGAACAGCTAGAAAAGGAAATAAACAAAGGCAAAGCAAATTATACCAAATATTCAAGGCTGTTGTTTGGCAATTTTCCGCCTCTAAAAATAAACAATTAATGAGGACTTCACTATCTCAGTTTTCATTATCCATATCAAAAAGTATCTTGAGAAAAGACAATGTTCTCAATTTATTGAATACATACTGCAGAGGGCACAGAAGGAATGATTTTTGGAAGACACTTCTTTTGCCCAGGATTTTTTTCTCAAGCCATTCTTTTCCACATTTTCATAGAAAAGATCGTTTAAATCCTTGCTACAGAATACTTTCAAGTAATCTGAGAATAATTAAGACCTTTCTATTGCCGTGATTAGTTCTGTGCAATTCCTCACAGAACAATTGTACCGTCAACTTTGATAGTTATCCTTGAATAAGAAAATTCATCATTGGCCGGAAAAGCCACCAAGTCTGCACTTCCCTCGCTGCAGCAGCTGCAAAGCCTGGAGCAGGCTATACAATGTGAATTTTAACAGCAGAAAACTGAGACCTAGAGCACATTAGTTTTCCAATAATCCCTGCAGAACACGGGTGCCTATCTCTGTTTCCCAATGGGCCACTCATCTGAGGAGCAGATAAGCATCTTGCCCAAGGCCAAGAAGCAAACCAGTGGCAGAAATAGTGAAAGCACCTGAAGAATCTCGTTTCACAGACCTGTGTTTTAACACCCGGGCCACCTTCTATCTTCTTAGTTCAATAGTGGGGAAAGAACTGCTGAGATCTAATTTGAGATAGGGTAAGACTATAAGATCATGACCACGTTAAAAACCTCTGTTTTCTTTGTTTTACTGCATTTTCAGGGGCGTGCTACTCCTCCTGTGGTTTACATTTTAAGAAGGTAACTTTTAAATTGTTTAAGACATCGCTGTTTCCTGGGCATTAGAAGAGAACATCTCCTTGTTAAAAAAGCTACATACATTTTAGCATAGCTGCATGAAAATGGAAAATCTTGCTCCCACACTGATTGACTGAGCATCTTGTTAATCATTGCAGTGTGTATCATTAATTCATTATTCAGCTATAATAACGTGATGTCTTCCCTCTCACAGCTTAAAATATATAGTGAGTGAATACTTAGTACAAAGTACTTTCAGATTATAATATTTTATCATGGTAAAGAAAGCTCTATAACAACATTATTTGACACATAAGATGTAGCAAAAAGTTGAGACACAACAGCCATCATTATAAATGTTTATGGACATACCTAAAGTCTTATATAAAGTTCATCCTGTTAAAGGACATGTTTTATGTTGTACAATTCCTCTTAGAATATCAATCTAATAAGCACCAAATGAGGCTGAAGACAATGCTGTTATAAAAAATGGAGAAAAATGATTAAAATGTGATAATTATACTGACAGTTTATATGCTCAATCTAATCAACCAAGCTTCCAATTTGTCATAATGTACACTCACTCATACATTATTGCTTAATTATAGCAACACTTCTATTTCGAAAGGCTGTCAATCATGCAAATGCCTATCATTTTTCTCTATTTGCATTTAAGGGATATATTTTTAGTTCAGATCCAAAGCTCTCTGTGAACCTGAATTAACCCCAGCTCTTTCTTTTGTTCGCAATGCTCATCCCTGTTTATTCCCTGTTTGCTGTCTGTGGTAGTTCATGCTGTGTGATTTGCTGCTTTACAGCTCATCTGCTGCTGAAGGGATTTTTGAATCTCATCTCTGCTCCTGAACTGTGGTCTCGGTGATGTATGAGTTCTTAGGAGCTGCAGACCTCAGCCTGAACTATTCAGGTTTGATGTGAATAAAATTATCAGACAATCTTTTCTTCTGTTCTGGATTTATCTTATTAGTCCTGCAGGAATGGGAATAGAGCAAAGAACTTTGCCTTGCTTCCAAAATCAGTGGGACTAGCTGTGGTCTGTAAGATTGCAAAAAGTGTGAAAAGATATCCTTAATAAACACACCTCAACATTCACATTCTACATTATACTCTGAATTGCTCTTTTTTTCTTTTGACTTGAATGTTTTAATAATACATCTTTGAGAACCTCTGGCCCTTTCTGTCCCCCATCTTCTCCAACTTAGCTCTAGAGCATAAGCGGAAGAAAAATCTGGCATTTTATGAGATTTTTTTTATGAGAGCTTGGAGCAACACAGCAAGAGAAATGCTGAACAGGACCCATTAACAGTGGTAACAAAGAGAAAAACCTAAGGAAGTTGTCAGGAAGTGTTAAAATACTTTGGGACATTAAGGCAGCAGGGGAAGCTCTGCAGTGCTACCAGCAGGCAGTCTTTTGGTAGTAAGCAAGAGGAGATACTTGAACATGATATTGTTCCAGCACTGATAATTAATCCCACTATCTTACATTTTGCCATCCTCCTGAACTGTATGTTGACAGCATATGCACGAAGACATACAAGGGACTAACAAGTCCTGCCATTCTGCCGTGATCCTCTTCTGAACACAAACAGTTTGTGGCAGCCTCTGCAGGCATTTTTAACCATGCTGGGGGACAGACCTTCAGGGTGAAGTTCGTGCAGGGAGAATACAACTGCTTATATTAGTCAGTATTGAGACATCAACAATATATGATTTCTGGTAGAATTTATTTTTGTTTTGATTCAAATTATGTGCTTCCCCCTCAACCCCCTCCCCACTTAGTTTCAAATTTAACAGTAGTATCTCAGTCTCAACTTCTGTCTGATCCTGTGGGAGGGTGCAGGTGTCTAACGCACTATCTGGAGGAGAACATCATGCTTTAGCAAGTGAGTTGACTTACATAAAGCTGGGTTTGTCAAGCACAGGAATTGGCTGCCCAGGGAGGTGGTGGAATCATTGTCCCTGGAGGTGAAACTAATGACTGGATGTGGCACTTGGTACTATGGTCTAGTTAAAAAGGTGGTAATCAGTAAAATGTTGGACTTGATGACCACAGAGGTCTATTCCAAGTTTAATGATTTTGTGAGTCCATGAAATGACACCCCAGCAGGAATCACTCCCCGCTTCTAGGCAGTCACCACCTCCCTGGCATCACACAGCAGAACTGTACTTTGCTTGCTGCTTTCCTCCCTTATCAATTTTCAGGGATCAAGAGCCTTCCAAGAGCCAACTGCCATCAGGTAATATCTCAAAATTCCTAATCTCTGGCCAACTGTTATTTGTCCCACTCCACAATGAGATTGGACTAAGTAGTTGTCTCTACACTTTTAAATGCATGCATGTTTGTAATTGATAATTGCTGCATACTGTATTATTCAGCTTAACTTTCTTTTGCTCTTATGCATTCTATTACAGTATATTCTCTTTAAAAATCAAATAACTCCTTATTCATATATTTCATATGCCGTACATAAACATATTCTGTTTGAGCTTTAGATGACAAACAACTAAAGAAACAAATAAAAGACCAATTCAAAATACCAGTTTAAGGTAGCATAGGAATTAAAACGAAAAGGCAAAAACATGGCATCACGCTATGAAAAATGTTAAGTTATTCTTTGAATCTTGGCGCAGGAAAATCTCAATACATTTTTGGTAAATGAGGCATGAAGCATATTCTTAAAAATATGGTGTCCGGGAGATAGTACTACCCAATATTTTATCCTAATGGCAGTATATAGTACTTAAAAAAGCTTGAACTTTATATCAAACACTTTGGGGAGGACATGGCTAATCTATTAGTTTTTCAAATATAACTTAGTATCAATATGAAGATGAGAGATAGTAAACCATTTCTGGGACCTTACTTGGTTAAAGTCTGCTATAAAATTGGAGCATGGCTCACAGTCTAATTAGTATGCAGGTGATGCAAAAGCTCTTTCTATACCACCTCTACTTGTCCAAAACTTCTTATTTCTTGGCTGGAGTCATTGATGTCTTGTTGGGTTAAGATAACCCCTAATCCTCACACTCATGAAGGATGCACTGCCTTTGATTCAGTATAATTATTTGGGTGACAAAACTATAGTATTTGTTGTGCTTATAACAGCACAGGAAAAAAATCAAAAAGAGAGCCCCATAGCATGTCTTAGAAAGACAGGATATTCTACTATTTCTAAATAAATAGTATGGCAGAAGCCCATTTTGTTCATATAATAATTTACTTTGAAAAAATTTATCTTCCCTATTTGCCATTCCCTCTTACTTCAAAAGATATCTACAATACATTCCTCCTGGGATAAGTTGTTAGACAAGATTCCATCTGTCTCAAGCAAAACCAAGTACAAGATCCCTTTTTATAGAGAACAATGACAAAAATATATGCATCACACACATAGAGGACAGTAGTAATAACACTTATTCTTTAAATCCTCCACTGAAAGGAAGAGGGTGCAAGTCCTTTTGTCTCTTGTGAAATAGCTTCAGAATTTTGCTCAGACAATAGTAATTTACTATTACAAATTTACTGCGTATGTCAGTAGGAAGTTCTCATGACAGACTGCCCATCTTACTTTTGGGCAGACAAACTGAATTCATTTGAAAAAGAAACTACGACATCTTTTATTCTAGTTTTTACTAGATCTCTGTGCAGATTGTGAAGCAGAGGTACTGACAAGTCTTTCCTAAACTGGCAAATCAATGCGCAGATACAGTTCTTGTATAGGTGAAATGGAGTTTCTGCAAAGATTGCCTCTGGAAGTTTTGTGTCATTTTTCTGGTCAATGTCCTTTACTTCCACTTGACAGAGCAAGCAATTTTAGGAAGGACTCCAAATCTGGCAATTTTGCACTCGATTTCACGCTGACAGCTACAGTGTACCAACTGTTGAGGCTACCTGGGTGTCAAGCACTTCTTGTGATTCTTCTTGTTATTCTGTGAGATAGGAGAAAGGTCACTTCTGTTTGGCTTTATCATGTGTTAAAGCACAAGCAAACAATAACTCTTTCAGAAAAGGGACCACAGCCTAAAACTGACAAGTAGGCTAAATTAATTAGTTTATAATTAAAAATTCTGTTTGAAAATACCTTGTTAAAGAGTTTGGTAGGACTGCCATCCTGTCACAAACATACTTTCTCTTTTGCTCACCCTTTGCGGTTTTTGCTATGAATTTTTTCTTTGCCTAAAATATTAATACATAAAGGTGTGTAATGTGGAAGTCTGCTGCTCTAAAAGCCCCCTGAACAAGGACCTGCAGCCAACTGGCTACTGGTAGCAGAATGCAGACATGCTTTCTGCCTGCCTGTCATAGGCATGTGCCAGGACCCTGATTACCTCCTCCCCAAAACAGGAAAACTTATAACCAAATTTTTCCAAACCTTGCGTATCAAATAAGGGAAAGCTTTCAACTAAATTTAAGGGCTTCTTCCCTGCAGGCGTGTAGAAAAATAATTTGTTCCAAGTGATACAGCTTCAGTGCCCTGCAACAGCCTACAGAAGCCAGTTCTGGTCGCTCCCCATGGTCACTGTATAGGATTGGCAGCAAATGGCTCCAACACGCACCTCAGAGCTGTAACAGGGTGTTTAAGCACCGAGTCCCCTCTGCAATATGCTTCTGTCCTAACAACCTATTACACCAGCAACTGCAGAAAACCTTCCGTCTAAGTTTGAAACAGCCTCAGTCCTTTTATAATATGGGCAAAAAATTCACAGGGGTTCCTTACTTTGTCGGGTTGTTCATCAGACCATCTCAACACCTCTATGGCCTTCTTCCAAAGTAGCTCATGTATTCCTTGTCCAGTCCTTTTTATGAGCAGAGCTGAAGCAAGAGTTCTTCCAATCTTTCCCTTTTTTTTTAAAAAATAGTGTACTTAGATCACTGAACAGGCTTCCTGACATCCTAGGCAGCACTAAACCCCACATTTCCCAAGAGTCTTTCGGAAATAAGCTATCACATTTTACTTCAAAATTAATGGGACAATGCTAGGGCCAAACCTTGCTCTCAAAAAGGCCAATGTAATCTATTTCATAGGGCTATGACAAATGATTGAAATAAGATATATTAGTAATGTTTAACAGAAAAACTTGCCCAGGACCTAACTCAAGCAAGGGCCATTTGCCCATGACATTCATTAGAACTACTTTACCTCCCAAAGAATAATCAGGAGTATATTTACCTTATACATCCTTTGAATATATGGCTTCCAGCACAATCTTTGAAGCAGCATGATATAAAGCTTATGCAAACTGGACACGATAGGGGGCAAGCAAGAGACTCATTTTACTTATAACCATGTAGTAGGTGTAGTTATTCAGTGTGTGATTTGAATTTCAGAAGAAAAAACTCAGTTGTCACAAAGCAGTAAAATGAACATAATGTTTAAATGAGAGAAAAATGCATAAAATTCCTTTTCCTTTGGAATTTTGTCCAGACAAGAGCTCCAATCTGTTGAAGAGTAGACACCACAGTAATACCCACCAAAGACCAAAAGGAAAATGATCAGTGGAGAACAAAACGAAGAGGTCCTAAGGACACACATGTGACCTTGACTCTGTCCATGGCTGGTAGCATGCAGCTGCTACGTGTGATTCTTGTCGAGAGAGGAAACAGAGTTGTGCACTGTCCTGGGGGAATATGTGTGCTGTTTATATATGGTGCTGAAAGGCAAGAGGGTGAAGCACAGCTAGTGGAGTGCTGGGGAGGATATAAAATGATTGAAGATGTGTGTCCTCATGTGTGTAATAGCCTCAGCTGGGTTGAGGGGCTGGATGGGGGGAGGGAAAGAATTAAAGAATAGGAAGGCATTCCTAATGGGTTCTTTATTTTCTCCTCAGCAATCAACAGCACTAGAAGAGCTCCATCCTCTCTATGATGTATTTTTCTTTGTTTATACAAGTTTGCACGCTCTTTTTTTTTTTTGTTGTTACATATGTGGAAGAAGCTACAGAAAGTTCTGTCTCATAAAAATCACATAACTGCTGCAGATGCCATAAAATAATTTTACATTGAATTTGAGTTGATATCAATTTATCTGTCTGCTCTATCTCTCTTTTGGTTGATGGTAATTTTTTTTAAAACTTCTGTGTGAGTCGCTACTAATGAATAATTAGTTGAAAACACTAATGTTTAATACTTAATTTTCTCTGTCTTAAAAAAAAAGCAGGTTTTTTTGCAACTGTTACAAGACTGACATCTTTCAGTAACTGCTCTTTCCTAGCCGCCTTGTATTTTTACTGTGACCATTCTCCTTTGGGAATGGCCAGAGGAATTATTTGAAAGACCAGTTGTGAAGTTTGGTTGGCCCAGTGCTGTCTGTGTTATTTCCATGCCATTGGAGTAATTTTCATGTAAGTGGAGGCTTTTCCAGGAGACTGGTTTTTTAAGTCAATAAAATTATGGAGGACACAGGCATGGCTTCCATGGCTGAGGAGAGGAAGTGAACAACAGTGGAATGTTTCTACTTGGAGTGAAGACAAGATCTGGCCAAAGGACTCTGAGATGATGGTAAGGTAGAATAAAACTTACTGATAAATAGTTGTAAAATCTACTGCAATTACTGCCCTGTGAATCCAAAAGTATTTTACTTAATACTAATGATCTTGATACTGGTACTGAACCATAACTAATGTTACAAATTTGCAAAAATTAAAAGAACATTGCCTAAAATATCAATGTGTCCTAACACCAAGGTCATTCTGAAATGATATGGCTCTTGTCTAGTTACCCAGACAACCCAGGAAGGATCTTTTCCTAGCAGACTCCACCAAGGTTACTACAGATTTGTTTAACCTATAAAGAAGATTGTTGACAAATACTCTAATGAAGCATCTTCCCCATAAATACATTAGCCCGAGATGTGCTCATAGATTCATGGTGCAGAGTATCTCCCTCGCTGTTTCCCCTAGAAAAGCTTCACCCTCTCTCCCGGCCTGTCAGCAGCTGTGCTGTAGCACACCCAGAGGAGGGCCAGGCAGGCACACAGGTTTCCTTGAATGCTCAGCTTGGCTCCAACTCCATGGCCAGGGAGTGACTTGAGCTGCAGCCTCCTGTCTCTTCCCCAAAGGCTGCTACTGCCATCCCTGAGGACGCTGAGGAGTCAGGGAGAAAGCTCCTCGCAAAGACTGAGGCCATTCAGCTATTCAACGCAGATGCCCAAATGCAAAACCAAGGCTACTCAACAAACTAAAAGTAGCACTGCCACAGGATGCTGCAGAACAGTTTGAGATACTACAAGGGCGCAGTCTGAGTTTCAAATTCAGCAAGACAGTTTGCACTGTTAGAAACAAGGGAAAAATATCCTTGTTAGTACTTTTTGCTTATCTATATCCACATATTTCTAAGTGTATCATCACTGTAGAATTGAGGCACCAAATAAAATGTCACACATGTGAGAGGTACCAACTAGATTTACACTGGAATCTACTACTCTGAAAGAAGATTGCATGAAAGGCTGTACCAGTAGGAGGAAATAGCCGCAGATCCACTTTATTGCCATCTTGAGAACTATATAAAGCACATTTTGGGATAAGTTAAGGCTGTTTATTATCACAGGATGAGACATACAAATGTGATTTTCTTCTTCACACAAGATCTGTAACACATACATTACTCTTTTTATTAACATGTACATACATATGCAAGTATTAGATGTATCAAACAGTCTAGTGGGTTCTTTCCTGCCACCTAGTCTCCCGCTCCATGATGTGTGTTAGCAGACATGCAGAGTCATGCCCAGGAAAGCCACTGGCACACAGTGTAAGAGAAAGGGAACATAGGCAGAAAAGTAGCCCTGCTCAGAAGACACTGGAGAGAGACAGACAAATTCAGATAGGCTCAAGACTGTATTTCCAGATGGGTTGAATGCAGCTGGTTCCAGCCTGCAGGTAAAACTGGCCAAGTTTTCACCTTCACATTTAGTCCCAGCTCTTCCCCCAGAAGAACATTCTCTGAGCTGAAAGAAATAGGAGGCAGAAGCGGTGCAGTGGTGCATGCCTGCTCAGCTTATTAAAACAGGGGAAGAAGGCAATATTTCACCCCCCAGAAATAAAAAAAAAAAAAGGATAGACAAGTAAGAGAGGCTAATCCATCTGATGAAATTAGCAGGCAAAGTATGTAGCTGTTTGAAATGATGAACGAGGTTGAAATAGCTACACAGGCTAACATCCAGTGGGATAATTACTCCAAGCTCTCGGGCTAAAATCTGTCTTGGAGGAACTGGGAGGCTTTGATGACTCAATTTCAATGGGCATGCTTATGAAATACATAGTAAAAGCTATTAAAATTGAAATTGTTCTTGGGTGGTATTCTGAGACTGGGCTACTGACCCTATCAGGCAGTTTTTAATAAGGTACATGCTATTTTTGCTCTTAGAAGTGGCAGATACGTTAGCTGTCCACATACTTCGTCTTAACCATTTAATACCCTACATCTTGTTTTGGAAAATTACTATGCTTCTAGAGTATAAAAGGACTCCTTTCCAAATCTCGCAAACAACCTTTAAACGAAACTATTCAGTGGTCTGTGTTATCCCTCCAGTTTCAGAACCATTCGCAGTGAAAACATTTTGTTACTGCTGCCAAGGGACAAAGTCTTTTACCATCAACCACAGATGTCAAAAAAGCATTTCATTTCTGCAGGACATGAAGGCGTTGCAAGATGCTTTGTACCATACCAGGAGTCTGAAATAAGAGAGAGAGCCAGCACTCACCAAACTGTCCCTCCCAATGGCTTCTACTTTTGTTGTAGAATATTATTCCAAGCCCTCATTTTGCTATGACCATGAAAACAGGGCTACGAAGTGAGACCTCCTGATGGCTGATCTTAGTTCAGACACCAACCCAGCATCTTGCTCCAAGTCTCAAGGGACTGTTTGGGTGAACTATCAGAGCTTTGCTGAAGGCCCCAGCTGCTAATACCTCTGACCACATCCAGCTTTTCACAGGCGCCAGTGAAAAGACTATTGATATCTGAATATGTGTTAAAATATGGCCACTTTACTTAGGAGCTTTTGAAAACCTGTTCCATAATTTATTCAGTGTGACTAAGGCAATGAGGACATTTGCCTTTCAACTCAGGGTAAAGTGAGGGCTACCATGGAAAGCAGATACAGTTGGAGTTTTGCTCCTACCCACCCCTTCTCTGAAGGGAAATACGATCTGATTTACTTCCCACAAAGCCACCAGGACAACTCTTAGAGCTGATTTTGTTAACAGAAATCCTTACACCAGGCTATCACAACTCAGACGTCTTTAGCTGGTTCATGACAAAGAGACAGTGGGTGCATTTTTAGAAGTATTTCATCTTAGAAATATCTACTCTGAACAACCACACTTTGCACAGTCTCGAGTGCTTAAAATAAGTGTGACTTCAGCTAAAAGGGAAGAGATGTTATATCATACTGTGGGATCTATTTTAGCTAGATAATTAGCAATATATGAGAAATGCATCAAAACTATACCGTAACTGCGATTCCTAGGTTATTTCTGTACCACATGCTCCCATGGATAAAGTAGATGTTTGGAAAGGAGATAAACTTAAAGAACACAAAGTAGAGGGAGAATCTGAAAACTGAAACCAAACTGAAAAAGGCATTTTATTAACAACACATGTTAACAGTGTGGTGCACTGTTGCATAGGAGAGTAAAGAAGAGGAATGAGTGAGAAAGAAGAGGACTATTAGTATTAAGCTCCAATACTTTTTACAGTACATAAGACTTCAAAGGTAGGGGTATGTCCATAAATGTGTCCACCTACACCTTATCTGCTCAGTACCTGCAGGTTCAGGACAAGTGAGGTTCTTTATAATAATTGGTCCTTAATTTCTTCTCCACTCTAAATCACCCTACAGACCTTTATCAGTCCCTTTAAATCTCTGATCTTTCTTTAAAATATCCAAACCTAAAACTTCTTGGGATTTGGGATTTGGAGCACAGACTATTAAAGGTGGGTAAGTGAGCAAAAGTGCACGAACCTGGGAAAGTGGAGCTTTTACTCTGAGAGAAACACCAGACCCTGAAATTTGTTTTTCTGCAGTACAACTCGCAGGGTTTCTCCTGATTTACAAAGGTGCAAAGTAGATGAACATGAAGCCTTTCTTCTGGACTTCAGTTTATTTCATTTCACTGCTTGAAATAACAAACCCCGTATATTACAGCTTTTTTATTATATCTCATAATTACTCCCTAGAACAGCAGAAGGAGGGCTGGTCCTTTTAGGGAGGGATATTTTAAGTGATTCCTCAGAGCTGCCTCTTTTAGTAATTTGAAACAGCTTTTCTGCTTATAGAAAAACTTTCAGATGCAGACATCGTGCATCAACTCAAAGGTAGGAGAAAAAGCTATTAGCCTCCCTGAAAATACCATAAAACTCCATTTTCTAGACATTGAAAGCTTTCAATACTGGCTCTGGGTAGCATGAAATGTATTTGCCTACTTCTCATTTGCCAACAACATTCAAAAGGAAATGCAGGTATCCCAGTACGAAGTTTAAAACCCAGGCGTCCTTTCAGCTCATGCAGGTAAGGCAGGCTAAGGGGTGAGCAGCATGTCTGCAAAGCGCAGGCACAGCACAGCTCCCTGTGCCAGCTCATTGCCCCCACTGCTACTTTTAAATTGTTTTTACTCCATTTCCTTAACTGGCACTGCACTGGTTGCATTTAACAAAAGGACTGCTGGGTTGGGGAAAACAAGCTTAAAAACAAACATTTACTGTTCAGTGGATGAGTGTGAAGCCAAAATGCCAGAACAAAGCAGAGGTATCAAGAGCTTTTTAGGCCTCATTGAGAGTCCTCCCGTGGTTTAAAAATACACTTGAAAAGAATTAAATCTAACAACACATTTTAAAATGATCAAAGAAAATTGTATTGGAAATAGCCATCCCAAACACACAATAAATTGTCTAGCCACATTTTAAAATTAACCACACAGTGTGATATATAAAAATCAGCAATAACATTTTACAATTCTAATAATAACATGCAGTCTGCAGGCATGTGATTCAGTACACATTTCTTGGGAATGTATTTGGCCTTTGGCCCTGTGTCTCACAGGGCTTCTAAGGAGAGAGCAGCATGCCTATAAATTTATGACTGGATTACCTGTCATGTGTTATTCCTTACCTAATTGTTTCTGTAACCTATTGTTATCCTTATTATTGTTCTTTCCCATTATCCACTTAAAACTGTTCAATGTACGTGTTGTAGGAGAAACAATGGGATTCCGGTCACTACTGCATTTTTCATGAAAAGGCTATTTTTGTCCCAAAATACAAACAATATGGCTATAAATATTCCCTGTCTTCCATATATTAAATTTGGATTCCCGTTTAAAAATTGATTTCACAAATGTTCTTCTCCTTTTATGGTTAACGCAGAACCAAGAACTGTAAATTAGAGCTGGATTCTGGGGAGAAAAAAATTTACCCTCTGCCTAGGACCTCACAATGCTGGACGTGTGGAAGTGGTTGGATGGGACAGAGGAAAGGAGTAGATGCGGACAGAGCTGTTGGTGGGCAGAGATGGGGGAGCAAGCAAGGGCTCGGGCAAAAGCAGCAGCAGGCTGGAGTGTGGACAGAGGGAAAGGCAGGGAAGGAGATAGATAGTCACACAAGGAGAGAACCACACCTGTACTTCACAGTGACAAGCTTCCACTTCTTCCTGGATGGCTCCTCTGGCTGTCCCCAAGCACCCGTACCACACTGCAGCAGTGTGCTGGCTCTGGGTCTGCTTTTGCCCTTCATCTAGCTCACAGCGTGCCCTTTACCCTCTCAGACAGCCTGCTATGATGGATCTTGATGACATTTAGCCAGAATTTTCTTAAACTTTATGTTTAATTTAAAATCATCCATGACTGCATTCAGATGACTACTTCCCTGGTCGCAGATATAAATCTGCTATCAATAAGAGTAGAAAAGGCAACTGTAAGTAAATTTCTTTGACTGTTAAGATTTATACCTGGTATTTCCCACTAAATCTGTGGGAGTACGATGAGAAAATCTTTCAAACTGGTAGAAAACACAGCATTAGGATGTATGAAGTATTTTGCACAGCTGTAGTAGTTTCCAATTAAACACATTACAAATTAGACAAAGCCCCTCTGTGCACTCCGCAATATTTAAATATAATGTCCGATTTCCAGCACATGAGGTAGAGAGGCATTATGCCATCGTTTATGTGGTGAAATAAGGCTATAGCAAGGATAACCAACTTGGTCAAGGGCATAAAAATACACAGGCTATAGCCTCTTGTTCCTACAGCCTCATCTGGCAGATTCAAGGCATGCAGAAAGTAAAAGGAATACAATTGAAAAATGTTAAATTTTTTTGTTTGTTTGAAAACTTCTTTGCACGCTCTTGGCAACCATGTTTTCTTTTAAAAAATTGAGTCAGACTTCCTTGGTAGAGGTATTCAATAGACACTTATAAAAGGCTTATTCAGCATGGTCTGGAAAACCCTGATGCTGTAACCCGTGCATGATACTGCATGGCATAAACCAGTCTTTTTCAATATAGCAATTCATGTGGAGCATATTTTAGAAATATACATTTTTTTACCTAGTTTAGGCCCCATGCCATAGCTTAGAAGTTTAGTGTTTGGCGTTTTTTTTAAATAGCAAAAGATATTAAACAATTTTATGTTTTGCCTTCAAAGGACAGTAATGGAAAATCATATCACCCTGCAGCTTCTGCCCACGCTCACTAGCTAAAACCATAATAGCATATGTTAATGTATACTATCTAATGGACTTTTAATTCCCTTATAATTTAGGGAGTTGTAAAGAGAAAGAAAAAATGTGGAGGGAGAATAAGAGGATATCAGTATTCAGCAAGAATACATTTATAATTTTTGAAGTTTTAATTTGTAGGAAAAAGTAGATCTATGTTACTGTCAGAATAGCATTACCGTTACCTCTTTTAGAGAAATGTTCACTATTCAAGTATATAGTTGAAAACTCTGTGGAAAAGAATTTCCTCTTTTGAAGATTGTTTTGCTAAAAAACAAAGAAAAACGGACCAGAGGAAACAGGCTCTGCTTATTCTCCTTCCTGACCAGTTCCTTCAGGCTGATAGGATAGTCAGTTTGGAGAGCAAATTAGATTCACATGAAAGTGGAAAAATTGGAATTATTCAGTCACTGAAAAACAAGAAGCCCCTCCTCACTCCCCAATTCTATAATGTTGTTCCTCCACTGAGCTGAGTCTGGGAAGAAAGTTAAGCAATCAGGCAATTTACAGCAAAGCTCTGTTTTACTGCATGCTTTGGAAAGTAGGCACATAAGATATTATAGATATTCTGTCCAAAAATATCCGTCTTGCTAAATTGCTACCAGGTTTGGTTTTAAATTGGTAAAGATATAACTCTTATTTAAAATCCAGTTTTATAGTGGCACAGAGTAACTTTTCTATTTAAACATACATCATAGTTTTAAGCTGCAATGACTCTGGACATTCCTGGGCTAGGTGCAACTTCTGTTTGTCCCATTAGAAAGCTAGAAATACAGTCTTTCCAGAGGTATAAATAATAAGTTTTTAGTTCTTAAGTATCACAAATACCAGATCTTAAACCTGTCATTGGTGTTGGAAAGTATATTGGGCATAATGGAGCCTGAGCCAGTGTAATTTTAGAGAGGAAATTCTGCTTTTTACTGGAAGAAGATAATTCATTCTAGCCTCTTGTTTCTTTGAAACATGGCAGCTCAGGGCTTTGGCATGTTAAAGAAAGCAGATGTTAAAATAATGTCAGGCGCCTTTGACTACAAGCACAGTGGAAAGGCTAGCTGGGCTGGAAGCACTGACCCCACTCTATGAAGGCATTTGATCTTCTAGTTGTAATTCAATGTGTGCTTTGAGATGGACATCTCATACTTGAAGCTAAAGAATTCCTACATTTCAAAGGAAAATGAGTTTTTAGAAATTACCTAAAGTTAATAGGACAAAACCCACATATCCAACATAAACAGAGTTCCATTTTCAATTCCATTACTATCTCCAGCAGAGAAAGGACAGAAAAAATGGAGCATTCTCCACCCCTTGAACACTTGTACAAACCATTGGTATCGCCCCAACATGAACAGCACAGGCACAGCATTTCTGCAGCATCTCTCAAGAAGGTGGATACTCCGGAAAAGGAAACTATCCCACTGATCTAGAGGTGTAGCTTTCTGCAAAGGTGAGAATATGATGCACCACAAAGAAAACATCTTTTATTTGCCCAGTGCAGACTAGCTTTTTCCTGCAGATAAACAGCAAGGATCTTAACCAGACCATTATAATGGATGCATTTCACTGGAAATACTAGTCCCATCTTACAGAAGCATTTGAACACATCTCTGATTTTCTTTAAGTCCTCAAATTCTTCCCTGGGTTAAAGCCCAGATGAGTATTATATGCAACAGAATTAATTCTGGTTTATGTATATTTGTATGTGTTCGTGAGTCACTCTGTTTAGGTCAAGTGAAATAAATGCAAAGACAAGCATCTTAGCAGAAAAGTGACCCTTTAGAAGTCCTAAAAAATTACTCTTGCAGTCCATAGTGCAACATTTAATAATGCTGAACTTGATAAGGGATCTCAGAACCTGAAAAAGGAGATCTGAAAGGCACCTTTATAGAAAACAATTGATTTGCTTCATTTCATTGAAATGGCTAATGCTTTGATGGTTCATATTTACAATAGCTTGTCCTGTTCTTCAATGGAGTTGATATGTTGGAGTCTTTAACACCATAAACTTGATCAAAACTTCCTGGGTAATAAACAGAGCGGAATTAAGGTGTGAGCCCCCCCATCATACTACTGCAGCCCATCTGTGTGCCAATTTGTAACTAAAGACATCAAGAAATGTGTTCTTCATGCTCAGATGCCCTTGGTAGTCGAAAATAGTTCTGAGAGCTCAATATGCAAACTGGGTTCAGAGTCTGAAAGACTTCAGAGTGAAAGATTTGACCTTCTGCAGCAAAGGCTGTATCTGGCTACATCCATTTACGAAAAGTAGAGGTTTTACACACCTCACAATGAAAGCTGTATTTTAAATTTTATCCACCTTCAAAAAAAACCAAACCAAAACAAAATTTAAAAAAGTCCAACTTTCTCCTTACCTTTCAATAAAGCATAAATGTCTTCCCACCATCCTAGAATTTACATCAACAAAGTTTCCCTGACCATACATAGCCATATTTGGGGGGGAGGTGTGGGGGGGTTTGATTGAAGGTTTTGGCATCAGAAAATGGAAACTTTGACTTCTCTCTCTCTGGTCTGAACTAGTATTAAGTCACTAGAGAACAACAATTTGCCCCCACTCCAAAGGCTGTTTTTCTCTGCGGTGAAGGTGTTTGACAGTGTCACTCCCACTCCCCGTCCACAAGTGCTCTGACCAGATATGCAGCATCTCAACAAACACACTCCCAAGCAGTCCCTTCAAAAGGGCTGGCTTGAGATAGGACAGTCTGCTAAAATCACACCTGAGGGGTATCACTCCCGCACACTGTCATCTATGTGTCACAACCACTGTGTCCCAGTGATGGGACATTTTGGCAGGACTTCTAGGACGTTCATCTCATCTCTCTCCTCATCCTCTCTGCTCAGTTAGTCATTTATTTGTCAAAAACCCCTGAACTATGGGGCCAAATAATACATAGTCTTTAGTCTTGCAATGCTGTAATGACAGTATGGCAACTGGATTTGAGAACTAGGTAAACACACTAAGAGCAAGGTTACTTATCACAGACTTTTATGCTGGCATGTATCACTGGCAATGTTTTTTCTCATGCTAAATTATAAGTAACTTTGAATTTTTGAGTGTGTATTAGCAATCTTATTTATGTCTGACTGTTGAAGTGGCCACCTTGCTCACCATCTCAAGGGTTTTTCTGAGCCTTAAAAATTATAGACTATTAATACTAGAGAATTATAGTTGTAGTACTTGTTACTTTCACGTTTCATTTTGTCACTTGCTTGCAAATCACTGAAGACACAACTCAAAACATATTTTTAAGCATGGAGATATGCAGATAGGTGTTTTCATACACACTCTGGTGTCTGACTCCCATAAAACCAGTAACTTTATAAAGCTGGCTCAGAATCAAAGCCTCTATCACATACATTTCAACAACTATATTTCTTTGCATGACTACAGACTTATTAAGTTGTCTGAGCAAAACTTGGCCACATTCAAGATATTACCATTAATGCCTATAAACAAAGATTTCCTGTAATTCTTATCTACTACTGTTGCATTAAAAAAAAATTTAAAAAGGGGGAAAGAACAAAAAAAAACAAAACAAAACAAAAAAAATGCAAGTAACTGAAAAAGCTAAAAATAGCCAAAACCAGAGAGGTTTTCTTGCAATGAATTTGCCTGATGTGCTGCTGTGAAGCAGCTATATGGAGTAGTATTCCTAAATATGAATCATCTTTTCTCTATTTGTGCAAGTCTGGCTGTCCTTTTGACTTCCCTTATTGCATGCATTCTTTTAGCAATATGATTGATTTTTATGTTGTTCCTTTTCTTAAAACAAGTTATCTGCATTGCTGGAGATGAAAACAGACTTGTTATCCAACAAAAGTAAGCCCATGTACCTGATCTTCTGAAAGACCATGCTCTCTATCCGTTATGTTTCTTAGTACAAATAAATACATTGATTTTTAAAAGGGGTTTTCATATAATAAGAAAATCTAACTAATAAGAAAAGTATAGATAAATAAGAAAGAATTAGAACAATGAAATGCCCTCCAAATTACAGAAAATGTCTAATCTAGGTGAGTAGAAAAAAGGGTTAAAAAAAATTGCAAAAATTCAAGAAGCTTAGATGACTTTGGAAACACAGATCAAAAACAAAGAGACTGGAAGTATAATTAACTCCATTACTGCTCAGTCATATGAAAACAGCTGTGACACCCCGTCTTATTTATGACAGCAGCAAATAGCTCTATTCCCTCGCTGGTTATTGCTGTAGGACAGCAGTGGTTCTACAGTAGGTGAAATAGAAACAAGCTGCTAATATTTATGTCACTGGATCAGGTTATGGATACAAGATTTATGTAGAAGTTCTATAAAAATATCCAAGTACCTTTTATATCTTCCTGCATCAATCCTTTTCCAATAGCAAACTAAATATCTCTTTATTAAATATGATCCTATGCTCTGAGTAGTATTGTGGCACAAAGGCAGCTCTCCCACTGCTGAAGATGAGAATGTGTTTTCACTGCAAACCCAGTTACATTCACTCTAAAACATAAATAGAAAGCTTTTTAGGTCTCAAAACCACTCAGTTATTCGTAAATTCAAGCTGGACGTTGTCATTGTGGACTGGGATATGTAGTAGTCTGGTGACAGAACTGCTTGCTATACTTCAAATAGCCTGTGCTTTACAAGTATGGAATGCAAGAAAAACATTTTTCAGACTAAACCCCTTTATCAGAAAATGTAATTAAAACAGATGCTACCTCCTTTGATATAAAAAAGTGTTAGTGGGCAGATTTCCTAAAGCAGTTTTTTGTCCTGCTGCTTTAATCACTGTGCTTACCACATCTAATCGCTCTTCTTACTCAGACTAACTGCCCATTAAACAATGACTGAGAAATAAGATTGTCAATAACAGGATAGAAAACAAAGCAAGCGGGATGTTGCATCCTTCACTGCTAACCTTGTTATCCTCTCCCCTGCTCATCAACCTCCCTCCTCTGATGCTGCCTGTACTCCCCACCTCCACGGTGTATTGATGATTGCTCACCATCACACCTCCTACCTGCACCCCTACAGATCCAAGCCCCCTCATTTCTCCACCTCTCTTCCATTATGTACCAGGAGTTTGTTCTCTAAGCACGTCACTTTGGTCCCATGTGGCCGGATCCCCTCTCAACAGCCCCTTCAAGGGGCTTTTGGCAAACTTGACACCCTCCCAGAAGAGGTTGTCTCCTCCACTTACACCATGGATCCCACACCAGGGACCCATGTGGCATACGGGGGTGCCAATCCCTCTCGTAATGCAATCACATATGCACAAATGCTCCTTCCCACTGCTCCCAACATCACCCCAGGAGGGTTTCAGATGCAGGTAGAGACAAATTTGCCTTTTTTCTACCACATGAATGTGTGGTTCTAAAAGGTTTAAGACTTCCTCCTGTTTCGTTTTCACTGAAAATAATGTGCAGAAATCCGCTGAGCAACGACACATGTATTTAGTGATTTAGTTAAGTATGAGCATAGACAGACCATGCTGAGCTTTCCATGCAGTCTCATCATTACACCTTTACTTGGCCTTTACTGCCCACGAGAAACCACAGGTGTCATCTTTCCTTGTGGTAGCCTTTGGCATCCTGCAACTGACTGCTCTTGAAGACGTTTTTTGGCCCTGACTCTTAAAACTATTCATGGTTGAGAATACAGGAGTGAAACCTTGGATTTGACAAAGATGTGAGCAAAACTCCAGCTGGCCCCAGCACTATTAATGTTGAGCTGCTGGCAGTCCTGTGGGCACGTGCACAACAGCCACATCGAGACAACTTGGCATTGTCGTGCTAGCACTGAGCTGCTGCTTTCAGCTCTTCCACAATGCAGATGTTTTTGCCTCAATATGGCAAAAAATTATCCAAGTTTTGAGTAACAGTGGTAATAGCTGCAGTTTTTAACTCATAAAGGGATGAAATCCTCCTATGTTTAATTCCTGCATGATGGAAAAGGAGCTCTAGAGGCCCATAGGAAATAAGGATATAGCAAACATATTTTCTAGCCCTTTTCTTATGAAATAAAATTCCTCATTCCTGACTAGGACAAAGACTCAGACCCCAAAGATAATTTGTGCAAGCAATGTAAATTAAGAATATGGTAAATGCATGCTTGGATTCGGACCGCAAATCAAACCCTCCCAGACCTCACTGAGATCCCAGATGATTTCCCTGCTTCCAGAGAGACCCTGAATTTCTTGGCTTTCAGCCTCCTTGCAGCTGCAGCACAGCATCACCAACACAGCTGTGAAGGCAACACAGAGTGGCCAGCTGTGCTGGCAGGGCTGGGCTTCCCACGGAGCCATTCCTGTGAACACTGCTTGGAGAACTCTCGGACAAATGAGCCGAACATCCCCAGCTGCCAGAGCCACCTGTGGCCTTTTCCTGCTGTGGTGTTACTGGGAAGACTCAAAAGTAGGGTTTTGCATTTTGGGGTTTGTGGAGAGGGTCAGATTCTAAAAATTGTTACGAAATTCCATTTTTGCTTCTTCTGTGCAAGTTCTCTCTTCCGTTGATAGAATGTTGCAGCCAGCTCTAGGAAGCTGCTGCTCTGTAAGCTGCAAAGGGCAGGCAGCTGGCATGGCTGAATACCTTCAAATCTTTGGTCAGGAGATGGACTGTAAGGTATTTCAGGCACCTGCACAGTGAGCCGTGATATCCCTTGGAATCTAAGGAGCCTTGCATCCTATTGGACAAAGAGCTGTAGGAGCACAGGACTGCCAAGACAACCTCAAAGGACACCACAAACCTAGGCTTGGGTTGCTGAATGAAGCTGTGAGAGCTGACAGCAAGCCCTGGACCATCGTCACAGGAAAACATCCGCCTCTTGCCTCCTGAAAAAGTTGTGGCCAAACCAAAAACTATGGCTGGCTTGGTAATGTATGTGCGGATGCAGGAGACTTCATCACTACATCGTTCCTGCTATTTTGGAGCTTGCCAGTAGCATGACTATACATTTTCCTATATTATTATAGCAAAATTAGGTATGCAAGCAGTGATTCATGGAGAAGCATTTGAGGCTACACACAATCGGTACAGGAATACACACAAAATTATTCTGTAGCCTTAATGACAGATTCTCTTCTTTTGGTTTACCTTCCCAAATTTGGCCTACAACCTAAAGACAGGCAATGTTTAAAACTTTGAAACAAGAAATGCAGTCTACCCTGCACAATTCTGCTGATCTTTTAGAAACATAATCAAGAGAAGAATGTAGCCTATGAGGTATTCCTACTTTTAGAAATTAAATAGTTCTTGTCTTAAAATAAATATGTCACAATACAATTTATCCAGAGAGTAGAAATATAATAGCACTCCAAATCAAAACACAGACGCTAAAAATAAAATTTAAAAAACACATTTAAGACATACCATACTTAGTTCAAATAACAGTCAGTTCATATTTTTGTATAGGAATACCTTTGACCTGCAAAACACCACAAGAATATTTTGTTGTTAATATAGGGAACTATATTAACTGTATTTTGTGAAAGGAGAAAAAATACTTTTAATTTACAGCTGTAAATTGCTTGTTAACCTCAAAATAAATTAATTTCTTTATCTGTCCCTAGTCTGCATGACTGAGATGGCAATAGTAATTAAAAAACATATAAACTGTTAAAAAAGTCCACAACTTAATACACATAGGCAACCTGAGTTCTTAAATGTGCAGCGACAGATATTAAAAACCACCACACTATAAGATTCTGCTTTAAAGATGAGACCTCATATGCCAACTTTCAACAGAGAATGATTTCTTAAAGTCAAGCCATAAACCCTAAAACTGGGATTTCATGGCGACACTATAATTTATAATACTTCTGCAGTTTTCAATTATTCAGATGCTCATGGCCCAACAAATTGAATAATGAATGGAGTAATGAATTGAACCCTGACAAGATGATAACAGAAAATATTATGAGTAGTCAATACACAGTGGAACCCTGTTACAGAAAGATCCCTCAAAGAAATAACTTGTTTGAAGGACACATTTTCTCTTGAAATCCAAAAGACTTGCGGGAAAATGTGTGCAGGAGTTGCCATTAACAAATAACCGCTAAAGGCATAAACCTGCAGAACAGTAGTATATTTCAAGTGACCGAACTGTGAATCATAATCATAAATAGACCAGTTATATTTTCTGTGGATGTAGGTTATGCATTTCATTATTGCTTTTTTTTTCCTCCCTCTAATGCCACAGAGAGAGAAAAAGAATGGCCATATAAATTCTTAAACACTTTAGCTGCAGGCTTAGCCTTGGAGGTGTGATGATATTCCACAGATGCTAAAGCACACAGGTCTTAACAGCATTTAATACATTTGCATCCACACTGCAAGCCAGAAACATAAATAATAAAAATGATAAATATACTGTTCAGAAAAATGGCAAAGGAAATGCACGTTTGTATCTCCCAGCTAGTATTTAAAGGAGCAGTGCAGGCAGCCAGCAAATGCCATGTTAAAAAAAGAAAAAAAAAGACACAGGTTTTAAAAATATATAATTAAATAAATGGGAAAAAACCCAAAACACAATCACAACAGAAAACCCCACCCCAAAACCAGACTAAAACAAAGCACTACTCTGCATCAGCAAACAGATACATAGCTTATCCCACATCTTGAAATTTTATGAGACACTGACCACTGATTCAAACTAAGGTAAATTACATTGCCTTCCAAAAATTGACCCCAAGCTCTGTGCCAAAAGTCAAAATAAGCCTTTTGTGGAAGTCTGGAAAATATTTGACTAACTATAAGAGAAAAAAATCCCTGACTCCTTTTAGAGCAGATCCAAACACAAAGCCAGTTATTTGAGGCATGTTTTGTTTGAATCCAGGGTTGGTCTTCAGTGCTGGGTCAACACTTTGGGTCACCCCAAAGACCCAAATAGCTGTAAACACTGTAAAAGCTGAAAATAAACTTAACAGCTCCAGACCGTTTGTGACTAATTTGATTCACCAAAGAAAACTAGAAGGCATCAGAAAACTCTAAGCTTGGTTGTATTTGGTTTTCCACAGGGCAAGATTAAAAAAAAAAAAAAAAAAAAGAAAAAGGAATATAGAAGTCAGTCAGGATGGTTTATATTCAATACTCAAATACTGCAGTGGGTTTCTGACCCCTCCTGTGTGCTGAATTACTCTACCCCTTGGAACTGTTGGTAAAGAAGTGTGCTTATTTCTGTGAAGTAGTGAAAGAAACTGCCCAGTTCCATCATTCTGAAGAAAAACCAAAAACAAGCCAGGAACCAGTGTCCAGGTGACACAGCCCACCCTTCAGCAGCATCTCTGGGCGCTCTGCTCCTATATGGACACCTCTAATGTGCAATGACAGTTCAGCAAAAAGCTGCATCAATTGGAAAAACTAGAACTACACATCTATCTCCAATATGGGCTCAGCTCCTGTCATGGGGAGTGCCAACTCACCACCCTTTCAGAAGCTCCCACGCTCTCACATTTGTATGAACT
This sequence comes from Grallaria varia, assembly GCA_013396735.1. Taxonomy (NCBI): domain Eukaryota; kingdom Metazoa; phylum Chordata; class Aves; order Passeriformes; family Formicariidae; genus Grallaria; species Grallaria varia. The sequence continues at coordinate 571,387 of VWZG01011923.1, read as the reverse complement.
CCTCCTGGAGCCCCTCGGTGATGGGCTATAGCTGGGGCTCAGCGTACACTGGGCCTAGAACACACACGCAAACCCCGCCCTTCTCATCAAAAAGGGATTTAGTCAGCTCTCAACACCCAGAAGATCCTGTATTCATGTCACGGAGAAATTCAGATCTCTGCTGTATTACTATAAATCCATAATTAACTACACAGATGGAAGAAATAAAGATATATAAAAACACCTAAATTGTGCGTATATGATTTTTCTTTATTGTTTTCGTCTCAGAATAGAGGGAAAACCAGGAATATCTGGAAGTTTGGACTAGCACTAGCATTGAAAAGGCAAGTCTGTCTTAAGAATTAATTGGCTTTGAAAATAAAATGCTGCAATAAAATCACTGTAATTGCACTTAAAAATCACTTACATTTTTATTTCAGCATTTTCAGCACCCTGCTGGTACTAAGTGACCTCCAATCATATTCTAAACATTAAATTGCACCCTTTGCCTTTCCATTTTTCTTCAAAAATTGGGTTTTTAACAGGTCTGTCACTGTTCTTTTTCCCGTTTTTTCTAGTATTTAACTCATCAGCTGTGTCAGCTTGCAATGCTTATCAAATCCAATATCCCATTATTGAAATCACGATCTAGCCATGAAAACACATTGATTTGTGTTTACTGTTAATATTTTACAGCTTAAAGCACATTTTCCTCACCAAAAGAATTATTTGGTGCTCAATTCTGTCATCTTAGCTCCTCTTGAGCACCTCCAATGAAGCCAATGGAATGTCAAGATTGCGTAGCATGGGTGTAGGTTTCTTAATTAAAGAGAGAAATTTTCAAGAACTTCATTTAATTTATTGCTATCATTCTTAAGTTCATCTGCTATTGAGGGCAGTGGGAACAGCTCCAGAGAAAGCTCAGTAACTGGTTTTTTACAGTTCTTAAACTGTCCTCATCTTCCTTCACTTTCCTTCCCCACAAAACTGCTGTGGACTGGAGTGCTAAAGGGAAAGACATGCAGGGCTCTTACAAAGGATATGGGAAAACTCTTTGCAAAAAGTCTGACCTGGGAATAGTCTATGCTTCACTTGAAGACAAGTCCCTTGTACAGAGATTCTCAGAGCATTCTCAAAGTGATGCTTCACCAAAGAGATCTAAATTTCAGCCTGCTACCACCACTATAATCTTGGTATGGTGGAGCCCTTCCCCCACAAGGTGGGCACTTCTAGGGAAGATTTAAAGCCATTTTAAGGAACATAGCATTTGGAAAATGTCAGCCAGCTACCATTAGAGAAAAAAAACACCTAAAATATGTATTTCAGAAGCACTTGCACTGCTAAAACCTTATTTCTAGTGGCATTTTCTTCAGCTGGTGCCTATGTTTAATATTCTTCAGAATAATTTTTTTACTCCAATACGTGCCTTAACAAGAAAAACACCTCTGTATTTTCATTGCTACTTTTTATTTCTTGTCCTTAGTCTGTTGTCTTTAAGAAATGCTTTCCTTCATGAAAAAAAAACAGTCACATGTGGTTGGTGAAGAGCCCTGGGCAAGGTTGTTGTCCTTACTTACTTTGAGACACTGGAACACCTCCCCTAAGAAGACAGGGTGAGAAAGCTGGGACTGTTCAGCCTGGAGAAGAGAAGGTTGCATGCAGACCTCACAGCAGCTTTCCAGTACCTGAAGGGGAAGCCAGAGAGGGACTCTTCATCAGGAGCCATAGTGATAACACAAGGACTAATGGGCATAGGTGGAAAGAAGGGAAACTTTGGTTAGATATACGGAAGAAGTTCTTTATTGTGAGGGTGGCAAGGCACTGGAATGGGTTGCCCAGAGAAGTTGTGGATGCCCCATCCCTGTTAGTTTTCATTGCCAGGTTGGATGGGGCATTGAAGAACCTGGCCTAGAGGAAATTGTCCCTGCATATGTCAGGAGTGTTGAGACTAAATAATGTTTAAGGTCCCTTCCAACCCAAACCATTTTATGATTCCGTGTGTACAGCCTGTACTGTCTGAGTCACCATTAAACAGTTTGGGTTAGAAATTACTCAAAAATTTAATATAAAGGTCATTTGTTTCTATGCCTTAGTTCACATATTGGCAATAATAGACAAGGCATTAAAACTGGGTTAATACTTAAATTCTGTTATGATTAGTGCTCCAAACATGTTTGGCTCTTGACAAAAGCCATCTTGTAATGATAAAATTGCTATTTTATTATAGTTTCAGTTAGCTCTGTACAATAAATCTACATCACTCAGACTTATCTCAGCTCCTCTTAGGGCTAGTACAATTTAGTCCTTGTGTTTCAGAATACTCCTGCAGCAGCATCAGAGTGGTTCAGTAGTTCTTACCTCCCTATACACCACAGAGCAACATTTATGCAAGCAGCTCATGCTGATGCTAATATATGGGTTATCAGCATAAATCCACTGCTCAGTATGGGAATAACTTCTAATTTCACCTAGCAGGGTTCTAGAAGCTCAGAACCAAAACTGTTCCTGAAACTGCTACCTTATCCAGCAGCTCTGACTTCTCTTAGACCTAAACCATTACACGAACCCCATGAATCAGATTGGGGCACCATCTGAAAAGGCCTGTCAAAGTCAGTTGTTACTTAAAACCTCTTTCAAAATGTTGATTTTTAGACTTCTGTGAGGAAGGGTAAAAACACAGCTGTACGAAGAAATGAGGGGTTGTGCTGCAAGTGCTGAAGAAGGAGGTGTGTCCTTGCCCAGAGCCAAACTCCGAGGCAACACCTGTCGGTGTTGAATCCCATAAGATTCTCAGGAGGTCACTTCCCTTGGTTGAGCTCACCCTTGCTTTAATCACTGTTTAGTCACTCCTATTAAAAAAAAAAAAAAGGCTTCAAGAGTTGATGAAGATAATCCAAAGGGTCTGAGTCATGTTGCTTTCCGTAAACACACAAAAGAAACAAAAAATATCAGTAACAGCAACAAACTTTTAGTGCAAACCAAATGGAGACAACAGATGACAATCTGACACGAAGTAAAGATTTGCTCTTTCTTCTACAGATCCACTCTCACTCCAAGTTTGTTCCTTATCCTATGCATCTCTCTTCCAATAATCATCCCCATTTACTGACTGGCATTTCCAGTAGCCATCAAAACCATAATGCTTGTATGGTAAGCCAAATGAAAAAATTCTGGGATTTTGGGGGACTTTTTTATGTTTGTTTTTGGTTTTGGCAGACAGATACATAAGGAGGTTTTCTGAAAATACTGAGAATGCCTCTAAGTAGATTATTTTTTACTGCATAGTGTCCTAGTAAGATTCAGCGCACCACTGAGGGTCCTCTTCTTGACCAGACCAGACTTTGTTGTCCTTGCCCTCCAATGCTGAGATTTGCCACTGTCCCAAAAGTTTCACGTCCCATGAAACTTGATTCAAGCTTAAATGTCAAATAAATCTGGTCCTGGTATTTTGCACAACTATTAATATCATCAGTATCTACCAACCTGATGCACATAATTTATCACAAATTTAAAACATTTCTGTAGGAACTTCTGTTTTATATTATTGACACATCAATGGTAAAACCAGTTGCTTACACAGTAGAGTTAAAAGATGAAAACTCCACAAACAAAAATGCAAGCATCATTTAAAACTGCAAAATGGTTATAAGTATTGTTTTACTGCCTTTCTAATTGTTACAGAAAAATGAAATGTTATATTGAACTATAGCTTCTATGATAACTTCTCTTACACAAAATCATCTCATGTTTCATTTTACTAACTCTGGGAACACTGCTGAAGTTGAACATAAAATAGTAATCAGTTTGTTGGGGTTTTTTTTAAAACGTGTTTCACAGTTAAATTTACTAATTGAGTTCAAACTGCATCACTCCATGGCCTAATGTATAAAAGATTTTTATCTAATGTGCTAAGAAAGACAAGGTTAAAGAATGCTTTTGACTTACAGAGCAAACTGACTTGATCTACTAAACAGTCAGCTCCACTCAGTGAGAGCCTGGTTTCTAACAGATTTCTTTATTTTTGGAAATCTATAATGTCACTTAGAAAATACTTTAAAAATGTGTACATGCGAAGTCAAATATTTATACACAGTCCTGCTGGACTCAGTGGGATTCAATGTATTTAAATGTCTATGGTGCATTTTGCTGGATGAGAGTGGTACAAAATATTAACATTAAAGCATAAACATCCATAAAATTCATATCTAAATCAAAACCGTAATACAGTTCTAACTGCATTAAGCACTTAGATAACACTACGTACTTGGAAAATCCCATAAGGTGAACACATCCCTGGCATATAGCAGTAAATCATCCAGGATTAGGTATCCACAGATCTGGTACTGAAGTGAAGTACTATTTGGAAGGTGAAAACTCGGACAAGTACAGTAGTTCCAACATCAAGAAAAGCAGCTTTATAAAATTGGAACAGTTTTTTGTTGGGCTTTCTGCAGGGGCAGCAGATGTTCCGTACACTGTGGTTCATGGGACCCATCTGAGAGTGAGGTACTGCTGTGCTAAACACTGCATTGTAAAAACACAGTGTCTGCCATGAATGGGCAGGAAAAATGTTTAAATGGACAAGAAAAAGACGGTAAGAGTGGAAAGTGAATGACACAGACAGATAAGCAGACTGGTCCAAGATCTGAGAGCAGACCGGTGGTGTGGACATGGTTGGAATACGCCTGGGAGAGGGATGTGGAAATCTGATGGACAACAAACAATATTAGTTTTGGGGACAGGGATCCAAAGGAAATGTGAGCACCTCCAGCTTCACTGAACACCATCCCCAAAATCTGCCTCACAGTGTGAAGGTGTCTTCCAGCTTTCCCAAATAAATTCCTTAAGCACAGTATTGTAGGCTGTATTTCTTATTGGAAAGGCAAGAGAATCCTTTAGGATTTCATGAAGGAATGCAACTGCACGAATAACTGGACAACTGTGTAGACTGGTCACTTTACCCAAAATAAATACACTTGTGGGGTTTCTTTCTCCCTCCCAAGCAGACTATTGAGACCAGGGAAATATACTTCCTGGAGTCTGAAAAGTCACTCTTCTGGAGTTGAAAGCTCTGTATCTGGCACAGCAAGCATATCCATTGTGCTTTCCACCTGTCACCTCACACACCTGTAGCAGACAAGGCCTTCTCTTGTCATGGAGACAAAGTCCAATGCTGAAGGACCTACCAGCCTGAATAGGGAAGACCATTGAGGTTTTCTGGGGACTTGGTCTGAACTTTTAACATCCTCCCTTGCTGCTCTTCCAGGAGGTCAGATTTCAAGAGAAGTCAATGCAGCACAACACACAGATGCACTTGCACATTTGAGAAGTATTTTTAATAGTAAAATAAACAAGAAATGTGGGACAAAGCAGAGGAAAAACTTCCTCTCTGATCATTAGTGTAAACCTAGTTCTTGGAACATTATGGAAAATTAGTAGCTTTTAAGAAAGGGCTTTTAATTGCTTAATCTAAGTAATGTGGACAATGGCATACGTGTTTTATTTTAGGGTCTATCTAGCCCACTCAGAAAATGTAATGGACCTAATTTTCATTTAGTATAGGTCTGTGCAGTTCCTAAAACATCTAAATGGCTATTAATTTAATCAGGTAATTTAACTATAGCTCTAGAAAAGGCCACCAGCTAGTTGTCACGCAATGATTATGAGGATGACATTTCTATCCCATGATGCCAGAGGCAGACTTTGATACATCATTTTCTTTTTGAAGGTTAAACTCAGATAACCTGCCTTTGGCATTTAATTAGCTACATATTAAACACTCTTTTAATAATAAAATGATTAAAAATTTTATTGCTTCTCAAATGAGGCCCTTTTAGATAGATTTAATGACTTGGTTAGAGCACTGTAGTTTGTGAACCAAACCTTAGTTAGACCAGTATATAGTATAATGATATGCTTTACAGCTTGCAAAATCTGTATTTTATTCAAATGACTGCCATAATCATTTTGGGTAAAACTTATAATGCATTCTTCTGTATTTTTAAGTCTAACTGTTAAATGTCATTGAAAAGTAACTGAGAACCAACTGGTTTCAGGATTTAAAGAAATGATCAAATTCAGGGAGCTATATTAAGCTGCAGTAGGATTAATGTACTGTATTTTATACAGAAATTGTTTATCCTTTTAAAAATCATTTTTCACAGTTCAGTATCTGTAAAAAAACCCCTCACGTTCACCTAGCAATGATAAAAAAGCGTGAAGTGGCTGACAGTCTCTCCTCTCTATTTGGTATAAAAATGTTAGCAATTTAATGAAAACTGACACAAAAAAAAGATAATATTTTCCCATTCCTGCATGGTAATAACAGTGTCACGACTGCAAAATAGCTGTAAAGATAATAATTCCATGGGCTGTGCCCACAGAGCAAATAGTACTACAAGGCAAAGCAAGTACACATCATTTAAGAATATATATATTTTATGTCTGTGTACATATAGATTTCTCTCTGTGCTTAAACCAAAGAAGCACCTTATCTACAGATTAAGGTAATTACAAAAAGCTCAAATTTTTGTGGCCAGGAGTTTGGGCCACCAAAATCCCATCACCTTCACAGACAGAACTAGGTCATCTCCTCACAGGCAGTTAGTTACTGGCAGAGACGCATAATGTAGGAATCAACCTACCATCCAGCCCCTTAAAAGTGGTCCCTTAGGGAAGAAGTACATTGTCAGGACAGCTGGATAAAGAGAGAAGTTTATCTCCAAGTCTGTCAACCTAGCACTTTTCATGGGCATAAAAATGAAGGGGAAAAAACAAGAGCAAACACAATGAAGAACTGAAAAGTAATATCTTTTTAAACTGCACACCTTGTTTCCAACTCTTTGAAGTATTTCTCATTGTTTAGACCTTGCTGGAAGAAACACTCTTTCCTCAACATCTACTCAAACCATGACAAAGTTAAAGCCAGATCCTTTTTAGACCTGCCCTTTAGAGGCAGGAAGGACAGATTATTTCCTTTGCCAAGATCTATTTGATAAAGAAAGAAGTCAGAGGCCATCAGGATTGTGGTTATGCCCTTTCAATTTTCAAACTGTCTTAGTCCCTGTCCAGATGTAAATTAAGACAATTTACAAGTTACTCTGCTTACAGTCTCAGCTGAGCATGCCACGGGAAGCAGAGGGCTACTTCTCTCTGCTCCTCCCATGTCTCCTGTGCCAGGGCAGGCATACACCGGTGTCCTCACCACTGACATCCACACAACTGAACACCTCCCACGTTTGACTCATGACACCACATATCTACAGAGCCAGGGCGGATGGTTGTGTCAGGGCCACAGGCACGCCACCGACAGGCTCTAACTGCCCTGACCAGCCTCTTGCACAGCTTGTACCTGCCCTTGTGTCTTGGTGGCACATTGGCATTGTCCACTGGCCTGCCTGGATTGTTGGTTGACCCCGGTTGCTGTTGGGCTCAATCTGCTCCTCTTGTTTGATATTGGGGGGCTGAGAAATCCCCGCCTGAGCTTCCCTCGCTGTTACCCTTGTCTGTGGTCTCATCTGCCTTTGGGAAGCAGACTGCTCTTGCTGTTCCCTGGCAGGGTGCTAGTCAAGACAAAACATTATGATTTTTTTGTGGGGTTTGGGGGGTGACTTTGGTGGTGGGTTTTGTTTTGTTTTTTTTTAACTGGGTATATCTGTACAGCGAAACATGTAGAAATAACCAAGATAGAACAGAAACAACGAATTAGGTAATGAAGCAAGCACAGTCCTACACAACACTGTATTAAAATCACATTTTTCATGGGCTAACACATCCCTGCAAAAAGCCTGGCCAGTCTGGCTCCTGCTAACTGTTGTGAGTTACTGCCAATGGTTCCATACAGCATTATGCTAGTGTATGGGCATGCCCAACATGCTCCTTTTAAGCTTTTTTTAGGCCAGACCTCATTTCAATATGAAAGATATGCCTGATTGTATGATATCTGTAAAAGGGTAAGAGGCACTTTGCACCTCACTTGATGTTGGCAGCATCTAACCCATGAGACGAGATGAAACTTTACAAGTGCTGCCCTGATAGCCCAAAGGTGGTACCATATAGTGTATTTACATTTTTTAACCTAGAAAAAAGTGTTGCCACAGAGGACGGGCACAGAAATGTTTCTAAGTAGAAATTGCAGTTGGTATGTCAAAGGAAAAAGATGAGGTTATCTGCTCTTGGGCAGTTCTTGCAAAGACAAATGGAGAGCATGTAAAGTACCACCATTTCAGTGCATCTCCACTTTAGTAAAATGCTGCTAAGCCACCGGGAAGCAGAGCCATATACCAAGAACTAAAGGTTTTGAAGGCTATTTCTTCTCATAATTAGTGGACATTTTGTCACTGGGGTGATGACAGTCATACTGTTGCCTTTGCACCGCACCTTTATGAAGGGTGGGGGGAAAAAAAATCACTCCAAGTTTTTCTTCAAGCAGGTACAATTATCAACATGAATGATGGTGGGGAAGAAGACAGGCCAGAGATTTTCTTAAACAGTAGATTTAAAAACAGTACAAGAAAGTTTCTCTCGATTTTTTTCCAGTATCATTCCTTTTAAGCACTTCCAACACTGTTACTCCTTCCAGGATGACTTTTGTTTTCTGAGGTTTTTGTTGAGGAAGTTGAATCTTCCCTATCAAACTACCTAACTTTGCAAGCTATTGTTACTTGAAAGCAGAGTAATAGAACAAGCAGCAAATCTGTCTTAAAATGCAAATGCCCTCTTCCAGTCATGCATGTGCCTGCTCTGGGAACATGCCCGCCCTCTGCAAAAATTCCTAGGCATATCAGCTTCAATATTCTCATTTTTCTTTGTGAATAATGGCTATCCCTTTTCTTATGTTACACTTCTGTGCCCAGCTATTCAGTTTCTGCTTTTTCACAGGGGAAAAAGCTATGATCTTAACATCATGGGATGATACCGTAGTGAATTATTTTACCACGTATCTATGCTGCAGGTGAACTAGTGAATGAAGAAGGTTCAGGCAACACTCTCTTTTTACTCCTGTGTTGGAACTATGCAGAATTTTCAGTCTTTGAAAGGACTTCCTAGTGTGGCGGACAACATGGCCAAGGACTAAATCCATTCTCAAATAAAAATTGTTAGCCCTTTTGTGCCTCTTGCAGTGCCCATCGGGACTAGTCAATGTGAATGCAGGTCAGAAACTGTCCTCCAGCAATGCTACCAAGCAGGTACTTGGATAAAAGTCTGACTTCAGGAAAGACAATAGGAAAACTCTGTCTGCCTGCAATGATGTTCATGTTTTATTTATTCAAATGCATCAGCTATGGCTAAGCCAAAGGTATTGTATTAAGGGTGCCGTATTAATGGCTAAGCCAAGGTAGTCACTCGCTGCAATGAAATAAAAACTCTTCCTTTCTCCTAAGCGTGCAATCCTACACTCCTCAAGACCCTACAGAGTCAGTTCATAACACCAATAAACATCTAACATAGCAAGAAAAAGTTTTCTGGTTTCACAGGCAGCTGAGCTGGCTCACTAAGGGGTCTGACAAACCCCAGAGCTGGCTTAAGGGAACAAAACTGTGTCAGTCAATCTGGAAACAAAGTATACTGCACTTAGAAACTGTAAGAACTTCAAATATTCAGGACCACATTTCTAATTACTATTTAAAACCACCCAGGAAACCAAAACCAGAAGCTCTGTATGCGATAAGCTTATCCCACTATTAAGAACTGGCAAACTATTTGCAAGAGAAAGGACTAATAGCATTGTATAACAACAACAAGAGGTACGATATTTAGAAATAAAAATAAAAAAGTAATATGAGATGCTTCAATAGAAAAGTTTGATGCAAATTTTCATGGGATAAATGAAATCTTTCCTTTGACTTCAATGGGCTTTCTGTGAGGAGTCAAGTGACTGAATTTAGAGGTATTTTTTTGCTAAGAAAAAGCTGGAAACATAAAATAGTTGCTAGGATTCCAAATTGACCTCCAAACCTCATATGAATTAAAAAAAAAAAAAAAAAAAAAGCAATTATTAAAACCCAAAAAAAGGTATCCCANAAAACAACAACAAAAAACAAACAAAAACCAAAGTTGACAAACACAAAAAAAAAAAAAAAAAAAAAAAAAAAAAAAGTAATCTTTGAAACCCAGAGACAGGTATCCCATTATTCGCAGAAAAGAACCTGGTTTCCTACCTCATTTTCTATGGATTGTAAGATCCCCTTCCCACTCTTATAACACATACATATTTGCTTATGCTTTTCCTTTAGGAAGTAGAAAGTTCCGAAAGCGGTGAAAGCTATTATCAACTCAATATACTTACTTATGAAAGGTAAATCCAGTGAAACTATACATATAGTTTGATTTTTCCATTAGATCTTAAAAAACAACAACCAACCAAACAAACAAAACACCAAACAAAAAAAATGAAAACAAAACCCAACAGACAGAAAACACAGAACTATACAGAAAAAGTAGACAATGAAGACTTTTGTATCAGAAAGATGCATGGTTTGACCAATAAATGTCTGAAATAATTGATTTTAAAGTATTTATTGTTTAAAAAGTTAGCCATATTAGTTTAACATCACCTTTTGTAATTTGAAATACTTGAAGAGAAGTCAAGAAAAAGACAATACAGAAATAGGTACACATTTTTACATTTCAGTATTCTTGAACTCTGAAGCTAAAAATGAGGCTCAGTGGTTTCTAATTGTTGGACTTTTCAGACACATTTTGGCAAGCTGTTATACAAGTTGCATTGTTTTTCTTTTAGAGATGGTTTTATGGCCAGAGCTAGAAAGCAGCTTACTGCTAGTTCCAAGCTCAGAAGAGAAATACTGCTTTGGAGTTCCACATCCTTACAGCATGTACAGAATGAAAAAATAAACCAAGAAAGCATAGTATTATTAATATTTTTACTTTCACAAATACAGAATGAACATGACAAAACAAACAAACAAACAAAAAACAAACAAGCCCAAAAAAACCAAAAAACAAACCCAACAAAAAACCGAACACCAATAAAAATTAACCCCAAATCTCTTGTTTCCCCAAAGCCAACTGAAAAAAAAAAGCGCATCCTTTTCATTTGAAGTTCTGTTTCAGGTCTTTGTAGCCATAAGAGCTTCTATGAGTTAAAGGATTAGCATGAAAAAAAGAATCAGGGCTTGGTATCTTGAAAGTACCCTATGTAACCCCAAAATTACTTTTTGTTTTATTCCTGACTCAGCATTCAGAGTAGTAAAGATGTGATCACTTGCGAGGAAGTGTTTCAAATCATTAGGTATACTTTGATCAGACAATTGCCTCATCCAGAGTAATAAAAGACCAAAGCTGACAGCCTCTGTGGCAGTAATGAGTTAGGAGTGGCAAGGAAGTGATTGGTTTTCTGCTGATACCCTTATTGACCAGTCTGAATATCTCTCTACCTCCAAGACAGTAACTGTGAAGAGGAAACCTTTCCGTACAGGTGACGCGTTCTCAACAGTAGTCTGTTGAACTCGGCTGCTGTGCTCAGCCACATATACGAGATGTAACACTGCATTTTCATGACTAAAAATTCTTTGCCTGTAGCAGTCCCTGTTGCAGAAGAAAAGTTTGATGTGCCCAGTGAAAATGAGCACTTGCTCCACTGAGGAATAAATTGCCGGTGTAGAAGTCCAAAAGAGAAATCACTGGAATCTTTTATTTTTTTTTAATACAAACTTCCCACAGACATGTACAACTTTCCTATGCAGGGTAACAGCAAGGATTCTTAGTTTTACAAAACCAATTGAAATCCAGCTTTGCCTAACCACTGCTACCTGCAAAGCATAGGAGCCTTCCCTCCCTTATGTGAAGTCCATGAAATGTTATTCCCTGCCCACACAAACCCCAAACCCAAAGCAGTTGTTTTTCTGCACACTTGCTGCTTTGCTTTCTCCCCTCAAGGACAGAATCTTGGGGGTTTCATGTAATTTGTATGAAAATGTAATGCTTTCTGGCTCTTTCATTTATGTTATGCAAAGTCAGTATTCTCCTCTCCAGAATTTAAAGCATACCCAGTGAAACTTGACAGGTAAGGGAGGGTAGGTGGAGGAAGGTCTTAGAGGTCTGAGAAAGCGAATATAATTTACAATGCCTAAAACCATAAAATCTCATTAAATATGTAAAGGCAGCGTACCTACCAGGAGAGGGAACTAGGTAGGGCTGGCCCCAGCACAGAGGACATGCTCCACAGAGACTCCCTGGTGACCTTGAGTGGGGAGAGGACTGCATGTCAGCGAGCTTTCCTTCACTGTGGCAGAAGTCTTGTGGGATGTTCTGTAGCAAGGCGAGTTACCGGACACCACTGCAGTTCCCCTTCCTCTTCCAATAGTGGATGAAACGTGGGGTCTGTGTGGATATTTGTCCATCACACCACTCCTTTGCTTGGGAGGGATTGCTGGGGCAAGGGAGAAACCAGTACCCTATTCCATCAGATTTAAAGACCATTCCTGTAAAGTATCCATGATTTTTTTTGCAGTTTCTGCTATAAATCTGGTCACTTAGTATTTTGAGCAGATAGGTAGGGTATAGGAAGTGTAGCTGTCCTCTAAACTGTGATCTACCATGGTCCAGGAAGGCCCATCATTTGGCAGATCTTACCCTTGTCTCTCATTAAATTCTTCCCCAAGTCCTCCCAAACCAATTCTGACAAATGCATTATTAAAATGCTATGTCTAGGAAATGCTCAGTCTCAACAAACACATTTTTCAGTCAAATACTGTGTTTGAGCTTTTCCAAGCATGTCACACTCAGCCTGCATATGGGGTCCATTTTTATGATCTCAGTAGGAACAGAGTCTGCATAAAGACCCTCCAGCACTCGCACGGACACGTATAGAACCAGATCCTACACTTCAGGGATTAAATCGTATGTGCATTGGTCACACAACACAGAACTGAGCAAAGATTTCAAAATGCCTAGTGTTTTCTAAAATGATGAATAAATACGTATGATTTATTATGACACTAACTGAAATCCATCCTTGCCCTTTTAGTTCCTCACCTTCCCCCCGCCCCACCCCCTGCCTCTCCTTTCTGTTTCAGTGGGAAAAAAAAGTTCCATCTTAAGCATGGCACTCAGCCACTCAGCTTTCCTATGGATATGAAAAACAAATGCTCTAAAGAAATGCATCTGGCTCTATGCAGGTCTCTAAAATACAAGATGCAGTGAAAGAGCTGTTACAAGTCTTACTGCAAGTATAAAAAAACTCTGGGGTTTTTCCTTTGCATGCTTCACATCTAATCAATTTACAATGTGACAGTATTCCTAGAAAACCTTCTTTCTCACTGTATAAAGTCCTGGTATTCAAGCATTTTTGAGTGATAATTCAATAGGATTAAATTACACTCATGTGACAGCTCAACCTCACTAATGAGGTACATTTCAGTAAACTGTTGACAGAACTGTCTGGAAGGCTTCTTTAATTTACCAACATGTAACAACATGGGAAAAGCATTAGTCAACTAGATGAAGATGAATAAGCATTGGGGTCTGGGGGCATTTTGCATTAACACATGACAACCTAAAAGTGTTTTTGTCATTTGCTCTATTTAGCCCAAGGCAGTCACTGAATAACTGGTACCTGTTAGCGTGATTGACTTACCAAAGCAACAGAAGGGATCATATTTACAAATGTCTGCATGGAAAACAAGCCAGAGAAATGTTTTTCTTTTTTCTTAAAAGATAACAGTTGTTTTGTGAGAAGATGTCTTACAGCTACAGGCAGGCTGAAAGAATTTTTAAATCTCCTCAGTCTGCCAGAGTGCTACACTCATTATTTCATTTCAGAGGTTCTTTAAGACTAGAATTTTTTAAGCTTGTTTATAACATATAATTCCATAGAGCTGTTGACTAGCAATAGTATATACAACCTTTTAATAAGAGAAAATGTAAAAGGAAGAGAAAAGGATGCAGAGAAAAGCATGCAGAGAGAAACTTTATGGCTTCAAGTAACACAAAACAACTCTTCATGTGTGTCAGTTTCTGCATGTATACTGCTGTTAGCACACTTAAATAGAAGCGGAGAGATACTTAAGGAACTGTTGGCATCATTAAACAGGGAGACTAAAATGCATATGAAAGCAAAGACAAAACAATGCCAGTAATTTTAAATACACAGCTTCCTGTAGGTGTAAATCAGTGCAGGCAATTTTAAAGACATGATGAAAAGTCTCTTGCCCGATGCACTCAACTAATGCATCTGTTGCATTTTTAAAACAAGGAAAGTTAAATACTTCCAAATATCTTTAGATGTAAGCAAAACAGGTTGCACCATGACTGATGGGAGGTGGTTCACTGAAGGAAAAGTCTGTCTTTCTATTTAATCAGGTTGCATATTCAATGTGTGTGTGTGTGTGTGTGGGTATTTTATTCTGTTCTTCCTCAGTATCATCTGGTGCAATGTTCACAGTTCTGTGAGTTTACCTCCTTAGCAAGGACTGTCTGCTTCAGAAGAATAAAGTTATTCCTTGATGGAAGGAGGAAAAAAGACAACTGACCCAGAACAAAAGTTTTCCAGCAGAGACAAGATAAACATTCTAAGACAGGACTGTGGTAGCAGACTGAGAGGAAGCAGGAGATTTACTAGGCTTACCAAAAGAGAAAAACTGAAAGGCTGAATTTGCTTGGATGGGAATCAGACCCCAAAACAGACATAGCTGTCTGATTATATTGAATTCAAACAATGTGAAAAGAAACAAAAGAGGTGTAAATGAATCTTACCATGAGTAAAGCTGATGAGGTTAAGTGATAGATAACCACTGATTTTTTTTAAAGATTCATCAAATTTGGATTTGTGGTAGTTGACTGCTGTGGACTACAATTGCCTCAAGTTTTTCCATCTGTACTGGCTGTACTACCTGATCTCACCACCACTTCTTTCATCTGTTCCTCTTTAAAACAAGACTTAATCTCACCAATGTAACTCTATTGTCTGTGATCATAAAATGAAAACTCCCAAGTTTTAATACCAGTTGACAGTCCTCTGTGGTCTCTTCAGCACTGCAGACAAGTAAATATGATGGATGAAAAGAAAACGGGCTACTTGGGTAACACGTGGGGAGTAGTATAAGTGCCATAGTCTCATGCTGAGTGTCCCTTGTCACCTCCTTGTCACTTACACACCAACACTATACAACAGTAGATCCACAGAACACCATAGGCACAACATTAAGGACAACCTGAGTGTAGAGCAACCCACATTCTGGTTCCATCATACTTATTACAAGCACCTTCCCTACAAAAATAAAAATACTGAAGGTTTGGTGCTGTCAGGCACTTCCTTCAAACCTCTCTGACCTTCTTCACCAGCTCTCATGTCACCCCTGGAGTCTCATACAGCTGCCGCACTGGTGTTTTGTATGAGCTGCGCTCTCCTTCACAGCAAGTGGTGGGAAGCCAAGAACTTTGCATTTGTAAAACTGTTTTGAAAACGTAGAGAGAAATGTCTCAAATGACAAATATCCAGAAGGAGGAAGAGGGGAGGGGAAAGGCGATCATCATGTATAGAAAGGCTCATTTAAAATTGTTTCTGAAGACCCCTGCACCTAATAATCCCAGCGATGGCTGATTGAAAGCACTGATGCCACAAAAACAGAGCAGAAAAATAGATGCATGCTGCACCGATAATGTATCTTTTTTAACAGTTTGAGCCTCTGCGGCTAAAAAGGGCTGGTGCATGACTCTGTCTCTTCCTTTTTTTCCTCAACTCAGATGCAAGTGTATTTATTATCCAGCAGGCTGAAGCCTCTTTGTCACAAAAGTTAACTTTCCATTGAGTTTCATTATTTACTGGAAAGCAGAACGACTTACAGATTTCATTGCTGCATCACCAGAGTAGCTCACAGTCCTGGTGCTTTCAGTGTCACAGAATTTGAAGGAGGGATAACAATATTACTTTGTGTATGGCAGAACTTTAGCTCAGAAGCTGATGCATTCAGACTCCATGGCTTGCCCAACATTACATGAACTTCTTTGCCACAATGAGGCCTTGAACTTGGGCCATGCAAGGTTGTCTACATGGAAAAGCCAGCAATTCAAAGACCTTTCCCTTCAGATAAACCAGCTTCTGAAAACATGTAATTCCCTTCTTAATTGGTTCTTAGGCCTACCAAGTGTCTACAGCTGCCAGATGACACCCTGAATAATCCTCAGGATGATATGATCAGACATATTAGTAAGTCTGTTGATGGCTTAAAATGTTTTTCCTGTTCTGCTGTTTTATTATTAACAGTGTCTAACTATGGCATAAAATAAGTGAAACTGAAAAGGCTGGCATGTATTGGCTAGCCAGGGAAATGCTGAGAGCCTTTGCATCCAAAATACCAACAGAAGTATTTATATAGCCCGTTGAAAACACAGGGATTTGGGTTGTGGTTGTTTTTAAGCACAAAAACTTCCTAACCAGTCGCCAGTATCCTCAGGAATAATTTCAACTGGTTTCCAGGGGAAACAGGCAAGAATCTTTGTAAATTTGTTCCCACCCATGAATACTTGACCCCTTACAGAAACCAGGACTACATTTATAAGGAGTGGTGCTCCTTTAGTTCATAGGTTTCTTCCCTTCTCCCTTCTAGCAAAAGTACTCGGAACAAGCAGGACTTAAGAAACCAGTATGATCTTCTGCAATGAAAAGCAGTTTTTTCCAAGTCCATCTCATACATTGCCAGAAATACAGAGAAGGGAGGGAAAGTTAGAACACTGACTGCATTCTCATTTCCTTCTGGCAGTATCTAGGGGCATCCATAGATTATGAACTATATCTTGTATATCTCACACCCATGACTTTTTCAGGCACAACAAATGATTCTAGGGAAGTGACTGTAGCTGAATGAGCACAAAGACCTAATCCATCTAGACTCTGTGAGTACATCACAGATATACAGGAGTGAATTCACCAGTGGGTCAAATCTACACTCCTCTGGCACATCAAAAGACTAAGTTCATACTCAGTATTGTTATCCTTTCTCTACAGCTGAAGAAACCAGTCAGTGCAGAACTTGAAGTAGGACATTGGGATGCCAGAAAATCTCAGGTTTTGAGTGCTTCCACCCCAA
Organism: Grallaria varia; assembly: GCA_013396735.1. Lineage (NCBI taxonomy): Eukaryota > Metazoa > Chordata > Aves > Passeriformes > Formicariidae > Grallaria > Grallaria varia. Next base: position 554,360 of record VWZG01011923.1, on the reverse strand, counting down.
CATCACAAACATGAACACAGCCTGAGCTTGCTAGCAATTCTCAGCCTCTCTGGCACCCCCATAAGATTCTGCAGGGCACACAGAGCAGAGCTCAGCAGCCTCCCTTGCTCCATTCCATTAGGGAAGAACAGCAATGCCATCACATCTTCCTGACAGTTTTATTGTGCAGTTCCAGAGCTCGATCTTGGGGCTATTTTCTCTCTGTGTAGAAACATCCATGAGTTATTAATTTACTATATGCTCATCACTGTCTTGATTCTTTTGTTCAGAGAAGAGTTCCCTAAGTCATTGTTCTTTCTTATAGGACTGCAGCACAAGCACTTTAACAGTGGCAATGCCTTTGGGCATCAATATCTGCAAAAACTGCACTTTCCCAGCCTACAGGTAGTACAGGCAACTGTCAGAAATGGCAGTCAGCTCCTTGGCTCCAGTTCCCTGAACACAAGTCCCATCCCTCTCTTCACTGACCAAGGGTAACCTCTCAGGCGGAGGTGGTGAGTGGGGCTGGAGATGCAGCACCTGCACACAAGGCAGCTGCCTGCCAGCATGGCTCCTGCCTGCAGGGGTGGGCCTGAACAGCAATGACTGCAGGTAACACCCACCTGAAAGGCATCTCACAGCTAACAAGCACCTGAACAAAAGAAACCAGGTGCTTCCTTGGCATCCTCCTTGGGAAATGACTCAGGTCCTACCTTGTCCTTCAAGACGTGTCCGTACTCATGTCTGTGCAGCAACACCTAACACAAGACAGAGAAGGGGCCCCGACCCCCAAAAATTGTAATTGTCCTGACAAGTACAGCACCCATGCTGAAAAATCCGCAGTCTATCTCAGGAGAGTAGCTAGGTGGGCAGAGCATGGATATTGTGCTCCATCTTTCAGCTCAGGAAGAGAAGCAGCTATTGCTGCTATCGCTCTGCTTCTCCAGCTTGGAGCACTGACAACTCCAGGTCTGCTGCCCTTATCTGCTACAAGATCTGCCAGCCAAAAGATGACACACAAGCCTTGTTATGACAAATTGCTTAATTACAAGTTTGGCAATATGCAATACTTTGTATTTGCTATTATAGTCAAAGATGAAGAAAATGAAAAAAACATCCATTACCCTGAGAAAAAAGTCTACTCTTACCATAAATTTCTGATAAAGAAATGAAGTAGGTTCAAGTTTAATCACACCAGCAGTAAATCAAATATCAAATTTAAAACAACGAATTACAAAGAGCCTCCTCACAGTCACTTAGCATTGATAAATTAGTAATGTAATATTAAATTATTCATATCTTTTTTTTTTTTCCTTAGGACTATAATGATATACTGTACACAGCACTGATAATTTACTTAGGCTGAGTCCATTCATTTAATTATGCTGCTAAACTTGGTAGGCCAATTGGTCATCATGAGAGTTTCCAGGCAAGCTAATCACAAATATATAGAACATGTCCCTTATTGTCCCCAGCGGCTAAGTGCTAAAATGCTATTTAGTGCTCAGAAGGTTAATGTCCTGCTTATGTAAATTGTCCAATTTAACATTCAGCAGCAGTATCATAAATTCTGGCTCCAGGATTTCATTAAACGTATGTTCAAACTAGTTGACCTTAAAGGTTAACAAGCACAAGTTAAACAGGACAATTATTTAACTCGCTTCTTATCAAGAGACTGAGCGCTCTAGCCATTTAATAGTTATGCATACTTCACAATTAGAATTCTTAAAAGGTCTCTGATAAAGCGGCAGGTCATGAATTTTCATAAGGATGTCAGATAATAACTATTTATCTGCACTTGTTTTTCTTTCTTATAAACTTAAACTTTGATCTTAACATTCAATTAGAAATGATTCCACAGAGAAAGACTAGGTGACTCAAGGATCTTGTCTTCACATTAATTTGAATCTAAATTAAGCTTTAAAAACATTGCATCCATATTGTCTCCTACAGAAATTAATTCAGAAGTTAGCGACCTATTCTTCATGCAAAAACCACTTCAGCCTTTCAGTGTTAGGCGATCGAAAACCACTGAATGCCAAATTATTACGTCAGGCTAACTACTGCATTTTTATGCAAATCATAGGGGAATGAAATACATCATGAAATAATTTGTATTATACACAATCAACTTGCCTCTTACTATGTCAACCAAAGATGAAGACAGATTAGCTGAAATCATTTCTTTTTCACACTGCCCTATTTCTCACACAGCCTCTTTTCCTGAGGCTTTGGTGAAATATGAACACCAGCAAGTCCTGAAAGTGGCTGCCACAGCCACCACTACTTATGGCAGCAGTGATGCATTGAGAGCAGCTCCTCTGCTGACATTTCAAATCCCAAACACAACTCCTAAACACAACAGGATCAAGTTATAGCTTCAGGGATACATTAAAACAGTAAACATAGATGAGAAATCTCTGGAGCTGACAGTAGATATATTCCAAGGAACTTGCAAGAAACATTTTTTTATTTAGCAATCTCCATGGTACAAGGCAATTTTATTCTCAGATAAAACAGCAACTAAAAGTAGTTTTATATTTATAATCATGCAGATGCCATGGTATTTTGGAAAGAAAAAAAATTCAAGAGAAATCAAAGTGTTATTTGAAACAGAAAAAGTATTTTCCTTTTTCAATAGGATTATACTTTCACCCATCTCAGGAGGATTTTTTTAGTACAAAATTTTGTTCCTGAGGGTGTCTTTTGTAAATAGGACCAAGGGACACTAGAGCTAGGGCCTAATTTTTTCCAGTAATATATTTAAAAAAAAAAAAAAAAGTCAGTTGGAGTAATGTGATGGAGTAATGTGAAAACTTCTCATGAAGATGGGAACATGGCTACACATTTTCCAGCATTTTATTTTAAAAGTTTTCTATTCTAAAAGAGATCATAAAGCTACACACTTTGGCAGTCAGAACAAATACTCAAGAATAAAGTTACATCATGCAAGCCTTGAGGGGAAGGGACTAAGATTCTGTAAGAGCTGCTACCTGCAGTACATTTAAACAGCACAAGAAGGTACAATATATTCTAATTTTGTGAAATTAGCAGCTTAAGTTGGCTTGGTTCACTAGAGTTTTGTTTCCTAAAAGCACAGTAATTTAATGATTGCAAAGCAGTAGTTGATGAATACTTTGTTGTCTTTCTAAAGGTTATTGAAAACCTTGAAGAAAGGGAAGAATTTTCTAGCATCCTGAATGTGACAGCTTTTTATGACCTCCACACCTTATGTGTGGCTCTTTTTCCAAGCTTCATCTTTTGAATTCTGGCTTCAAATTCTTCCTGAAAGAGGACATAAATAAAGCTGAATGGCTAATGGACTAAAAACACTTATGATCAGGTTTTCATAACGAACATTATTAATGGCTTCCTTTGCACATACACTGACATATAGTGCAATACTCATTTCTAAAGTAAGATTTAGAGCCCTATTTGCAATAAAAAGCTAACAGATGCAAATAAAAAATGAGAGATTCCATTACATAGCTACATGCAATGGATTTCTATTAAAGATAAACAGAAACATTTCCTTCTAAAGGCAGAAAGAGCTTCATTAGAAACTCACACATGTATGTAAGATTCACATTTGTCTTCTCAGACAGACGTGGGTATGTTTCTTTTATTCCTAACAACAGTACCAAAACCTTAGATCTGGTTTTAAATAGTAATGAACACACATTGTACTTTGGCTCTTCCTAGGGTTGAATCTTCACACTTGAAAAATCAGGTTGACAGAATCAAGATTATCTCCAAACAATGAAAAAAAACTCACCAAACACGACAAAAAACAAAAACCCACCAAAAAAACAAACCCAAAACACAAACCCACAAAAAACCCCTGAATCCCAAATAGGTCTATATCCCTGCGCCAGATTTCTAGTCTTTCTCCAGCATCAGTACTCCCACACCCTTTTTCCTCTTAAAGGCCAGTATGAGACATTCAGATACAGAAAAGAAGACAGGCAACTTGAAAAATTACTCATATACAAAACGTTGAACTCTGCCCATTTATTGGTTAGGATCAGTGCAAATCCTCTACTTTGGTTCTTCACAAATCCCAGTTTTAACTAAATGTTTTTGTCTCTACATGGAAAGTCAAATTCTTTATTTTCCTGCTGCCACCATGGGACTCTCAGGCAGCCACATTCCTGTAGAAGAAATGAAGAACCTGCAAGCATGGGGAGGCTCACGCCAGCAGGAGGCTGAAGAGCCCCACGAGCCCGATTTACTCAATAGGACTTACTGTCACAACAAAACCAAGAAGATTTACAGGACTGCTTTTGAAATTAAAAGTACAGCTTGTTTCTCTGACTTCATGCTCTTTCAATAATTTCCTTAGATCTGTTCCAAACATCCAAACTCATTGCATCAAAAGAAATTCAGGGAGTTCAAGCAATAATAATTTCTCCTGGGGCTGCAGGGAAAAAATGTTTTGTATTTAGTTAATGCTAGCATTCAGATGAAAGCTAAAAGATTACTTTTACCATAACAGGTATGTCCATTAGAAATTCCATCGAGGTAAGTCTCTGTGAGTTTACAGGTAAGAAAATTAACTAAACAAACAATGACTAATAATTCCAGTTTTGCACAGGGAACAAAGATATGGTATGTAACTCTATTTTCCCTGAACATAGTGAGGGATCTGCTACTGACTTCAGGGGAACCAGGAATTTATCCACTTGTCTTTTATTAAAGATGAAAGCTCCTAAAACACTTTGAAAAATAATTCCAATGTTAGCTGGAAGGGTGCCTGTTGCAAGAACACAGAGAGGAAAACTTGAAGCTAGATTGGAGGATGATTCTCTCCACCATAGTTCTTAACACAACAGGCTTTTGGCTTAATAGAGACATCTCTTTCTCTACCTTTACTTCAACATCCCTAAACATACATAACTCACTTCTCACTGAAGAGTTTAGGTCCCTTTAAATATGCCCCAGGCATGGTAAGACTCTTGACAGATCTTACATTTTTTAACTGAATCTTAATTATGGTTGTTGGCCAAGTTCTCATTCAGCTGAGGATCATTAGCTGGATTCACTGATTTGTAGATGATTTCCACTGTGAGGAGTAGGGAGTGGAGGAGGAGGAATTAACTTTTTGGAATAAATTACTTTGCAGCAATACATCTGAATGCAAAGTTTAGTTTCCTATGTTTGAAGTGTTCTTGTGATCTTAGTTCAGGTTTTTAAAAACATACCATTACTTAAAAACCTGAGCATGGCAGGAGACCCGTTGTAAACCAATCCCTATTGTGCTTCAGCTGTCAGGAGAAAAAATTAAAACATTATCATTTTACAGAATATTTGCTGATATGAGAATTACAGCTTTTCATCAGCACTCACATGCAAGTAGCACATCTTAGTAACAGCTCATGTGCCTGCAACCTCAGGTACTCAGGCTTCATCAAGGTAATTACCCACCGGCTCAGTTTCAAGCTTACAAGAACTCACAGAGAGATTTCACGCAGTGAGAGTTCACAGGTATATGAGCCTTGATGAGGAGGGATTTAGAAGCTTTTTGAAGTAAGATTTTAAGTATTTGTTTTTACCGACTGGAGTAGGCTAACTTAGGCAATTCGGTGTTCTTGGAGAGAAGTTGTGGTAGTTTCAAATTTTAGGCTTTGGTTCGGTTTGTTGTTTTTTAGGCCTTCCTGGGGAACGAGTCAGGTGACATACATTGACCAATAAGAGGTATTCCCTACTATCTCACATCACATGGGATATAAAAGAGCGAGGGAGGAGGTTGTGGGACACACTCTCTTCGGTTGGTCTCTTTGGTGCGGTCTCACCTCCGGCCGGGGCAGTCTCTCATCGGGCAGTCTCGTTTCTGGTGGTGTGGGAGAAGGATCGCAGCTCAGGGCTGGATGCTTCTGTATTTGGGTACCACAGTGCCTTATCTGTCTTCCTTGGGTGTATATATATAGTACCTATATAGGACTGTTTGAGTTACCTCTCTTTCCCTGTATTTGCCTGGTATTCATGTAGTGTGCAAATAGCGCTAAGTTCCCTTTTTCTCCTCTGTAAATAAATATATATATATCTGTTCCCCTCACGGTCTGAAGCTTTTAAGTTTTCTCTCCTTTCCCTCAGCTTTTTTGCCAGTTTTCTCCCCTTTGAGTGGGAAAGCTGTGCTGGTCCTGGGAAGCTCTGTGCGGTGTTGCCTTGTTTTGGTTTTGCCCAGGGTCAAACCTCCACAGAAGTGTATCAAAATCTAGTGTTAAATGAAGTGCAAATATGCATGCACTTGCTGATCTTGTGCAAAGAAGTTTGAAAGTAAAGGTCAAGTCCAGCTAAAAACCAGAATTCCCTGTCTTAGACTTCAAAAAAATATATTATGAAAATTTTAAGCTAGTTTAACAAGATCTTTCTTTAGCTCTTACACCATTGTACAAGAGTATTATCTCATCCACCTCAATTATCCCAATACAGATTTTGCTTGGTAGTTGCAATAATGTTTTTGGCTAACCCTTCTACATCTCTATTTTATAATGACTTTTACGGCCAATGTGAAATCACTGCAGTGAGGCTTCATGTAGTTTTGTGAAGGCTGCTATAATAATGAACAAAGTAGATCTGGAAGAGTTTGCTATTTGAGGTAATAATTAGGCATAATTTAAAAATATTTAGGTAACAAATATATAAACATTTTAACTAAAAATGTATGTAAATTTCCCTGAGGCTATTCTGTAGTAATAAATGACATAATTAATCACAGAATTATCTTTCTCTGCATTTTCTTGCTTTCTAACTTGTAGGACATTGCCATTGTCAGAATTTACAGGAAGTGTCCTTGCACAACCCTCGGTGCATTCAAGCTAAGTCACTATTCCGGCACTTTTGTCACACTTTGAGGTTTAATTGTGAGTTGGGTGTTAGGCATTTGGATTATCTTCTACATACAGGCTCAAGCCACAGTCTCCTCTGTGATTCCCAGACAGCAGGAGACAACTTCCTAAGCTTACCCAAGCTTTTTTGACTTTTCATATATGCAAGTTTACTCTTCTTCTCTTTTCTCATCATTACTGAGAATTCTTTAAAATTATCAGACATGATGAATATAGCTGACAATAATTTAGGTGTAAAAACCCCTACCTTTAAAGCCTTAAAGTTTTGGATTCAATATTCACTGACTGTTCTGTTCTCCCACCTGCCCTCCTTGACAAGTCCTTAAACATTTAGAATCTGTTCAGGACATAAGCTTTGGGCACAAGCTCTTTTCCTCATTTGATCATTGAAACTCAGACTAACTCCTGTAGTGCAGATATTGATGAAATGGAGAAAATCTGACATGAATTCCTAAAATTTCAGCCACTGGTTCACATTTTGAACTTGATTATGTCAGGTAATACATCACTACCATAATTCATTCCTATGAAATACAGGAATAAGAATGATTATTGAGCCTGAATAAATTAATGGAGTGAGTGAAGAAGAAACAGAGAAAAATTTAAGATTTAGGTACTAGGTACATTAAGCCCTTTTATCTCTCTTTCATTTTCTCATATTGATGTGGGATAAGTTAATAGTTGCTTCTCAACATGACATATAAACTTACACATCTTTTAAAACAGGAAGCTGTATTTCAAATGGCACCATAGTTCAGGTTGAAAGCTGGTATATAATCATAAACAAATACATGCAGAATAAATAATGTTGTATAATAGAGATAGTTGCAAAAGCAAGCACTTGAAATTAGGAAAACACAGCTTTAAGATCACCCAGCATCCTTCATGCATACACAATGTGTGAACCTGCTGCATGCAACAGGCAAGATTTCACAATTTCTTTTTAGCACAGTTCCTCAGTCCATGATTGCACAACTATTCAGTTAAATCTAAAAAAAAAAATACTTATGTTCAAAAATACAGCCAAAAAATTTTTCAAATGTTGTATTTACCCCTCTGTGCCTCCGTCCTAAAAACATTAAGATTTACTGCACTGATGTTTGTGATGCTCAGGGACCAAATGAATTCATAGGGAAAGAAATACAAAGTTTCCAACTGACCTTGCTGGGAGATGGACTAGAACTTCCATGAAGCAAAACATTTGCAGAGGACCAGGTAGTACTTTATTATGATTTATTAAATGCCAGTTTATATGACTTTAATGAATATGAGATCAGAGTAGTAATTATACGACAGCACAGTATTCTGTGATTTACTCATGAACTGCCCTTCTTTATTCATCTGCAAATACTCTGCAGAGTTGGGCAGAAAATGTGGCATCGGCTAAACAAAAGAAATGGAAATGCAAATAAACACATTTAAATCTTGGGGCACTGGAGAGCTTTATCATACTCATCTCCTGCGAGGTGTTATTGATCTCCCTTAGTGCAGGAATTAGGCTGTGAATATGACCTACAAAAGTGGCAAAGATTTTAAAGTTTATTATACCAGCATGGAATTCAGCCTTCATTGGAAACTAAAGGGCAATTGTTTGGTAGATACATGTGCATCAAGGCAATTTGTTCACAAAGGGAATAGGAAGAGAGGGGTAACAGCCATAGGGGAAAGCTAGAAAAGAAAACACAACTGGACTGATCAGAAATTCAAAGCTGTTCAGTTGGGATACCAAGGGCTCAGTATTTGGGAAGCTGAAGATAATGCCACAGGACTATATAAGGGATGCTACAATGCTCAATTCTCATGGATGCCAATAAGAATTTCTAGCACAGAGCAAGGGACTACATTAGTAATTATTGTAATTATATTAATTTTTTTTTTCATTTCTGTTCTATTGAAATTGAAGCATGAAGAACTTGATCCAAAGGCCACTGGAGGCAGCAGGTCTCTACATTTATTTCCACATCTACCCAATTAAGTCAAAACTGGACTTCTATCGTCAAGGCTTTTAGTGGCCTGCACCCAGGATATCTGAGAGGCTACACTCTGGGGTGAAGATCACAGCTGATAACTACACCATGACTGATCTTTTTGAGGAAGGGTAATCCTGTCTGCCTAGGCAAGAGTTCATTTGCACAGAATGAGACAAGTCTGTGGAATACTTTCGCACAAGAACAAAGGATAGTACATAACTTTTACTACCTTGCTTAAGCACAAGGTATGTTTCTCCAACCTTGATTTCTTTTACATAAACCCACTGCACATTTCTGTGTTTCCTCATCTGTGTTGAAGTGCAAACTTCTCTCCTAGAGACAAACTGACAACAGACATATGGCAGACATTGGTCACTTTGCTTAGCACGTTGCTGGGATCTATCTGTTCTCTGTAACTCTAGAACAGACCAAGACAAAAAGGAGTTCCACCCCTCCAAAGGGAGGCTTTGTCCTTACTTGCTGTCTCTTATGAAGACAGACCAAGAGAGTGGGGGTTGTTCCACCTGGAAAAGAGAAGGCTCTGGGGAGACCTTATAACACCTCTCAGTACCTACAAGGGATTAGAAGAAAGCTGGAGATGGACTTTTCATAAGGGCATATAGTGATAGCAATAGTGGCTGCAAACTGACAGAGGGCAGGTTTAGATTATATATTAGGAAGAAATTCTTCACTGTGAGGGTGATGAGGCACGGGTTGCCCAGAGAAGTGTGGATCCCCCATCCCTGGAAGTGCTCAAGGTAGGTTAGATGGGACTTTGAGCAACCTGGTCTAGTGAAAGAAGTCCCTGCACATGGTAGGGGGTTTGGAACTAGATGATCTTTAAGGTTCCTTCCAACCCAACCCATCTTATGATTCTATGATTTTGCTGCTGCTATTTTTGTAATGAGGAATACACAGTAATGGCTTCAACTGGGCTGTTTCCCAGTATTGTTGGTATTTAAACTTTCAGCTAAAAAAAAAAAAACACAAAAAAACCACATTTAAAATCTTAGAAAAAAAAGAGTTAATATTGCAAGTTCCTGTACCATCCTTTTTACAGGGTTTTGTTCAGGCATTGGCCCCACTGCATACACAGATCAAAGTTTTGTGCAGCTTCACCATGGTTTTACCACAGACCTGTACATGCAGAATGCTAGCTTTTGCCTCTGCTCCTCTTCAGATGCTGCTGATAATGATAAACTGGAAGGTAACTGCTGCTTTGTCTAGTTTGGAAAGATTTTGTAGGCTGGTTGTATTTCCAGTGTTCTTCACATCACGACTTCAATACAGAAAAACATTCCAGCCAGAGTGATGGGAGACAACGGCAGTCATTTGAAATGAGGTTTGGCAACAAATTTGCTGACAAATGCTCTGGGATAATGCTTGTGGAGAGAAGCATGTTCCCAGAGATGTGGCTTGTTAATTCCGTCTGAGGGAAGAAGGTCCAGACCTGTCATTTATTGGAGCCCATTACAGGACTTAATCTGAAGATTTTGACATACTTCCAAGACAAATATGCTACCATAAGTAAGACATGTTCAATAAGGTGTATGTTCTAGGAAATGAGGACTGTAATTGCCATGCTGAAAGAGCTCGTCTATGCAATTTAATAACCTTTTCTCCCAGCAATGTCCCTTCTGACACAACGTGATTCAGACATGAATCATGCCAAGCAAATGGCAAGTGTCTTTATCATCACACAGCAGACTTGACCAAATGGTTACTGCTTATTATTGGTAGACACAGTAGGACTTGAGTCCTACAGTGCAAAACACTACGAATTACATCTGTAATGCTTGGGCCTCTTCATTAAACATCATGTGGATGTTTATAGTTTCCTTCTTACTCTGCAAATCACAGCACTGGCCCAAATTTTTCAGCACAAGTTTTCCCTTTGCTTATAAAAGTGAGTTAAACCGGAATTCTTTCCAAGTAGCTCTGCAGGACAGCTCATAATAGACACAGAAGTCCAGTACTGTTTGTCCACTTAACCAAGAACACCTTTACTTAGCCTTTATAATCTTTCCTCATGAAACAATTTCTCCAGCCATGTAAGAATTTCTGCCACTATTTTCTGACCTCTGTCCAACTTCTATTTTTCCCACCTGATACTGAACTAGCAAAAGAAATTTGCTATCCTGGCTGCAATCCACATCATTAAGGAGAAAATGTGGAATGACAGAAGGACAAAGACACAGGTCACTTACTGTGCAGCATTGCAACAACAAAAGAAAAATTTACAAAAATACAGGGTGTAGAAATGAGGAAAACGTTTTAAGATTTTAAAACCTGCAAAATACTCAAGAATATGCTACGTGTAAAATTTTTCTCCTGTAGTAATTCTGAGGCGCCGTCATATGATAACTGAGCTTTAAGAAAACAAACGAGTCGTCTTAAAATCAAATGCCCAGCCTGAGATCAGTAATATCTAGGTAAAGCATCACCTTGCACCTCATTTACAGTATAAGCCACCATTCCTTATTTTAATGCATGTTTATGTATCCAGGCTTTCTAAGATGTCACCAAAGTTGCAGAGTGAGGGGATTCACCTGTAGGATCATGCTTAATGAATATGATGTAAGATAAACAGCAAGAGTTTGGGGCGGATCTCAGAGACATTACTAGCTATACTCATATCTATAGATGTACTTTGCAATGTCAAGGGTTACTTGTACTGCACTACTTTAGGGCTCCAAGGAATCCTGGAGCTTCTGCCTACCAGCACATTTGATTCTTACAAAAACAGCAGTTCTTGAGAAGTGCTTTTTGTACATTAAGTTTAGAGCACTTTTATGTAAGAAGTGGCCAAAGAAAATCTGCTTCTTATACAGTTCTGGTGTTTTAGGTGGTGCTTTTTTCAAGATGTACTTCTTTCAGGTGCCTCCAATTGAGTAAGTGCACGACTGGTAGTGGTACAGTCTCACTTTAAAATCTGTGTGTCCGTTTACTGTTTGTGAGGTGACAGAAAATCAGTGTTACTAAGATAAGAAATTCTCTTACCTAAGGTATGATAAATTTTGCTTCCCTGCACATGGTGGATAGTGTGCTCTTCTGAACACCCAGTGCTAACAACAAACACAACCATTAACAGAAAGGGATTTCAATCCATCAGCTGGAGTTTGCAAAATATTCTAGCATCCCAAACTCTTTACCTGAAAAATTTGTAAGAGAATGTAAAGCATAGCCAGCGATCTATGACTTAACTATTTGTGCTAAGCATTAGATCAGCATGGTTTGGGTGGATACATTAGTTGCCAATTGGAGGTTAACAAGCCAGCCCATCCCAGAGGACACCTGTGGTGGAACTTTTGATTTTGGACACGCAGAAGGAAAGCAGAGCAGTTTACAAAGGGTCCATGGCCTGCCCAGCTATCTGGAGCCCACGTGCCTCTTGGTGCTCAAGGAGATTTGACTCATGCCTTCCACAGATGGCAGCGAGTGCAGAGCAACCTCAAAGGTGGAGTGACCCCCAAGTACCCGCAGAGGGTATCTCTAGAGTAGAAAAAATTACTTCAAAACAGTATGGGGCATTGGTGCGAAAATGGTACATGTTTAAGGATAAGCAACTAGTCATCTTATTTTTTTTCCTGATTGAAAAGCCAACCAAAGAACATTTCAGTTTTTCATTCCTTGCCGTGTCAAAACTCTCCTTTGGGGCCTTAAGGCAATGTTTGAAAGCACAGCTAAGTTTTCCTGTGCACATCAGCACTGTGGAGACTCGGAACTCCACTTCCCCCCAGGCAGCCCACACGAACAGGACACGGTTTATGTTTATCGCTGCCCGCGGTGGAATCCAACAGCCCCTCAGGCACACGGCCCGGCTCTCGGGGATGGCGCTGGGCTGGGACAAGGGCTGGACCCGCGGCCCCTCGTGGGTCCCTTCCAGCGGAGGGTGGGTCCGGTGGGTCCCGTCCCCTCCTTCTAAAGCCTCTCCCTGGCCCTTCTGTGTTTCCGAGAGCCGCCCTGGGTTGGGGCTTTCCCCGGGCTCTTCCTCCCAGCCCTGGGCCCCCTGAGGTGAGTGGGTGCTCCTGACCCACCGCGGCCAGCACAGCGTGAGCGGGATCGCCCCCCTGGGCTCCCCCTCTGCTGTAACGAGGGGCGGGCAGCACCAAAAGGAGCACAGGGCCCCAGCCACCGCCCGCGCTTTATTTACCACGCCATTCCTCCACCCGGCCCCGCCCCGCCCCGGAAGGCGCCGCCGCNGGGGGGGCCGGCCCGGAGCGCGGCACCGGGTGGACCGCAGGGAAAATGGCGGCGGCCATGGTGGCCCCACGTGNCTGGCGGCCTCTCCTCTCTGCCCCGTCCGAGCTCGTCGGTGCGTCCGGGGCCCTTCGTCCCGCCCGCCCTGGGCTCTGGGTCGAGGGTTGGGGCCGTCGGCGAGGGGGGTGGGGGCTCAGGCCACGGCCCAGCCACGTGTTGAAGCTTCTTCAAACCCGGGGGTCCCGTGGGTGGTGTTCCCTCGGTTGTGCCTGGCCCTGCCCTCTGCTCCTGCCCCTCTCTGCTCAGCCCACCGACAGCAGCTCTTCAATTCCATGGGCCCACCACCAGAACTTTCGCTGCCTTGTTGGCAGAAGCGGGAGCGACTGTGCAGAGCTGCACGAGTTCTGCGTCTGTGCGAGACCGGGGTCTGTTTCTGTCCTGAGGAAAACCCGTGGAGTACGCCAGGTCCAGTGATTCACAGGAGGGCACAAACACACTCGTACCTGCATCCTTTGCGCTCAGTTGTCTGCTCGTTCTTGCCCCCTTGTGTGTTGTGAGTGTGTATGTGCCTAGTTGGGATCGCTTCTTAATTATGCCTTGTGATTGGATTACTTTTTTTACTTCGTTCTGGGAGGAATCAAGCTTGTGGCCGTTTGGAGTCTCTTTGATTCGAGGGTCAAAACTGAAGCCAAGGGGAAGCCTTGTGTGGGAGCTTCTTTCAGAACTCATTTTGGAACGTTTTCTGTATTAACTCTATGTCTACACCTTGATCACTGAGCAAGTTTAGAAAAGTACGGAGTGTATGTGTATTTCACACGCACACAATTAGGACATTTTATTTTAAACCTATGCCAGGCATCAATCTTTGCAATTCTGAATAGAGGCCCACGTCCTACTTCTGACAGAGTTAATCTAGTCTAAATTACTTTGAAATACCTCTGATGTATCTCATGCTGTTGTCTGATACTCTGACGTTTAAAAAAGTCACAGCTAGTCCTTGAAGCTTTAATATTTCTGTAATTGTTGAAAGCAAAATGTTGTTGGTATTATTTGGCATTATCCTTCTATTTTATGGGCAGAAAATATTATGTAAAGGAAATAAATACACTTGCAATTTTCCTTTTTATAAATCTGAATGGTTTTCTGTGGCTGTGGAAGTTGGTCTTAAGTACTAGGGAATTCACATTTGGACTTTTGGTAGTTGTTTGCTTTTGTATGTATAAGAAAGTCCCACGTAGGGGTTGATTCCTTGTTTAAAAAGTAGACAGTAATATCCTACCATGGACAGGGCCTAGGGGCAAAAACTTGACATTTTACATGTAGGAACCAAGGTTGTGGTGATGCACCGACTTCCTCACATGCAATGGTTTGAATTTATTTATTTAAGTTTGAGACTCAGGATATGGAGATAAACTGATATCCAAAAGGATATAAAAGGATAAAAAGAATGCTTTTAAGTAGTTACTGAATGTATTGAACAAATTTGCTGCTTCAAAATTTCCACTTTATGTAAGGACTGTTGAAAAAAACCTCAAAACCATTATTTATCTTGAGTGGAGCATGACACAACACTGTGTTTGCTTTGATGGTAGTAAAAGTCCTACTGATATAGATAATGACCAAGTGCTCAGTAATTATGTCTCTTCCACATTTATTTTGTAAACATATAATCTTACTCCTTTCTGTGGTGGTAACTAAATGCTCTCCAAGTCTCTAAACATGCCTGGCCATTAGAGGTTTTGTTTTAAATTGGTTAACGCCACTGTTTTGCTGCTATGTTGTTTTTTTCTTCTGGTTTAAAAAGTCACATGGAGAAGGCAGAATAATGAAGAAGTCTGGCAGCAGTGTATGTTTATGTCTGCTAAGTAATTAAAAAGACTCTTGATTAATGGGGAATATCATGAATAGCTGTCTGCATAGTTTTATGGAAAACAAGTCTTGTGAAACAGGCCTGACTTCGTAGTCTTAATGATTTGATTGATAAAGGTAGTTCATGGGATGCAGTAGTGCTTACAAAGTAAAGCACTTGGCTCAGTAGTACTGTGATTTTAAAATACTCTTTTTTAAGTAGTGTGAGAGTAGTGGATGGATGAAAGTGAGTCACCTGGTG
Source organism: Grallaria varia (assembly GCA_013396735.1). Taxonomy (NCBI): domain Eukaryota; kingdom Metazoa; phylum Chordata; class Aves; order Passeriformes; family Formicariidae; genus Grallaria; species Grallaria varia. The sequence goes on along the minus strand of VWZG01011923.1, from coordinate 539,253 downwards.
GGGAATTGGCCCCTGGCTGGAGGGACTGGGGGCGGAGTGTCAGAAACCAGCCTTCTCCTGTCCAGCACTTGATCTGTGGCCTTCAAAGTTGTATATAACATAATTAATCTTAAAATTCATATGGCACAAATATTAGTGGAATAGCAGTTAACAGTGGCAGGAAATATGTGTGCTGTGTTCTTGATTATGTGGTAAAGTGGGTCCACTGAAATAACCAAACATATTTTAACACATCCCAAACTTGCAGCCCATTTCATTCTAGTTAATCATTGCACCGTTAAAAGACATTTATTTTTGCAGTTTGAGCCACTGAACAGACAAATGAAGGAAGTGGCAGATTATTCGTGTGTTTGATGTGCCATCTAGTTGGCTGCTCTGGGCTGTCTTGATGTTGCTTGATTCCAAATTTCGTTATTGTAACTTCAGTTCCTTCTTTTTTGTTTTGAAGGGCTCACAATATAAGGAAACAGGGATTTGGGGCTGTTGTATTTGCGTGTCAAGAACTTGAACAGTTACTTATACCAGGAGAGCTCAGTGCCTCTGGTTTCTTTTGAGCTACCTGATGACTGTTTTGATTCTGTACTTCAGAAGACAGTCTCCTCTGTGTTCATTTTGCTAATCCTATTTTTGATGGCATTGTTTTCCCTGGGCAGGTTTTCTTTAATGTAAGGAATGCCCCTCCAGCTTTAGTTTAATCCCTGTGGCTATTTGCACTCAAACACCAGATGTCACTGTTGCAGTTTGTATGTGAGTGTGCACATACGTATGGGTATACATACAGATATATATGTGTATATGCATTTATACGTTATAATTTCTGAGCTGAGAAACACAGGGATTTTTTCATCCCGCAGTTACCATCCCTAAACATAAAAATATTCATTATTCTAATAAGAAATATCCAAGGCTGCCTTTTCCCTTTTACCCGCCCGCTTCAATCACTTCAGATCATTACTGAGATGAGCAAGCACTTGCACTGAGTAGTTTCTGGTAAATTCATTATGATGGTGTATGCCCGCTTGAGGAATTAATTGTAACAGTACATGTACAGCAGTGCACGGCCCTGCACTTGGATAACATTTACCTATGGAGCAAATTGCTCTAGTGATGGATCCTTAACAGAAACAGAACTCCTGATAATTTTTTTGTTTGGTTTTTTTTGTTTGTTTTTTTGTTTTGATCCCTAGATTCTGAGTTAAGCTCAGAACTTCCAGAAGACAGCTACTCTTCAGGAGATGAGGCGCAGGATGGTGATGATGAAGATGAAACAGCAGCCCTTGGCTATCTGGGTGAAGAGGCAACAAGCTCCAAAGATGGCCCAAGTTCAGGCTGGGCAGATGCCATGGCAAAAGTGCTCAACAAAAAGATTCCACAGAATAAGTCCACCATCTTGTCCAAGAATAAAAGCCTGGAGAAGGAGAGAGAAAAGGAAAAACAAGAAAGGCTGGAAAAGAGGATGAAGGTGAGAAAAAGATGCAGTATTTCATGTGCTGTCACAATCAGATGGGCTTACATGCCGGATAGCCTTAGCAGAGATTTGGGAGAGTACTCTGACTGTCTCAGTTTTGGCATCTCTCCTCCACAGTGATCTTGAGTAACTTTAATTTTTTTACTTTCCTGTCATGCTGCTTAGGGCTTTTTCCCTTTCTGCATTTTCTGGGTCATCAGGCAGGCTGATCTTTGACAGCAGGACTGTTCCAGTCTGTCAGCTTAAGGTGTTTTTGTTGCTGAGAGGGTGAAAGCAACTTCTTTAAGCCTGGTTTTCTAATTGCTGTTGTTAATTTGGAGTGAAATTCACTTTGTCAGCTTTACAAGTTGAAATAGTTCTCTATCACAGAAGGTGAGGGGGAGAAAGAGAAGAAAAATTCCTTCATTTAAATTGTGCCACAACTTCCAAAATCAAGGTCTGCAGTAGCCATTGATGTGGTTGTGAGTTGTTTGGTCCCCTCAATGATTTTCCTGGTTGGACATTTCTACTGCGGTGTCTGTTCCCTAAATTGCTTCTGTTTCTGAAACTGTTATGAAGAAAGCAAAATTACATTGGCAAGTAAGTAATTTGTTGGTGTCTTTAGTGGAACTTTTAATTCCAGGCTGTGATTGATTTACCTTCAGGCTAGAAATACATTAATAGTTCTAATGTCTCATCTTACCAGTTCAGTTTCAGTGGGATAGCCAGGTTATTCACCTGACAGTTTGGGACATGCTGTGGTTGGGCCACAGCTTGCCTTTTAAATACAGAGAGCTTCTGTGCAGTTATGGTTGTTCTCATCCAGTAAATATGTGGGAATACTGCAAAACAGAGGTGAGCTACAGGTCCCAAAACTGACTTCTTTACCTTAGGAAAACTTGAAAGCAGTCTGCCTTACATTGATTTCTTGCTCATGGAAGGTAGGATAGGGCAGTTCTTTTGATCAAAGGCCAAAACATGGTCATAAACTCAGAAATTCGTAGTAGTCTGCCTGGAATTATAAAGATAAGGACTCTGAAATTCCATTAAAGACTTCTTGCATAAAACAGATTAAATGGAACATCAGCAGGCCTAGAACACTGTTAAATTGTTCAAAGGGAAAGAAAAAATTTCACTACCTTACCCCTGAAGCAGAGGTTGTGAAATACAGTGGTCTCCTATTGCAGCAGAAACAAAGCTGGGGGTATTGTGGCCCCTGGTAATGGAAAATGAATCAGTTTAGTTTTGAAACAGAGAGCCTAAAAAAAACCAGACAAAAATCAGTATTGTACACATGGGTTGTTGTCCAGTGGACACTTGGTACTCTTCCTGGTGTTTGAATTCTGCCTGTTGCAGCCTTTGCCGTCCCTTGCTGTCACTCACAAAGCCACGTTGGGACTAATTCTGCGGGGGAAGTCAAATTCCCAAGGCTCAAAATGTGATGTGCCTGTCTTGATAGACCCAGGATTTTATGTATAAATTTATGTATAAATTTCTCTGTGATCAGCCTTTGAGTCTTGGAGTTGAAAGCTGTATTTGAATAACTTCCTTGTTCTTGGCAGTCAGTGTGAAAGCATTTTGTTCTAGGCTTTTGTCACTGGAGCAGGTGACTCTGAGATTTGACTGTGGGCCCTGGTGTGTCAATGCAAGGGAATTGTCTCAGACCTGTTGTCCAGCCTCATATTACCCTCAAGCCAAACTGAACTTTGCAGGTTTTTTTTTTCCTCCTGCTACATACTCTATCAGAGCGTGCTGCATTCTCATAACAATACTTATAATGCAGCTTGATAAAAAGCGGGAATGGGAAATGATGTGCCGAGTGAAGCCAGATGTTGTCAAAGACCGAGAGAAAGAAAGAAATCTTCAGAGAATTGCCACGAGGTAAGACTTTTCCTGAATGTTTTCCTTAAATATATGTATATCAAAAAGGGGAAGAAAAGGCCTAGGCAGGTAATCTGTTTCCAATCAGGTTGAACTCTTAAGATGTGACTACCAGGAGCTGAGAGATTTATATACAGGTCTGCATTGTACAGTATCATGTTCAGCAAAAGATTTCAGAAGCTTTATGAAAGAGTAAAAATTTAGATGGGAATCTAATGTTTGCTTAACTGAAGTGCTTTGTTGGATCCCCCCATTTTGTTAATTTAATGCTTTAAAAATGCAGAACAGTTGTTTCTACTGTTCTGTTGTTTTGCTTCTCCACAGAGGATTCACCAAATCAACGGCTGTTAAGCTCAGCTGCCTGTTCTGCGTTGTGGTAGTTTGATGTCGCAGAACTAGTTGAACACCTTGATGTGCTGCCTGTGTCTGTCTCCTTACTCATTCCTCTGCCTTGTCCCCCTACTTAGCTGCCCTTAAGATCTTGCCTGAGGAATTTAATTGCTGGTTGTAGGTCGAATAAGATGCTTCTGAGGGTGAAACACACTCATGCAGTTCTCAGTGCCAAGTTACCGTGCTTACTTCAGGGTCTGAATAGTTATTTGTGTATTTGTTACTGGTTCCAAGCAGGAAGTGTAAAGGAGGAGTGAAAATTGAAATCTCTTACATTGTAGCAAATGTTACTTCTTAACCGATTTGAGGTTCCCACTGACCATTTTGGGGAGCCAGAAGGTATCCAGCATCTGCAGTAATTAGTTGCTTTGCTAGGTGGGTCATTTCTGTAAAAGGAACTTGAGTTACAAATTTGTTCTGTTGTTTTTTTCCCTATCCCAGAGGTGTTGTACAATTATTTAATGCTGTCAGGGCGCACCAGAAGAACATTGATGAGAAGATGAAAAAAGCTGGGAGCTCTGACAGGCGGCGTGCTAAACTGATGTCTTCTGTTTCAAAGAAAGATTTCATTGATGTTTTAAGAAACATGGACGGTGCTAAAGGAGGCAATAATGCTGGAAAGGCCACAAAATCTAAACAGGTAGGCTTCATCCATGACAAGAAAATGCATGCAAGATACCTTCTCCATGTAATTACTGTCCATTAATGTGCCTGCTCTTCATAACAGCTGTGATCCGAGTGGCTGGGGTGTTTTGAGGCTTCTTAGCAGGGGAACAAATAGCTTTTAGCCTATTTTCTCTGTCTTTTGAGCATCAGAGTACAAGCTGCTGGAAGCTCTCCTGATAAGACATTGAGCCTTGTATGAAAATAACTTGGTTTAACTGTGTATTTAAAAAAAAATAGGATTTTATCTTGAATTTTGCACCAACCATGGAACAAACTGCTAGATTTTAGTGCGTTGTGACATTTGGAATTTTAACAATAATAGCTCCTTAAAATTGTTAAAGACGTGGAGGCTCTCCATTTTACATGTGTATTAGACTGTACTACTTGTGTGTAGCCACAGTTTGGTCATGCCAAACTCACTTCCTTTGAATGATTATGGTATCTGGAACTGAAGAGATTTGCCATGCAAAGTGAATACCACAACAGAAAGAAATAGACATATTAAACATTATATGTAGGCTTTTCTTTCTCTGATTCTATGTGTGTATTTAGGCTTATGTGACTTCATTGCTGTTATGATGTTTTGGAAAGAAATACATTCCACTTTTTCCAAACTTGTTTAAGAGAGATGCGATATAGTTGGACTCGTCCAACTCTTCATTGGTTCTTTCAGCTTACCAAGTAACTCAGGGTTGAAAACAAGTTCCGCAGACATACTCTCTCTTGTATTTCTGAAGCTGCATGATTTTGATGCATATCTGTGTTCAGGTTTGAAGTCTGTGCTTGGTGGTGGGTGGAATACTGCTGTTGGCCCAGAGTCACAGCAGTTAACTAAGTGCTTTTCGGTGCCAGGAAGAAATACTTTAATCAGTTGTGAGACAACAGTTTGTCATATGTTTTTTGTTTGTGTGCACTTGGGGAACATGCTGAAACACTGCCTGGCATGAAGTGCTCATACAATTTTCATGCAAGTGTAATATTAAAGTATTTTTTAAATTCTTTGGATAATGAGAACAATTTAGCTTGGTGCTGACACTTTATTTCTCCTTAAATAATTCCAGCTTGCTTCTTTGGGTGGGGGGCCTTGTGTGTGTGGTTCTTTTTTGGTTTGTTTTTTGTTCCTCCCCTGGAATAAGAGAATATCAGAGCAATAACAGTGCCAACTACTGTTGTAGCCTTGAGTCAATAGCTGAGCAACAACTAGGACCTTAGTTTTCTTTTGTGTCAGATTGTAGCAGAACAATTTTCTAATTAGTAGGTCACAAAACATAGATTGCAAGTATTCCTATACTATAAAAAAAAAGAAGTCTTCTTTTGGCCGCATCAGTTAAAGCACATTTCCATTTCAGTGCTCTGGAGATGCTTTAGATGCTGTCTGGTTAATGTTGGATTTGACCGTTAATATAGGTGCTCATTTCACATTGCTTGTGAACAAACCTGGAGCAGTGTGTCTGTCTAGATAGACCACCCCTCTTCCCCTCTCCCTTGTTGCCTTTGCTTTAGTGACTCTCCATTCAATACTGATCCAGACTCTTCAATAAATCCTTTTCAAGCTGTTCTTAATCTTCCTTATTTTCTCTTGAGAACATATCTTACTCATTTAGCAGGCTCCCATCCTGATAGCTGGTGCTTGAGCTTGAGGCCAAAATCTGATTTTCAGCCTCCTCTTCAGAATTGCACAAACATTTAGCCACTGAAGGGTACTACTGGCCTCCACTGTCTTATCTTTGCTTCTTGGTCTTTGGAGGTGTTTCAGAGGGTAGTAAGCAGGGATGAGGCTTTTCAGTAGTGAATTCCTTGCAGCAGGAGTTTGGTAGATTGATTGTGCCATCTGAAAGCTTTTGTTTGTTTGTTTATTTAGTGGGTTTGTTTTTTCTAGCAGCCTGATTTGTTTTTAGCGTTTGAGAGTATAGCATGTATTTCATTTTCAGAAAAGAAGGGGGAAATATATTTATTTATCTCAACAAAAACAACAGAAGAGGTGCCAATCCCAAACTCCAGGCATTCTGCCATCAATTAAAATGCAGTCCAGAACAATAAAAACACTACCCCACCCACATAAAACAAGCAGTCAGCAGGAAAAATAGCAGAATAAAGTTTTACCAGTGAAAGCAAACCTTTCTTGACTCAAGCCTTGTGTTGTGACAGCAGACTTGACTGCATTTGTGGGAATGGGCAAATCCTTCCTCTGCAGTAGTTTTTGAAAGCAAATTTTGTTGCGTATTTTTGAAAGTTTCCTGGTTTCTTCCAAATATCAGGGGGTGTTAAAGAAACTCCTTATAAAGCTCTGTTGTGATTGACTTTTTAGTCAGGTATATTTATGTACGAGAAAAATAAATTAAATGCTATGTAAAGGCAGTGGGATTTCATGGTAGCACAACCACGTTTGAATTTTGTTCTCTGTTTCCATCAGTTTCATCCATTGGTGGGAAGGACAGATAACCTGTGCCCCATGAGAACGCTGTTTATAGTCTTGGATACTTTTAGCCCTTGGCCTAACTAGGAGTTGGTGTTCACCTACCAATGTAACTGCGAAAGAAAGACCTTAAGGCTGTGAAAGGTTTCCTGTGCCCTTCTGAAACTATAGCCCTTCTTGAGATTTTGTGTGCCCAGGTGGGAGTAATTATTTTTCTGAGCTGGAGCCAAAAGCTTTTTTACCTTTCATATCATTAGCTCTTTATCAAGGTATTTCTTAATCCTTGCTGAGCCAGCTGACTTGTGTAATATTTTTTCCTGTTTGTTTCCAAGAGACTGTGCATGATGCTTGCCTCTGGGTAAGACCATCTACTTTCCCTCCCCTCACCGCCTTGTCTGAAGCCTTGCAATGTGGGAGAAAAATGTAATAATTTTTAAAAATCATGCTTGTTTGTTGTTTGTGTGGAGTTTTTTAAAGTTTCGGGGTGGGTTTTTTTGGGAAGCACTTATTGGCATATATGAAAGTTTTTGACCTTGTTCAATACAGTCCTTACAGACCAGATTTTCATTTCAGTATGTGGTGGTCGTATCTTGCAGCTTCCCACCTGTAAGAAAGATTGTTAAACTACAAGTTTAGAAAAGGTGCATATCAGAGATGCTGTTTTTCCAGCCCCAGGGGCTGAAGTCACCTTTATGTCTATAGAAGAAACACTAAAGTAGGTAGTAGCAGTAAAGGATTCCTTACAGGAATCTTTTGTTTTCTTTAGGTCCTTAAGAAATTTCTGGGTGCTGTGAGGAAGTACCTTTGCTTCCAGAGTTGTTTGTTGTTTGAAGTTTGTGATCTCTTGGAGTTGCACGAACATGTTGGCTGATGTAGTGAATTACATGAGGTCGTGAAATCTTAATTGTAAGAAAACAAAGAATTTCAGAGTTAGCAATCTCGGAGCAGCCTCAACTTTTCTCCCTTACTGCATGTCAGGACAACAGGGTCATTGGGTACCAGATTTCATCTTGACTTTTCCCTTGTCATTTGTGCTGCTCCCTGTAAAGCATTACTGTATGGTGAAACATTTTCTAGTATATGTCATATAAACAACTGGCGTGAAAGTTACAGATACTCTTTATGACAAGCATAACCTGAACTCATGAACCTTTCATTTTCAATTAGGCCTTTGTAGCACGATTTTGCTTCAAGTTGTAAGCTTTCTCACACCAGATCTCTGGCAGAAAATTTCAATGGTGGAAGGAAGAGCAGGATTTCCTGGCCCACTTCACTCACCATGATCCAGATTCTGTAAGGCAATTTTTCTTTAAGCTGTGCTGGCTACATGACCTGGACATACAATTTGCTTCCTGTGTTGTGATGACATCTGGAAAAAATTGGTTATTGGTCTCAACATAGTACCTATTCTAAAATAATTTATTGATAGGAAGGAAGATGAGTGGAGAAGAATACAAGTGCTTTTTCATATCAGCTATTGCTCATATGGGACTTTAAATAAAGTGCTTTTCCAGAAAAGCTCCTTCTGCCTGAAGTATGTTTTATAAATGCTCCTAGCGGTTGGTAAGCAGAGTGATTAAGAGTCAGGTTTACTGTAGATTTTTCTTTTGTTCAGAAGACTTTAGTTTTAAGCAGTAGTTTGAAGGTTGATCAAGGGCACGAGTAGTGCTACACTTCTGACTTTGCAGTGCTTACTGGGATACAAGAAGTGGCATGGGGGCTTTCATTTTTCAACTTAAATGGAGATATATAATTTGCTTTCCAGCTTAAATGTGAGATCTGTTTGAAAACTGAAAGTGACTGCTTTCTTTTCTTGCAGCTTCATAAGTACTGGCCATCAGCATGTTCTGCCTTTTTCCCACCGTTTCCACAGTGTAGAAGTGGGGAGGGGAAAATAATATTATTTTCACCCATATCCCTGTTTGAAGTTACAATAGTCTGAACAATTGCTTTAACCAGCTGTAGGAAGTAGTTTGTTTCTGAAGTATGGATGAAGGCAGAGATGACTTTTAGAAATTCGATAAGGTAAATCAACACCTCTTTTAATCTTAAAAGGAAATTTTTTTTCCTTAGGTGATAATGGCATTGCAGAGTAGCAGAATTTTATTACTACAGCTGTTATGTGCTGGTTTTACAGAACAAATTGAAGGAGTAACCAGGCATGCATATATTCCAGCAGATTTGAGGGGGCAGCCAAGTATTAATTTAATTCAGCTGCAGCCAGAATAGATGTGTTCTCCCAGTTTTAATAAATGTCTTCCCATCACATGCACAGAAACTTTTAATTTGGAGTCCTCTGGATACTGCATTTTTATCCGTTTTTCCCAAATGTATGTACATGCTCCTGAAAGTCACCTCATATATGTTTGGAGCTGATATTTTTAACATGGTTTCTTGGTTTTTTTGTACCAGAAGGTTGCTGATCACCTAATTGCTGTACGCTGCTTTTTATCCTTAGAGATAAATGCAGCGTAGCCTGCCACCAATTTGCTATATCCTATATTCCTTATGTTCTTTAAGGTGTAAAGGGTTGTTGTGAAGTATTAGAATTTGTTTGATGGTGACATTTTTACTTTAAATCTCTTCAGAAGATGTATTGACTTCAACAATTTGGGTATCAACAGGATTATGTTTTTAAGATGTGCAAACTGAGTTCTCTATGTGTTACCATAGCTCGTAACACACATCTGTGTTAACATGGAAATGTAGGTCAATATTTGTCAGTGTTTGAATGTGTATTTGATTGATGGATGTTAAGAGCTTGACACTGTGAGTTCAACTCCAGATAAGGGGATTAAGGGTCGTGTGATGGGCTGTATTTCACTAGGTTCACCCTTTTTCCTGTGTTTTTATACTCAGATTTTCCTGTCTGCCCTCTTTCTCAGATACTTGTCCAGAAATCAGAAGGGGAAAAAGACTGTGATTTTGCATTTTATTCCCATCTACCTCTTTTTTTATCCTCTCCTATTTCATGTTCTGATGGATTCTTTCCCTCTGCTCCTGCGGGCCAAGCAGACAGCCCAGCATCCTTGTGCCCAATGTGAGAGCAGCCCTGGCAGTTGTTCTCACAGAAAGGCAAGTTCCCTGTTTGTCACCATGGTCACGCATGGTCCAGCTTAATGCTGTCTTCTCAAATGCAGATAGTGAGGACAGACCTCTTCAGAGAACTTGGATGTTAAATGCCTATTGTATCTACTGAGGTGATGACCTGAGGTTTGGGGAAGGTGGTCTTCCAGATGTTTATAACTTGTCCTGATCCAGTTCATGGATATAGCAAAAGATATATTCCCAGTCCAAAATACACCCTTAACTGATTTTTAAGTTCAAAAAGAATGAATGATGCAAGGTTTTAATGGATTCTTGTAGGAAATGTCTCTTTCTCCCGTAGATCTGAAGACAAAATATTCTGTCTTTCTGTGAAAAGGAATGGAGTTATTTTAGTTGAAACATTGCAAAAGCCTCCTGGATCAAGTGGTTGAAGTTTGGCAAATTTTTAATTGAATATAAACACAGACTTGTGATTGAAATGTCAGGCGATACTGAGACAGATCCATCTCTCATATTTGAGAATAACTTGCCTTGCTATTTGTTTATTAGTGCACAGACTTTTATCTGGTAAATCGAGTTGGAAGCCTTATGAAAACAGCTCTCCATTTTTGTATTTGTTCATAACTCTTATAGGCAAGGCAACGTGCTTAGAGAAAAATGCATCTAAACATTTCATAGTTTTATTAAAAAATATTCTCTGGAAGTAAGAAAGTTTGGATGGAGCTTGTCTATCTGAACAAGTTTGTTTCCCCCATCTAAGCATTTTCTATTGCAAATTATCTTGAAAAGTTATTCCTTTACTTTGAAGTTTTATTAAGGTATAAAATGTTCTGTTTTCCAGAGTGTTGAACCAGCAGATATAAATTACCTCTGTGGGCTTCTACTCATCTGTTTATCTTGGTAGACTTCAGGAGTGGTGGGTCAAACTGTTTCCAGCTTTCAATGGTTAGAGATTTGCTGAGTTCAGTACCTTTTTTTTTTTTTTGGTATGGGAAAATCTGGCCAGTTTTTAATGAGTGTTTCTGAAATCTACTGAAAGCTTAGAAAATATACTTTTGTTTGTTTTTTAACCTAGTATTTTTACAAATTATACTAGAGCTGTCTCTTGGAAAGATCTGACCTCTTTTTGGTTCGTGGCTGAACCCTGGACAGTGTTCTGCAGGTGGTCTTTGTCGTTTCTGCTCCACCTGCAGCTGTTGGGAAAACCCATACAGAAACATAGAAGGAGATGGAAAGGTCAGAAATGGAGAGAAAGGGTAGCCAGATGGCCAAAATAAGGGATTGGGATCATGGGCAGTTTACATATTCCTTCATCAGGTTTAAGCTGCTTTCAGAAAGCAGCCTGGGAGTGTTGCCATTTAAGTAAAAGCAGGGGCAATGGGAGTAGGGAGATTTAGTCAGACAAGCTGCTTAGTAGACATAAAAACTTTGGTATTTCATATTTAGTAATAAAATGACACAAAAGCTAGTTCCTTTTGCGTTCTGGCTTTTGGTTTTTTCTTCACCCTCCTACCTCATAGTTTTTTGGATCCTTATACTTCTTTTGGGACTCAAATGTAAGTGGAAATCCTGAGTCAGGAAGAAAAGGCTTTTTATTAGCCCTACTTCTTCCTCATCAGCTACTCTATGAGATGATTTCTTAAGTGCTGGAAGTGATGGACATGGTCATTACTGTAGCTTTCATTGTTTGAGACAACCTTTCGGGAATCACTCTGTTACGCCTCTTGCTGAATTGTAATGAAAAACTAGAGGATTTCAGCATCATTTGTAGGAAATAATTTGAGTCACATTCAGATTATTAAAAATTTTGCAAGCTGGTAATTTATTGTAAAAAAAAAAAAAAAAATCAAAAATACTCCGAACAGCTGCAGATCTGCATGCTTCCTTACTGTGCCAACAGACAAGCTTTTATAAAAACCTGCAGAAAATTTTAGGTGCCCAGTGAGACAGTGCATAAGTGTCTCGTGAAAATGGGTGACATCTGAGAAAAATCTGTTGTGACTCGAAAATGTTTGTGTAAAGTAGACTGTTGAAAGACATGAATGCATGACTTCTGAGGGATAGCACACTGAAGGCCTTAGTCTTGACTGGATGCTTTTTACTAGGCACTCTCGGTGTATCTGCATATCGTCCAGGTACAGCCTAATGGTTTGGGAACTGTGCAACTTACAATAAGGATGTGTATCTGTGTAATGTTTAGGTTGATCTTTAAACTCTGTCATGTCTTCGTTACTGCAGGAAATACACATTAAGAAATGTAGGACCAGCTGATGGAAGTTTTTTATTACTTGTGAGAAGTGGTGTGGCATTTATTTTTGGGTGGAGGTGCTACATATCTAGAGAAGTTATTCCTTTATTCCTTTACTTTGAATCCCATCCAAACAGAAAAATTCTTGGTTTGGTGTCTTCCTTTTTGTAATAATGATGGAAGCTGGAAAGGAGTTGTCCATATAAATTGCTCTTTGCAATTACCCAGTAGGCTTTCTAGAACAGAATGAACAGTATTTTGCAGACAGGTTACCTGAGGTTAACAATGAGCTAGCAAGAAAAGCTGTTCTTTCTGATGGACAGCGTTGCCTTTTCCAAGTCAGTACTGTAATTCAGCTAGTTTGAATACCATAACTTGCTATAAAAAGTTCTGTCTGATAAGCAATTAAAGTGTAATGTGTGGCCTTAAATACAGAAGTCTTGATAGTGCGTTGTTTTCAACATCATTTTTTTGTGTCAGGTATTAATTAATCCCGATGTTGTGCAGTGTTTGCTCTAAGAATCATGCCAATCAAGTACATGAACCATGAAAGCTGTGTGGAGACCTAGAGGTGAATAAAGGGTAGGAGTAGCAGGGGAATACACAGACAGAATGGCCAGAATGGTAGACAGGGGTCTCACTGTCAGCAGCATGGCTGCTGATAGACAGGCATTGCAGATGTGAAGGTAAAAGCATATAGATGAGGAAGGTGAAGCAGTTTTGTTTTTACAGGAGCGAAGACAAACAGAACTGAAAATGAGTAGTGACGGTGTACTGGAAGGGTGTACGTCTATAAACTTTCTGCCCTGAAGTGCTGCATGATAACCTCATACAGAGAATGTACTATTTCTGTCTTTTCCAGGTATCTTTTCTGTAATAACTTTCAATCTACTTTCAGCTAATCTTTTCTTGGTACCTACTTAAAAATGCTTACCTGTGGACTATTTTTTTTCTTCTTTTTTAATGTCAGTGGAGTGTTTTGGCCTGACAGTTCGAAAGATAGTGTAATTACTTGATATTTGCAACATTGTCATTTTGCCTTGTATTTTACAGAACATGAGTTACATATTGCAGAATGAATATGAGTTACATGTTACAGAATGTACACAGAATGTTCCACAAGGGGAACTGTTAGTATGGGTAAAGGTAACAGTTCCTACCTGTGTTGTAACTTAGAGGATTGTTTAGCTGAGTCTTCTTTTCGGGTGAGTTGTTATTTTCTGTGAGCAGCTCCTGGTGTAGCATGCCCGTGCTACTCATCGTGCTCATTAAAATGTGTGAAGGGAATCTCGGTGCCAGTGTGGCCAAACATGTCTTGCAGCAACATGTGTTGAAATTCCTTGTGCAGCAGAAGGGTTTCGAGATGGCTGCTGTCGAAGCTGGAGTACAGCACAGCCTGAGGAGTTCCAGAGCATCCTGTATGCAGAAGGGCCCTATGTTAAGCTTGAATTCTTAAGATATTTTTGCTTTTTTCTGACAGAAATAACAATTTATGAGGTTTCTGGTGAAGCAAGGCTGAGGAAATATGTTCTCTCATAAGCTTTTTCTAAGATTCTTCTTTGCAACTGAGCATTTAATAATGATGCTAGTGAATTTTCTTCTTTGCTTAGGCCCAGACTAATACTCATTTTTAGAAATTCTGCATTCAGTTCTGACCCCTCTAAAAGTGGGACGTGTTTAAGCTTCTGCGTGCCAACCCAAAACATTCCTTCTCATTCACACATCCCCAGTTGTAGTAAACCCTAGAGAAGGATGTAAGGATGGGGAGATTCCTCATGCAGGTCATTAAGCTCTGGGTGGTCTTCTGGCTATGCTCAAAAGGAAAATCGGTATTTGTTGTGCTTGTAGGAATAATTCCAGCATGTTGCTTGCAGAGAAGTTTGAACAGAAACAGCAGGTTTCAAAACACACTGTAAAAAAATTTCATTCTTAGATTTTTTTACTAGAATTACCAGAGCAGATTCTGGTGTGTATGAGCGACCTTGTGAACCAAGTAAATTTCCTGTGCCACTGTTGATATCCACAGGCTGGTGTCACTTCAAGTATACAAAGGCAGATTAGTTTAGTTGCTCTAATTTCTCATTCAGAGAGGAATAAATGATCATGCAGAATTATGCTGCACCAGAATAGATTTCTGTTGTCAGCTCACATGTTCTGCAATGTTGAATATGCTTCCCAAAGTGAGTTGCTGTGAGAATTCAGCTCAGAATTTCAAGATAATAGTGGTACAGGTTATAATCTCAGTTTGCAAATCTGTGGTTTTTTGGCTGCTTGGGCTCAGGCTTATATAGGAACCTTTCTTAGAGTCATGTTCTTGCTGTAATTCAAATTAGATAAAGTTGAGAGCAGCACTGATGATCAAAGCTAAGTATCATTTTTCTGTTAAAAATCATTACATTTTGTTTTCTGCTTATATTTCTGCTTTAGATACTTCAGCTGCAGTTTTATTTATTTCTTCTCAGCTGGAGAAAACTTATTTTCTTACCCTATAAGCTTGGATATTGCTGAAAATGAATTTAGGAGAAGTGATTATGCTGGTGTTCTTTGTTTTCCATTTCCTCCCCCTCTTCTGCCAAGTGGGTTTTTTATTATTATTGCTATTATTAGTTTAAATTGAGATTTAACACACCTCAGTGTGTGCCTGTGCTTTTTTTTTTATTTTTTTGAGCTCAGTTTAAACTGACTTGCTTGGGGATGAGAAACAGAATAGCAGCAGTCATTCAGAGCAAGAGGCAGGCTGGCAGTAATTGTCAGATGTGTGTGAGAATGCGTTTTGGCAGTTACGCTTTATAACTTCGTTATGACAAAAGCTTCCCTGTATTTCCAGGTCTTAGATGTTTGTATTGAGAAAAACAGAGAAACCTGGGGAGGCCGTTCAGATTAATTAGACATGTTATAATTGTTTTCTCAGTGCCTAAAGTTGTTGCTTGAGAGATATTTTTGTTAGAAATTCCTTCCCTGACAGGTACAAATAAACATTTATTGTGGGTGATGGCAAAGAGAGATGTCCCTGCAAGCTCTGTCATTTCATTTTTACACGGCGCAAAGGCGTGGGAGTGTGGTGGGCTGATTGTAATTCCTACATCTGAAAAATGTTCCTTTGTTAATACCCTGCAGTTACAGTCTTTCGGATGCAGGCTGTAGGGGAATCTCTACGGCGCTGTAGGTTTGTTTGCTGGTTTGCAGCTGCAGAGCTGGAGTGTGCTCAAGTGACACGAGCTGGTAGGAGGTGGAGTGAAATGTTGTCTTGTGACCATGTGCTCTGATTTCAAGGCACTTCTTTTAATGCCATTACTTACCAATAAACCTTATGGACTTTGGTCTTCTCAAGTGTAAGGTTCTGAAAAGCTCTGGCAAACTTTCCTACTCTGTTTTTAGGATGTTGCTGTGCCAGTAAAGCAAGAGATGAAAATGACAATGTCCTGTAGCTTAGACAGACTGAGCTTAATTCCCTTAAGCTTTCAAAAGGAACAAGCTTTGAGCTAAGGCCCTTGTGTGCAGACTGAAGCAGCTATGTACGGCTGCACGTATGCTGCTGCTTCTGATAGCTTTGGAAGGGGTGGAGATCTCACACCTCGGTGTCAGTGCTGTCTGCCACAACTCCAGTGCTGAATTCAGCAGGTCTCAGTTGAAGATACTTACTGTAATGTCATTTACCAAGAGCAAATTATGTTGCTCTATTTTTTTGCAGTGGTCGAGAAATGAACCAAAACAAGGAGATTTCTATCTTGATCTTGATCATATAACTGCTGCTGCTACCGTGAGGCTTTCACAAACCAATTACTTCTAAAGCATCCAGGAGGCAGTTCCATCCTGGATTCTGTAAGGGATGGCTGTTTGTTCTAGGTGACAGCTTTGTTGGAAGGTGTGTGGTTTTATTAGGACTTGGCTAAGAATTTCAGTTCATCTTGTTCTGGTGCAGATTGTAGAGGGTATGCCTTCAAACCAGAATTAGTTTGGGAAGTACATCCACACTACAGAGCCCTATTTGCATGAGACTTAAGCTAATGCTGTTTTATCTTAGGAGGCACACCAAGCAGGCAATATAACGTTTATTTTATTTATATGATCTCTTTTCAACTGGACTATCAGTCCATCACAGCAAGTAAGTATCTGCGTTAGTGTAACCACACTGCACTTTTTGGTCTGTCCTATTTCAGCTCATGATAACAAGCGCATCACCATGTACTGGTGACTCTTGAGGTATTTTAATAATTGCTGCCTCTCAGAAATTGGTTTTGAAATAGGTTGCCACAACTTCTGTCAAAGAACAAACCTATTCCAGTGTATGTATAAAAGAGGAGAGGAAAAAAACACCACAATTTTTCACTCCTTGCCTTACCAAAAGATCCACCTTACTGTGGCATTACACTCTAATGTTTATAATAGCCTGCTTTGTTTTCATTTAGGGATGTTCAAAGGGGACTTCAGTGTTGTAGTGAGATGTGCATGAACAGCTGACTTGAAGTTCAAAAGCATTTGTATAAAGTGAAAGATGGTTTATTTTCCACGTGCCAAGAATCATTTTTGTTTTATTTAGATGAAACCAGATTATGGTATTGAAAACTCAACTGTATTAACATTCTTACATAAAGCAAGTTGGGAAGTGATGTTACAGTTGAACTAATTGTTAATTATACAAACAGTCTTGCTGCATATTTTCTTAAGGCTTCAGGAATATTTTGTGACACAGTAGATTTGAAGAGTTTTTATTCTGAGGGGAAAATAGAGCAGTAAATGAGTTAGGAATGAAGATACTAAACTAAGCATTTTATGCACACAGAAGCATGCTTAAAATTGATTAAATATTTGCTTTCAAGCATTTAATCTCCATCTTTGAGGCACGAACATGCTACCTCTGTCTTTCTCCTTAGGGCTTGTTGTAAAACTCTATTCAAACCTTTGTGGTGCCTTACATAGTGGGTAGTGGAGGATCAGCATCCCTCCTTTGTTAAGGTCCTGCTTTTGTCCTGTTGTTCACTTGACATAGCCAGAAAGGAAGGGCTAATGGTTGCTGAATAGTTGCTTGTGATGAATTTGAGGATTGGGCTTTTCATGCCTTGAGCCTTCCACTATCATTGCTGACAATCATCTACTACTTCTGTGCTGTTTAAAACCCAAAACAAAAGAAGCAGACCAAAAAAACCCAATAAAACAAAAAAACCCAAAAAACCACCAATTCTGCACATCTGGGGAAAAAATGGAATTTCTGTTAAATATTGAAAAAAAAAGAAATGGATTGTTTTGTAAGGAATATCCGATGTTTCCATTTAGGTATTTCAGATTTAACTCTCTTAATTGTCACTGTTCAAACTGTTTTACAAAAGATCTGAGACTTAAAAAGAAAAAGCTGGGTGATTTTTGTAATTTTTTTAACCTTTTTCTACTGCGCTCAGGTGAACATATGAAACAACTGCAATAGAATTAAAAAGGAGAAAAAAAAGTTATCCTCTCCTTGTGTCCCACAAGGCAGTACCTGTGTTTGCACTAATACAGATTAATCCCATGTGGGCATTTTAAGGTCTGCCTCGGGACCCACCTTATCGGCAACTCTTGATTCCAAGTAATTGATTGCCCTGTCAGAGAAGATTTTTAAGCATTGCTGGGTATAGCATTCGAAGTGAATTGCTGCAAGAGTGTGAAGTGGTTAGGAGGCACTCCCCTGGGGAAGAGGCGGATTGGATGGGAGTAGGCATTAATGAGAGCAGCTGAGAAGACACAAAAGCAAACCCCAAACCAAAACACGGCGCAAACACCTTGAGGAACAGTTGTGGAGTTTCTCTTTTCTTGAGAACCTGGACGCTGGAAGATTACTTTCAGGAAGGAAAGCGTTGAGGCTTCTTGTCCTATTTTAGTGTTTCAAAAAGAACCGTAAGAGAAGTCACATATAGCCTTTCTGCTTTGATTACCTGTTAAAAATTCACACCTTGTTAGGCTTTTTGCACTTAAATAACTTCTGTCCTTGTGATATGGCATGTTAGATTTACGTTTTCTTTATTCCTCATCTCTCCTGCTATTAAATTCCATATGCTGCTCTTTCCCAAAGATTGCAAAGACATCAACTTAAATATGCAGTGGTTCTAAATATCACATTCCCAGATGCATGACAGAGAAGAGGCTTGAACAAATGTCTGCAGAGATCATACATGTACTGTGGGGTTTGCATCTAGTAGGCAAGTCTTTGTCTGCATGGGATGCTGTAAGAGGTGACCCCATCCACAGCAGGGTATAAGGAGGTGGTAGGCACTTAATAGAGTGGCTCAGCCGAGGTCCATCCTCTTGATTAGGGGAGTGGGGAAAACACGCCTGAGATGCCAGTGTTAACTTTGTTTCAAAGACCTTGCAAAACTAAATTAGTGTTTTGAGTGTCCCTAATTCCACTTTGTAGGACAGTTTTTTTGCTTGCCTGCTGGACACAGCGCTGTGTTGTTCCTCAGAAGTATTGTGCTACTAAGATGTAAACCACTAAAATAAATCCTTCTTCAGTGCACTGAACAGCTTTTTGTATTTTCCTTCAGTAAGAATGCAGGAATAGCTTCAAGCTGTTCTTTAAAACTTTTGCCACAGGATGGGGCTGTTGCACTGCCCAAATGTGATCTGTCACATCAGAGAACTGCAACCAAGCGCTGTTTTCAGTGCTTATCTGAAACTACACTCCTATCACTTTTCTTTATTATTCACCAGTCCATGTAGTGGGCCTCAGTTTATTCACTTTCAAGAGGTAGGAAACTTGGAGTAAGGTGGTGTTGGCTTGCTAAGTGTAGATCAACTTCATTTCTTTTAGAGGCGTTTTTGTACCATATGACAAGCCCAGGTAGTGAGGTAATAATCCACATAAAGGGGATTTGGTTCATGTGTCACAGAATGTGTTAAATATTAAATTTGGGGGGGGTTAAGCCTTTATTAAATCCATATTTGTGTTATAGAAATGTGCCAAGAAATGTTCTAATGAAGCAGCACCTGGGGGTTAATAAATGATATCATGAATCCATTCTGATTGCCAAGAAAGATTTTAATAAAGGAAGCCATGCCCAGGGTTGAGTGTTTCATCCATGAGGAATAATTGTTTTGTTTCCATATTTCTTTTATTGGTTGGTTATAAGAAGTTTGCTTTTTAGCATCAAGTCATTTATGGTTGTCCTGCATGTTTCGGCGTACCGTTTGCATAAAGAACTAGCCCTCGGTAGGTCTGCCAGTGCACACTGTAGGAGGTGTTACTTTCATTGCATGAAGACCTTCCATCTTTTACTGCCTTTCACATTCATCTCCTGTTCCTGTGTTTCCTCTTCTCCTCCCCTCAAACATTCAGGGTGAAGTGAAGTCTGAAGAGGCACCAGAGTGGAATATACTGCGTGATGACTTCATGATGGGGGCTTCTATGAAGGACTGGGACAAGGAAAGCGATGGAGAGGGTGATACTGAACAAGGAGATGGCCTGAAACAAGAAGATGACAGTGAATGAATGAAACTGAAAACCATTTAAGATAATTTCTTATCTTTTTAACTTTGTTTGGATAAAAAGTCAGCATTCTGTGAATGTACAACACTTGGAGGATACCTTGTATTTTTAAAAAAAACCAAAAGACTTACACAACCTTGGAGTGTTTTCTCCTCCATGTCAAACTTTTATTTAATATAGCTCCATTTGCTATACTGAAATCCTGAAATATTTTCCAAAACAAGTATAATTTTCAACATATTTCCAAAACATTTTGTACAGTCAAAATAGTGGCACTTGCCCAATGAAAGAAAGATTTTGCCAAGGTCATTAAAAGTTTATACATTAGTCATGGCAATTGATGTATTAGTGTGCCTGCATTTCCAAATCAGTGTTGCACTTTGAAAAGTTGTTGCAATTTGCAATAGAAATGGCTTACAATAAACACAGAAATGCCGTCACCTTGTAAAGTTATCGGACTCCTATAGAGTCTTTACTACTTTGGCCAGAAAAGGTTCTGTAGATAATAAAGAAAAGTAACCATTAATGTGATAGTTCTGGTCTTGGAGCATTAATTTGATTGGACACAACTCTGGAAACATAATTGTAAAAAAGAGAGACGTGACCCTACTGATTGGGGTTTATATATATAATTTATATATATATATATGTTTTTTCCGTTGTAAGTCTGAAGTTGTGTAAGCTAAGAGTCTGGGAGGAGAGGAAAGGACAGTCTGTTGGTTTCGGTGGGCAGAGAGGGCTTTTCGAGCAATACCATGTGAAATTGTGTTCATTGTTGCTTGATTTGCAGTTCTGACGTTCTGGCCTTTTTTCAGTCAGGAGATGAACCTCTGAGATACAACCTTTGGGTTTAGTCTGCTGTAATGCTAATTCCTCAGGTCTGTAGAGGGTCAAATGAGCCCTTCCTCTCAGGCACATACCATAAAAGTAACAAATTTAGAAGACATCTGTCAGGGTAACACAATTGGCTTTGTTTAAGCTACAGCAGATTCTCCTCAGTAGTTGTCTGGTTGCGAAGGTGTAGAAGCTAACATTCATAGTAAGGATATATTCTGCATAAGCATACAGAAGGAATTGTGCTGGGATCAAGGTGTTCCAGAAGAGAGGCTGGGGCTGAATTCTGCTGCCTTTGCTGTTCCAGCCTTGGCTGTCCGATGCTGTGTCATTTGTTTAACTTTGCTACCACATTTCCCCATTTGCTCTGTGAAGAAAATGTCTTGGGGCCTCTTAATTGATACTTAAAATACATGGTACTGTTCTGTCCATTTCTGCAGATGCCTTATGTACAAACCTTTCTTTGTATCTGCTTATATGCAGGATACGATTAGGAGCTACTTTGAAATTTTCAGTCTTCAGCATGGAAATGTGTGGTAGGACAGTGGATTTAGATTTTCCTAGCAACGGCATTGAGGAGGGGAGAGTATTTGAATTTTGTGTGTGCTGCCGGATAAAAAATACAGATACAAATGGCAAAGAAACCCATCCCAACAACTGGCAATCGTTGTGTTATCCCCAGCCTATTCATCTGGTATATATTGTAGCATAATTTCTTTGAGGAGAACTCAAAGCTAACAGCAGAAATGTTTAGATTTTCAAGCTGTCTTGAGTGTTAAACATATTAGATATCTGAGGAGACATTAGTTTGTGGCCTGATATTTATTATCACAAATGAAGGCATACACCCAAAATATCAAGTGGCAAAACCACAGAAGTTTGACATATGGTTATCCCAGCGTCTGAAGGCTTGACACATATATAGCTGTTCAGTGAGAGTTACCATCTCATTAGTGCAATGCAGAAATATGCTACAATGGATTTTGAGTCTATGAAGTAGCATAATATTTTAATCTGACATTGCTTTCTTTCTACAGAGTTCAGTTCCTTTGTGTGAAAAAAATTACATCTGCGCCCTTAAATCTGCAGTTGTTCTCTAGTTTCATGACCCTGGTCTCTCTTGATGATCAAACTTTTGGAAAATAATCTAAGTTTTTCTTAGGAACTGTGACATCCTGAGATGATTATTAAAAATTTCAGAATACTTTCCAAATACTTTTAGAATACTTGGGTGTTTATTTGTGCTTTTTTGGAGTAATGTTTTGATTAAAGCACTGAATTGTCTCGTGTGTTTAAGAAAAATGTGGAGTATATCAATATTACTAAAAATATTTTAAGCTTCCATTTCACTTAGACTATATGTGGAGAGCATCTCTTGGCTTTTAAGAAGCATAATGCTTATATTTCTATGTATGTTGAGTAATTATTTAAATTTTATACTGTTCCTTGCCTTTACCTTGTCCTTTGGTTGTGCCATATGTGAAGAAGCTCCTGGAATAACTAAAATTAACTACATATTTTGATTTTAGGCATTTGTTGGCCGTTCTGTTTCACAAATTTTGTTTTTATTGACTAGCAGTTCAAAAGATCTAAACCTTATTTCACCTGGACACCTTCCAGTCTCTTCTCTCAGCTGCCCTACCCCCTTTTTCAATAATATTCTTCCTCTTCAATAGCTACCAAGAACAACCTTCAGCAGCTTTTCCCAGCAGTCAGAGTGCTTGGTCTGTTTTTCCTGCTCCCATGAATATCTCTGCTTAAGCAAAGCTGTGTCGCTGCCCTTCATTCCAGAGAGCATGAATCATCTCAACTTTGTATATTTCTGTACCTATCTATATAAAGCCAATAAGGATGGGGTGGTTCCAGTTTTATTAGGCTTCCAGCCAATTCCAGAGGATGTAGAGTTTAATATTCTATGGATTGCACGCAAGGCAACAGTTTTGTTTAATAAGAGAAGGCACAGGGTTAGCTCTTCCCCATCTCTCTTGTCCCCCAGCCCCCCTAGCACAATTCACATCCATTGTGCTAATTTTTTTCAGCAAGGAAAGCATCATTTGGCCTATGATAAAAAATAACTATATTCTCCATGCTTTTCTTCAGCCTCTTGTTAGGGAAACACTTTAGAAGTGGTGATGGAATATCCTTGTTGTGCCTGATGCTACTGCACCACAGCATCTTCCCTGTTAAAACAAGGAGGGCAGAGTTCCTGCTTCGGCAGCTGTGAGGAAGGTTCTCCTGGGTTCACAAGTTGAGCAGAATAAAAGAGCTGGAAGCTGCCTCCTAGTGAAGATAGGGCTTTTTTGTGTGTGTGATTCGTTTTAAAGAGAGAAATTAATTGTTTGGAGGCCATAAAAGTGTTTTGACTATCTGATGCTTCCAGAAGAAGGTGGTCTGTAGAGCTGCATCTGTTCAGAGCTGGCTCAGTGTGTGTCTCTAGGGAGGAAGGCAGAAGTCATCTGGCACACAACACTGCACAACTCAAAATGACAAACTTCTCATTCTTATGAAATGAGTCCTGGCATAGTTAATATATACACAGAACAGTTGTCAGTGTTGTTCATTTCCAACCCGTGTGAATTGCTCAATGATTTCTTCAAGACTTGCTGAGTTAAGGAGTGAGAGGGCCAGAAGGCTTGAGGTAGTGAAGACTTAGGATCTTGTTACACAGATAGGGTCCTTATGTTAAATAAGATGTTAAACTTAGGAGTCTAAGACTTCAGTGGCAGACAAGTTCTTAGTTTACAGATGGTGAATGTATATTTCTATTGCTGTTCTGAAGCAGTGGCTTCTAACCTCTTGCAGTATGTAAACCTCAAATATTTCACCTCTGTTAGTGATGTAGCAGATAAAGGCTTTTCTTTAATCATTCTTTTTCAGACTGATAGTGATGGCTGATACTTCTTAGACAGAGCATTTTGTTTTCAAGTGCATATTTTCATTTGCTTTTCTGTCTTAAGGGCCATGTTGCAAATGAAACTCCATTCAAACTGAATAGCTTCAACACCAAAGATGCATGTGTTTGTGTAATGCTTCATCCCTTGCAATGATTAATTTTTGTTTAAATCCATGTGTTTAACCTGTTGGATACCAAATTGTTAAATGAATTAGGGTACTTTCATCAAACTTTCAGATGTGAACTCATGAGCACAAGTGTCTTCCAGAGGCACTTTGGAAGGTGATTTTAGGAATACTCATAAAAGGCATTATTTCTTTGCAGTGCCTCAGTTGATTCAATAGCCCATTCTCTCATGCCAGTGCATGAACTTTGGGAGCATTATTTTATAACATTTTTTTAGTGTTTCTTAACTCTGTTTTTAGTATATGTGGTCATTGTAAACTGTTAACCAGGATCAGTCTTGCATTGAGGTTTCAATATCATTAGGATTTCTTACAGCGCTCTCAGAAGTAGCTGAATAATTAGTAGCAATAGTTCACTTAAAAGATAAACTTCATGCATAATTTAAAATGGTTAGATATAAAACCTGCTGATATTATGTAATAATCTTGTCTGTTACAGACCTGTGTGGTCACAAGTAGAAGGTAGCAGAGAGTTGTTTAAAGCCTGTTTGAGTATTTAAGTACTTAAAGATTCCACTAGCCATTTATGAGCCCCTTATAAACTGCATTATGAATATAATCTTGGGGATTGTGATGTTTATTTTTTAGAGGAGTGAAATACTTGACAGCACCTGCTGAAATATGTTACATGCTTATGAAAGAAAGATATTTTTGTTAAGAAAAGACTTCATGGAATTCTCAAGTGAGCATCTCTTCATGATAACAGAAGATGATCTTTCAGAACCTTCAGACATGATTCTCAATTTAAGGATGCATTACTCTAAAACAGTGTATTAGATCCAAGTATAAATATAAATGACAAAGGGACCAGTCAGGCCATGCAAGATGCTGAACACCTTTCTAATGTTGTACCAGTGCAACCAGCAGGTCAGATCAGGATCACCAGTGCTGTTCTCTCCATCTGTTATGTTTTGCCTTTTTAAAAAAACACTGCTGCAGTGTTCTTTTATTTTGAATTTTGGAGTCATTGCCTAGAATTAAGAGGTGAAATATATTTTATGTGAAGAAGATGGTTCAAGTAAGAAGGGAAATGCATTACCTGTGTGTCTTTCAATAAAGTCAGTATGCTCGCTAGAGACAAACCATTGTCTTTGATTTTCATTCACTTCAGTTACTGTTGAAGCACACTGCTGGACTATCTGCCTTGTGATGATTTCTTTGAATTTCTTAAGACTGGAGTGATGGGTTTTTGGAGTCAGGGCCTTTTTGTGAGACAATACTGGATCTGACGTCTGCATTTTCAGCCAATGTGTAGGCATTTTTGCACTCTGATTTAATTGTTAATAAGGTAGTTGTTCAAAACACCTAAATTTGTGGGAGGAGGCTTTTCAGCTATGGCCATGATGGAGAAGTTTAGAAGTTAGTGTCCAAAGTACAGATTAGACTTTGCTATGTTTAATGAAGATAGTTCTCCCATTTCCGGTATCTGGTGTTCTTAAGTCTTGTTTGCACAACACCTTTCAGTTACTTTTCTAGAAAATACAGAGCTCTTAAATTTGTGGGAGAATACTACAATTAGTTTCATCTTCTTTGTGGTGTATGGCCAGACAGGGCACCATGCTCAGCTCCAGGTTGGGATTGGCAGATGTGCAGGTGGAGCTGCTGTTCAGCTCCCTGAGGCACCCTGGACCCAAGCTGGTGCCTTTGGGTGGCACAACTCAGGAAAGCATAGAGCATCTCTTGGCTGTATACAGGACTTGGGAGCCCCATTGCTGGGAAAGCTGAGCAGTTGTGTAAATATTGTAGCCTGCTGGGTCCACAGGGCCCAGCTGAAAACCAAGGGAGTAGATTTCTTTAACTGCAATCACATCTAACAGGTCACTGATTCGCTAGAATCAGATATTGAACACCTTTTCCACTCCATATAGGTGGCCTGTTCAAGTTCTGGCACTAAAATAATCTAGACAAGGATCAAAATTATTACACAGAAATGAATCTTTCTGTTCTAATTCTAGATTGAGTCACCAAGCTCAAACCATCTGGCTAGAAGGATGTAGTTTGATCAGCTATTCAAGAATACTGCTTTCATTGATTTCAGTAGCCAGGCATAGAAAATGCATTTATAAAGGTGTAAGGCTCAGAGTCAACAGAAAGACCTCTGCACTAGTTTGGTGAGTGCAGCACAAAAGCTTGGGTGTTGCATGAGGTTTGGTTTCGTTTGGTTGTGGGTTTGTTTTTTTTTCATGAGGTAGTATGAAACAATGCCTTGCTTTCTGTAAACTTTCTAGGATCATCTTGAATGTGTGTTGCTTAAAAACCATTAGGAAAAAACGTTTCTGAAGCTGTGTTAGCTTAGAGCTTTTCATCTGTGCAGAGTGCACAGGCAGCTTGTGAAGAATTCAGGATGGCAGACCCAGAGCTATTTGTTTTTGTAGCTGCAGAATATGACTTAAAATATGGCATTACTGGCTGGCCCATTTTTGAAGTTGCTGCCAGTTAATCTTGCTATATCCATAATTTTCTGAAAACTTCAGTGGTGTGATCTGGGTGCACATTCTAACTTGAGTTACATGATCTTAATTTGTTGAATAAACTGCAGTAGGTGCTTTCTTAGGAAGACAGTATTTACAGATATCATTTGCATGTTACTTAATGAGTTATAACTCAGATCGTCACTGAGCAGTTCAGAAATAGAAGGCAACAGCTGTAATACCGAGAAAGAGGTGCAGGTCATGAGTTCAAACCTTGAGATTAAAGGGATGACTTTTACCCTACTGTCTTGACTTTGTCATGCTTGCTGTAAGTAGATATCAGGACCCTCTGATGTATAAACCACTGTGCTTATATTTCTCTTTCTTTTTTTGATTATTTTTAGTTAGTGAATCTGATCATTTTCCTCTGCTGATATTTAAGTCTTACTGACTTTAGTGGAAACAGGATTTCCTGTGGTGATTAAAGCCACAGGTGCTAGGATTAAGGAAGGCCTTTTTTTGGTGGCACATAGGCTAAAACTGGAATGATATAGAGAAGATTAGTGTGGCATCCTCAGGACCGACAAGCATATTTGGGAAAGCACATGAGGGGATCAAACTCTGGGAGGTGTAACCATGGGGGAACTTCTCTGGCATACACAAAGTTTCTACAAAGACTTGAGTCTTAACTGATTCAAAGATGGAAGCTGGCTATTGGAAGCAGAAACCTCTTTGGATGCAGCACTGATATGTGCAACCTTCATGGAACACATGTATTTTTTAGGATAGGAGGTTTACACCATTGATTGTTACATTGCTTCCCTAGACCCCCTTGGTCTGGCTGTGCTCTTTGGAGACAGCATGCAACTTTACTACAGGGAAGCTATTTTATGAGTTGTGAAATACAAGCCATGTAAAATGTGAATAACAACATAGCACTGAAACACAGACTAATGGTGATGTTCCTTTCTGTTCCCTTAATCCTCTTATCCAGAAGATTTTTTTTGGGGGGGGGACGGGACGAGGGGAGAGGGGAGTTTGAGGGGAAGTTATTCTAAGAGAGAGCCATAATATCTCAGCACCTCTTGAATGTTCCCCTTTCCTTCAGATTTTAGTCATTCTGGCGTGAGATGTCCTGGCTAAAGTTCCAGTGTTGTTTTGGGTTTTTTGAGAAAGTTTTTTTGAGTTTTTTGTGGGTTTGGGGGGGTAATTTCATTCTAGATGTCGCTTATTAAGGTGCAGTTTTAAACATACAGACTGTACCCTGCTGTGTGGATGTTACAACTTGTGTTCTCACTCGATGGTAGAAGTGATCACAGAGGGGTCACCTTTTTGTATCAGATCCTGTTGACTTGTGACTGTTTCCACTGAAGTTATGGAATCTATTTGTGGGAATGGGAACTTTTTTTAATAGATAGTGTGTATAAATATATATACTTATAAAGAAGTTGTGTATATCTATAAATATAACTATAAATATAAATAAAAGTTCTTACTCCTGTTATATATTTTACATTTGTTCTTATATAGATATTTATGAAAATATGATCTGGTTCGTACAAGTTTTTTCTCTATATATTTATCAGAAACCTTTGATTTGCAAGTTGACAAGTAGTTACATATGTATATGTATATATGGATGGCAGTCTTGCGTGTCGAACAGCATGTTCTATAAAGTAGCCTTTATCTTCTGGAACATGAGTATTGCAGGAATGGGCTGTAGTTGTGTGAAATACAATCCTGGGGCAGTGGGGCTGCTTGTATTAGTAAGGTCAGCAGGGTTTGCTCTCAAATTCATCCAAGCGTTACTGCACACACTAATGAAATGTGCAGCACAGAGGTATGGACTTCTACTTCACTAAGGATAATAAACAGTAAAATCTAAGGTTTTATTATAGTATATATTACGACTTTCCATTATTTGTCATCTCCTCTTTGCTTCACCTTTATTAGGTGCCACCTTGGCTCTGGGAGTTGAACATTTATACATGTATTTTTATAAAAAGGAGAATTCAAAAGTTTTTTCCCTAGCACCCTGCATCAGAATAACTGAGATTCTACACGACCACAGTTATGGCTGCAGATTTCTGTGTGTGCCACAAAGAATTAATTGTGCAATCATCCTACACTCGTCATCAGTGTGAGGATTTACAAAAGTCACCTCTTAACTTTTAAAAGTTATTCCTCTTCCAACAATGTTCTTTAGTTTATGAAAGGTGGCCAGCCACCTTACTTAATGACCTGGTCGTCAGCAGTTTTTGAAAGATTATTGCCTTTGTATTTTGCACAGCACATTTGCGTATAACCAAAACAATCTAAAAAGAAACCACAAATTGTAAAATCCTGACCACGTAATTTTTAAGTTAATAGGAAATGTGAAACCTTTACGTTTAGTGAAGTAACTTTCCAGGTGTCTCTGTTTTTCTAATAAACAGTTACTGTTTATTAAAAAAAAAAAGTGAATATGTAAAAAGACAGTATTGTATTGAATTGAAAGCTCCAAAACAGATAAGTTCTGTTCTTTCCCTACATGCATGCTAAGGGCCCATTCCTACTTTTTGACATACAAAGCTTCTACTGACAGCTGCCCCACAGGACACGGCCATTTCATAGAGGCACAGGGAAGAGATAAGTGTAAGCTAAGTTAAACTTCAGTGTCTGATAATCTCAGCAGCTTTTGAAAGAAACAGGTAGTCATCAAATAAAAACTGTTTCAGAATGAATCAAAACTAAAAAGCTTTTCAGGCTAAAATACAGAGCTATAATTGGGGTCATGTTGACAGTCATACATCTGTCAGTTCTAACAAGTTTTGATTGCCTCCTCTGGTGTTGCTTACTTTAGCAAGGTAGGAATGGCACCTGTTTGAGTGTAGTTTGCAGGACTTCTGTGGCAGAAAAACCTCCTTAAATGTGCAGGGGAGAGCTTTTAGAAATAAGATCAGGTATATCATGATGTATATGTCCAGATATTTTCCATTTAGATTACATAATGGAAAGTCGATGTTTATGAATGTGGATGTGTATTTGAATGATTTGGCTAGCAGGTAGGTATCCCTTCCTGGAGCAAACTGGAGCAGCTCAGGCATGTGTGGTGGGCTTCTGCAGCTGCTGGGGATTTAGCTTAAGTGATTGGGACTCTTGGAATGAAGAATGCTGCTATGGGAAGTTGTGCCTGGCAAAAACATCACCATGGTGACATCAGAAAGTTGTAGGGAATCAAGCTTTGTTACAGCGGTCTGCCTAAACGGAGACATGCACCTGGGTAAGCCTGACACCCTGTGTCACACTGAAAAGGTCAGAAGAGAAGCAAAGGGTTCTTCTCAAATGAGAACAAACACAAGATTTATATTAATTTTTTTGTTTAATTTTTTTTTTCCTAGCTGGCCTAAAAGACACTGAGAAACCATTGACAAATCTGAAGGAGTCTCAGCAGCTTTCGAAATCTTGTTGAACTGGTTTGCTGTCAGCCTGGCTGGATCTCCAGTGGCTTACATGGAGGGCTCCTCTGGAGCTTGGACCTCCTGCAGCTGCATGGGCAACCTGGCCAGACAGGCACATGGAGGTTGATGGCCTCCAGTATGGTAACCCTAAGGCTGCAGGATTTGTGAAAGACACTGCAAAGTTTGTGTTGGTGTGGTTTTTTGTTGGTTGTTCAGGGTTTTTTTACCAATAATTAAAGAGTCAAAACACTTTGTCAGCTGGTAGGGCTGTATTTGCAGAGGTATCCTGAGAGAATGTGAGAGGTTCCCTGCAGAAGAAAGGTGTCAAGCCCTGTCCCACTCTGCTCTGAAGCCCTTGAATGGCAGGCAGTGCATTTACAGCAGCAAAGTGTTACAGGGCCATAGTTGCTGTATAAGGAATTTGTCCATGGTTTCAGCTGTAGATTTTGGAGGAAATAATTTAATAACCCTTTTCTTTGGAAGTATTTGTGGCTGAGGTACCTTGTGTAACAGAGCTGATTCCTCAGCTGGTTAGCAGTGGAGCTGTGAGATGTAACAGCTCGAGGAACTGTCCCCTTGGTTTTGTACAGGTGTGTTGCAGAAGTGAAACCAGCTGCGTCTACATGTTGAGCTTGCTTGTTTATTGGAGTAATTTTGGAAACATTGCCATTCCTGACACTGCAGCTGTGTTTTTGAGGTCAGTAGGAGCAGGACATTGACATGTACAGCAGTAAAAGTGTGATGTTGTGGCAGAGACGTTTAATCTGGCCTTGCAGGAATTCATGGATTTAAATGGAAAGCACCATTAACTCTTGCATTGGGAGAATACTGTCTCAGTTGTGTCTGCAGTGCTGTACGTGCCCACACACTGTTAAAGAACGAAGAGTAAGTTTGCTTTCAGAGTCTGCGTGTGCACACATAGCTTTCAAAAATGTATTTTCTTAGCTCCTTCATCTCCTGGAGAATCTCATCATTGCTGGAATCCACAGCAATACAAGGTTAGCTGGCTGTGTTGGTGCAAGGTTTCTCTGCAGCAGAGCCCTGCCAAGGCAAACAGTGTGCGGCAGCTCCGTGCTGCTGGGGTGCCTCCATCACCCCAGCGCACAGCCACAGCTGCTCGGAGGAAGAACTTTTCCTCACTGGGAAGGAAAAATTCGCATTTAATTTGGCGACTACCATTCTCCAGCTTTGGAAAACATTTGATCGTTTTGCAGAAAGAAGATAGTTCCTGAGATGTGGTCAGCTGGAGGAAGTGTAGTGGTGACTGGCTGGTTTATGTCTTACATGACTCTCATTGTGCTTTCAGATGTCTCCCAGTCATCCTATCTCACTTGCTCTTACATATCCTTGCCCCTAATACTGCCAGAAATGGCCAAGCTGCTCTTTGGAACACCTATGGCCCTTTGAAGTACCACTTCTACATGTTTCTTCATCTCTGTAAAACAGAATTCCTTCAGAGACAGCCTTGATCCACCTGGAAGAGTGTAATTGGAAACTTCTGACAAGTAAAACCAGTGATAACTTAATTCAGAAGGGACTATAAGGCTAAAATGGGTGAGACTGAAGAAATTGGCTACTTGATCACTGTATAAAGTTAATGTACAGGGGTGAGAAATGGACTGTAAAGGAAAAGCCTTATGGCATTAAGTTGAGGGATGCCTAGCAGACTGTAGAGTGATTCCCCTCGGGCAGAGGAGGGTATGGATAGAGCCTGTGATGTTCCTTGTGGCCAAAAGAGGCAGCGGAAAAATTGAATTACAGGCATAGCCAAAGCATTTGGGGCTTGAGAGTTGCTGTCAAGTGCAGATGAGGATGTATATGCAGGCTTCTGACAGGAGAGGAGACCTCGGAGAAGGAGCAAATCCTCCTCTCTCGGCTCTCCTTACTTGGCCGGTAGTATCGATTCCCGAGCTGCCCGGGCAGCAACGAGAAGTGCCCAAATCACACTTGGAAGTGAAACTCCGGGGCAGTGCGGGGAGCGTTCTGTGACGGTGCACCGGGCAGAGCCCTCTCCGCTGCCCCGCAACCCTGAGTAACAGGAACGCGTCCGAGAGCGGTGTCCAAGAGGCGCGTTGTTCTTCCTCTAAAGCCAGAGTGGTATTTGGCCCAAATTACTTCAGAAGAACTACAGCCTTTATTTTAAAAATAAATAAAATGAAATAAAAGCCTGGCAGGACTTGCTTTTTCTCCTCGGCTCCGCGCTGCCTCGCCTCTGCCGGCCCCGGGGTGAGGCAGGGCGGCCGGGCTGCGGAGGGGAATAAATAGGCGGGCGGCGGCGCGGAGCCCTCCGCTCCCGCAGCCCCTCCACGTCACTTCGCGGCGAGGAGAGCACGTGGGGCGGGGAGACCGTATAAATCTCCCTCTCCCTGCGCGGCCGTGATGTTATCTGCTGGCACCCGTCCCCTCCGCGCAGGGAGAGCCGAGGGGCCGGGGGCGGCAGGCGGGGGGCGCCGGGCGGAGCGCTAGAGCCGCCGGGGCCGGGGCCGGGGCCAGCGGCGGGGGGAGGCC
>VWZG01011923.1:440670-505473 GCA_013396735.1 Grallaria varia | reverse complement strand
AAAAAAAAAAAAAAAAAAAAAAAAAAAAAAAGCGAGAGGGAGATACAAATGTTCTGCTCTGTGCTGACCAAATCCACTTAGAATGATTAATAATCATAACGACGTGCCTTTTTGTTTTGGTAGTGAAGCTTAAGTGCATGGGGGGGAAAAAAAAAAGAAAGCAAAAGCACCACAGTGCTTTAAAAGAATCTAGATCATCATCATACCGAGGAAAGTGGAATACCAGAGGCAGAAAATAACTTCACCATTCACATATCCGAACCCCAGCCCCTCATCCTTTCATTTACCTCTCTTTTCTAGCTCTTCCCTCCCACTCCACTTGATGCCCTGTATACTTGCTGTCTGTTTCTGAAAACACATAGCTCTTGCTTAAATAGATAATGCAGCCATCTTGGTAACTTTATCCTAGAGTTTCTAATTGCATTTTCCCCTTTTTTATTTTTAGTTTAGCAAGTTTAGCTTTGGGGCTTGCTCTGTCTTGCATGTGATAGTCCTAGGATGCCAGCCAAGGTATCTGAACCCCACGCTCGGTGCAGCTGCCTCCCTTTCTTCCTTTAGTCTTAAATGACAGCATCAGGTACAGGACATCCTGGCACTCAGAGCCATTTGATTATTGTAATTATGGCACCATCCTTAATAGCCATGATAAATACACTCCACCCTTGTTACCCTTCGGGAAGAAATACTTTCTTTTTTGAAAAAAAACCCCATATTTGCAGCCAAGTGGGTATGAGCAGAGAGGTTCAGCATAATTCATAGCCGTAGCAAAAACACTGAAGTCATGCCTGTTTTCCACGTTGCTGTGCTGTATTATTTTGTTAGTGGTTTTGGTGGAAGTCAGCACTTCTCTTTGAGACCTATCAGATCATAGCCGGGGCTGAGGAGCACCTCTGGGCAAAGGTTAGGAGGGCCCGTAGCAGTACCTTAGCTTGTGGAGCTGATGCTGTAACAGAGAACCTCTTAGAACTGTTAAATGCATCTATCCTGAGCACATCTGTCAATAGTCCAAAATGCAGCTGCATATTTCCCAGAAAATTAAAATATCTGTGGTATGTGACTTGGATGGTCTTAACAAAAGAGGACCTATTTTTAAAACGTTGTTGGAGGCCAGATTTTGTTCCGAAGTATCGATAGAGGTTTTGGAAGAGCAGAGGAGATTGCAGGTATCTACCAACAGAGTGCATCAGACGTTTGGGATCGGAGGGCCAGTTAGCAGCAGATCCGGCACTACTGTGCGAGGGCTGTCGCTAACATCAGAGTAAGTAGGTTAACTGTTTTTCCACTGCTCTCTAGTTATGCTGGATGGAGAGAACCTTTCCAAAAAAGACAGTAAGGAAGAAATTGCTCCACCATATTTTAAAGGAAGAAATTGAAAGCACAGCTCTGGTGGCCACAGGCACTTTCTCCTAGGCATCCCGCAGTGAATTTTTTAACTCTATGGGTTCTGCTGTGTTGGAGGGGGGCAGGAGTGAGAAGGGGATCAGCGTGAATGCTCTGGAGGTCAAAAGCTGCTGGAACGCAGGCATGGGAAAGATCAGTGCTTCGGTTTTTACCACAAGTTGTTAGCATTCAGTAACTGACTACAACCCAAGTATTACAAATATGCTCTAATTATACTCATAGTCAGCAATATATCACTACAGATCGCTGATAGGTCTTTGTGGGGCATTTTGCATAATTCAGACTAAATATTTTTAGCAATGAGGAGATTTAAAAGGAAAACTATAAGAGATATTGTATATACCCTAAGGCATATTTTGTCTTAAATATTATCCTTGGCCAAGTGTACTGTATAAATACAGTAAATATGAATAGAACTGGCAAGATGCCAATCTCCTGGGATGAATTTTAGTCAAGAAGGTATTTATGGGATATAAATAATACTGTGTCAACATTTAAAGAAGGGATCTGATTAGTTTTGAAATTATTCATATTAATCTTTTCACATGCTGTTGGTTTAAAGCTCAAACTAAAATTATGCTAAGGTTTACTGATAGTTTGCACTGAGGAAGTAGAGGGACATTGGCTTGACAGTCCTCTTGAGGGGAAGGACACACCAGAAAATACCTGGAAATTCAACGAGACAGGGACTGCTGGACCTGTAAGCAACAGATGGGAAAGAAGTGGCAGAAAAAAATATTACAACGGCATGTGGAAATAACAGAAAGCTTTTGTCTATTCCTGCCTGCGTTGTGCTCACAACAGCATGCTTTAGATACTGAAAGACTGAATTTCTTTTAAGTCCCATTGGCAGTCAGAATTTGAGGTTTTTTACATAGTGGTTTAAAGAGGAGGGTGGGATATGGAAGCTGAGAACAGCATCAAAGAGTTCTTGGGAACTTTGTGCCTAGGCGAAGTTACCTGAGTGAATGCTGAAAACTGATTTCTGTGTAAGCTGGATAACATTAGAAGTTTGTTACTTATCGAACCGTCATTGGTTATCTAGGACCTGATACTTAAGCTAGGTGATGATTTTCATTGCACTGATAATAAACAGAAATATAATGCCAATACAATTAAGGATTGTGGATTGCAATGCTAATGCATAAGTGGGATACTTGAGAAAAACAGACAACACGTACATGTATGTGGAGTTGGGGCCCCATTCTGTCATCTTCATTCAAAGCAGTTTTTGCCACAGTCAAGGATCTGGTTGGTACTGATGGTTTAAGGACAATGCAGGTAAATTTTTTAATTTTCTGCCTTCTTAAAGGTAGGTTTGTAAGTAGTCAATAGCCTAAGAAATCACTGTTCTTTTGGTTTTGGGACTGGCTTTGCATGGGTTTTAGACTACCCATGCCACATTTTTAGTGTGAAGGAGCCTTCATGGGTTCCAGCCTGCACTTGGTGTTAGGATTAGTCTTCTTAGGAGCCCTGTACTGTAAATATTGCTTTACATAGACCCATCATTCTGCAAAATACTTGTCTCCTGAAAGACAACATTATAAGCTGGCAGAGCACAATGACATGCTTCTGGTTTATCAACAAGGACTCAATTTACCACCAATTACACGTTTGTGGGTTCCTTGTCTTCAGCGTACCAGAACAGCTTGTGCGGACATGGCTGCTGGCACTGACCACATCATTACCATGATATTAACAGCTGTGATTGGACTGCTCACCTGTGTTTGCATTGAGCATAACACAGAGCTTAATCTTTCAGGATTGCCTATGTTCTTAACGATATGGAAACAGAAGGAGCACCTGATTTTAAAACCTTCTAGCTGTGCCGGACCTATGGTGGTGCTTTGGAGTACCTCTTGTAGGAGGTGTTTGCCAAGTGTACTCTCTGGATTACAGAGAGAACATGCAGCAATGTGAAGGCTTTCCCAATGAGATAGACATGGGAGGAACAGTTCTTATTCTTCATGAATGGCACTTACTGCAGTCTTCCTAGGCAGTGATGAAAAAACCCCAGGAAATTGCAAATGGCTTTAAAAAGGGACAGGGTAATTTTCTAGACAGTAGTTCTCTCCATACTAAGAGGGATAATAAAATAACATGCTCTGGTGCACTAATGAAGGGCAGCTCCGCATGTGTTTCCTGCCTGGCTTCTGAATCACCAGCCACTGGCTGTAAGCAGGATGCCAAGCTGGGAGGAAGGAGGAGGTCCAAGAGCCAGTCTGGCATGGTAAATGGTCCTTGAGTTTCTTCCAGAGGATGGAGCTGACAGAAAAGCTAAATACCCATGACCCCTGACTTTAACACTGCAAGGTCACATGAACCGCAAGACAGAAATA
The DNA here is from genome assembly GCA_013396735.1 of Grallaria varia. Classification (NCBI taxonomy): domain Eukaryota; kingdom Metazoa; phylum Chordata; class Aves; order Passeriformes; family Formicariidae; genus Grallaria; species Grallaria varia. Next base: position 501,733 of record VWZG01011923.1, on the reverse strand, counting down.
TATGGCTATATTCCCAAGTCCTTTCCGAAACTGAATTTATCTCTGGTGTCTGTTTTAGAGAGGCCCTTTTAACTGAAATGTGGTGAGTGAGAAGTTTAGATAGAATCATAGAATCATTTAGGTTGAAAAAGACCTTTAACATCATCAGAGTACAACCCTGAACCTACTATCCACCACTAAGCCATGTCCCTAGGTACCACATATGCACTTCTATTAAATATCTCCAGGGATGGTGACTCAACTACTTCCCTGGGCAGCCTGTTCTAATGTATGGAAGCCATTTTGGTGTATATGCAGCACTGCCCCTGCTGCTCCCCACCCTCCAGCCCATTAGACAGTGTGAATGTTTTATAGTCCCAGAGACCTTTCTGAAAATGTGCCCTTTTCTTCTGCTCATGACTGGAGGAAGTGCTCAGAGCTTGTGCTGCTTTTGTTGGCTCCACTTGCAGGACTAGGTGTGAGTAGGTGATTGAGTGAAGAAAACAGAGCATCATCTTCACTAACTACTGGTTTTGAGCCTGGCTCATCCTCGGTGCTCTGCGTGAGAGCAGTAGTGGTCATGAGGATGGCTCTGTTACTTTGAAGTTACTACTTTGAGCATTTTGCTGTCAATTTGAGATTCCTGTCTGCACCAGAACTGAGCAAAAAGATGAATGAGACCTGACTGTCATTCTCAGTGAGTTTCTTCAGCACAGTTCTGAAACATGCACAGAGCTTCACACACATGAATGGACTCATTAGCATTAAGGCTCTGTGTATGCCTAATTAGCTTCCTGAATTGAGGCCCGGTTTATGGCACATATTCAGGGATGAACAAAGCGAGACAGTTCAAATCCCTCTGACTGTGTTGAAATCTGTCATTTGGGTACTGGAGCCCAGTGAGAGGGAAATGCTTTACAGGATTCTTTAGAGAGGAAAGAAGAAACTCTCAGTGCTCCTGTGATCTTGAAGAAGGCTGACCCTGTTGGGCAGCTGGCTTCTTTTGCCTTTTGCACTGATGTGCTAGACTGCTTCTGTATTACAGATAAAGAGAGGAACCCCAGGGTATGGTGACAAAACGAGTCATGAGTGAAGACACACAAATGTTTCTCCTCCTGTTGTGAAACCACATGCGGCATGTTTTCAAGCAGGCAGTTTTTAGCTTGAGGATGATACGCTCCCCAGGTATTATTTAATGTAATGCTGTGTTACAGATGTTTCTGCTGATTTGTTTAGATTAAAAGGATTGGTTTGGCCATTTGTTTAGGGAAAGCTTGTTCCCTGCCTTCCACCACAGGCTGTTGCTTGTTTCCCCTTCAGTAGTGATGTGGACTAGTAGATGCCTAGCTCCAGCATCGCTGTCGGTTGGCTTCCTGTAGTAGTCAATCTGAAGCTGCTATGTTTCTTCTTAAAACATCTCCCCCAAGCTTGTCCTTGCTTTGTTAAGTGATTGCAGCTGGGCACCCGACTGTACAAGACATACAGCTGCATGGTATAGAGGAGAAACCCAACGATTTGTCTGTAACGAGAGGATAAAATGTTGGGGAAAAAAACTTTTGTGTCAAGGGTTATGTTTTATCTCCTTCTTGTGCGACCAGTTGTTCTTGAATTTATGAATGACTCATGAGCCTCTTTAGTACTGTGGTTCTCTTAGCTCAAATGGCACAGGATTGATTGGCTCTGCCGAAATGAAGTGCTAGGCCTGGCTTCGTTAGACCTGTCTAGTGAGTGAGTTTTCACACATTCTTGGGGCTCTGCAGCTTGGTCCACAGTAGAGACATTGCATCTTTGGGTAGCATTCTCTAAACTAGCCAGGTTTTCCAAAGAAAACTGCGCCGCAGTTCATACATGCTTGGAAAGCTGCTGGCTGCTTGTGGGATGGGTTTAGGCAGCAATGCAGAGACTGTGCATTCACTGTGAAGAGACAGGCTGCACTGAAATACATCTTGTGTTGTTGTTTGGGTTCTCTGGGACCTACGTTTGGTTTCCAGGAGGTACTAGACCCCACAGCCATCCCTGCAGCAGATTTTTGGCAGAAAGAGTGGAGAGGATCTTTAGAACTTATCTCCCTTATTCAAGTTTTAATTTGGACAGTGAGTGAGAATTCCTTCTCATTTCATGTGTGATGCTCATTGAATATCCAGGGTCTTCATTGTAGAGCTGAGCTTTTCCCTACTGAATCCTCCTGAGGGAGTGAGCCTCTTCTTGTTATGTAAGGTCTAGTACAGTGTGAAGCTGACTTCAGGTTATTAAAAATAACTGTATAAATTATAAAAGATAAGTTGACCTCAAAGCTAACCCTGCTTTGAGCTGTAGGTTAGACTAGATGCCCCTTCCAACATGAGGTAATCTGTAAGCCTCATTGCACTACATTTTAATACAAGGAAAACAAGGCATTATGTTTCAACTTCAATGGAGTGGTCTTGATTCAGGTATCAGCACTTTTCTAAAGACATGCTATTTCCTGTCAGTCTTGGATTTGTCCCTCTGCTGTAGCCTTCTTTCACCAAAATGTTCCTGTTCTTCTCTCCCTCTGCATGTTTTTCTTTTGCTTTTCTTGCATGAATGTTTCTTTTCAAATAAGCATGCTAAGTTGCATGAAAATAGACTACTGTATTGGACTTCAGCAAAAGCTGTGGCATAGTTTTAGGCAAGTTGAGGAGGGGTGGAGAAGGGAAATGTTGTGATACTGACCTTTCACTTTGCTTGTTTGGCTCCTTCCCATCATATCTAGCCCACACTGCACTGACAAATACCACATCTGTCTTGACAGGCAAGTTCACAAATAACCATTCATTCATAACTTGGAGCTGCTGTAAGACTCCTTATGGGTTGCTTAATCTGACAGTTGTGCATTTGAGCAGAGACTTTGAAGCAAAGACTTTGCAGAATTGACCGTAAGTTCAGTGTGACTTTGTGAAAACTAAGAAGGAGGTCTTGCGTGAAAGAGGATACTGTACTTAAGTGTGTGTGTGCATACGTGCACACACGCGCGTGCATATATTTAAGAGTATTCAAACATCTGTTATTGCCAAAGCCCAAATTGGAATGTTCTGGGAAAGATAATTTAATTTTTAGCTTCTGGATTCATTTCAGTGATGGTAATTTCAACACTTCCTGGGGAGAGTCTATCAGTGGTTATGTGCATCAAATGTGGCACTAAATCTGTCATTCTTTCCATTTCAGTTTTTCAGGCTTACAACTTCATTATTTTTCCCTGTTTGGCTAGTGTTAGTAATGCTGTGTTTTCCCTGGCTTCATCTCTTTTAAACCCCTGCTTTGAATTTTAAAAGGTGAGCTAAGCCTGTTGAGGTTCCTTCTCTTACTTGTTTTTGTTTACGTATAGCATTTACAATTCAGCAGCTAGCTCAGCTGAAATAGTGATGGTAACATATCTTTACCATAGTGATGATTGAAAGATAGGAATCAGAACATGTTGGTTTTCATTCCTTGGAGTGGGGAAAAAAAAAAAAAAAGACAGTCCACAGAAATCCCCAAAGTCCAGTGGATGGACTTTGTACTCAGGAGGCTGAAAAACAAATAGGTGTTAGCAGCACTGGCTCTTATGAAGTGGTCAGAGAGTACCTCACAATCAGCTGATCTCCAGTCCCCCAAGTTGAACGGAGAGTAGTCCTTGCTTACTTGAGTGTGAATTGTCCAATATGTATAAAATTACTTCTTTTGGGCATCGGGCAAACAGTCATCAAGATTTTCTCCAAGATTGCCAAGATGTACACTTGGAAGAACACCTGCAAAACTTTCCATCTTCCAAGTGACATGTGAAAACCATGCTGCAAATTTTGCCTCTTCAGATGCAACAGTGAGTTGAAACAGTGGCAGAAGTGGCCATCAAGAACAGCGTGGTCAGGGTTTGGTGTTCACCAGGGCCTGTGGCAGGCTGCTGCTCCTTGTCCCACCTCTGCTTGGTCTCATGGGTGGTCCAGACTAGCAAAGCTGTGTGACATCTCTGCTCTCCCATGAATGTGACTGTGGAGGGGCAGCTCTGTCCTTTGTGTCACAGTTCCTGGCCTTTGTGCTTTGAGGTTTTTGGGCAGGAATTGATCCAGTTGAGTGGATAATGCTGAAGCGGAGCACTTAATGAATCCCCGTTAAGTAAAATTTATGGATGCCAGGGTTCAGGTCCACTGGCATATGCAGTACTGGCAGTTCATTTCTTTGTTCAAATTCCCAGCCGGGGTATAAGCGATATTTGCCTTCAGGGAAGGATAAATGATAAATTGTATTTTCCGAGCCTGATAGGACACTGTAAACAGTCTGGAGATGTGTTGGATCTATGCAGATCCTTGATGTTCTCGTTCTCACCCAATCTCTGAGAGATCCAGCCCAGTTTTCTTGGCTGTTGCAGTTGGCTCTGGGCTTCCCTGGCAGAGCAAGGGCTGTATATGTCTTGTGCCAATCACTGCTTTATGCTCAAATTTTTCTTGATACACCCTTTGGAAGTGAAGTAGCCACATTTCGACATTGAGGTATGCTGAAAGATGTCTGTACATTTTGTTTGTTGTGCTCCTTGCGTGTTTATCCAGCCTACAATGGCAGGCTATTGCAGCAGACATACATACGTCTTTAGGTCTGAGTGGGGAACAAGTTCCAGCTTTCTTGAAAATAAATCTGCTGTTCTGATTTGGTGATGTGATAGGAACCGAGAGGCTCCCTGCCAGGATATACAGTTTGGAAAGTAAGGCAGCTAAGCAAGCAGCTTTGTCCCACTTTGGATGGATCCAAAACAGATTGTTGGGGACCTCAGCTTTCTCTCCCTCTTTGAATCTGCACTCCCCCATCCCATCTTGCATTTTTCCCTGATGCTAGGAGCGATGTGTTTGGAAGTTTCACATTCCCATTGCTAATCAAAGAAGAAAAGAGACCCAAAAGAATCTAGGAAAAGTAATCTTTGTAAAGGTGGCCAGAGACTGAGTTATAACAATACCATGTGTATGAAGGAACTTACCTCCTTCCAAGTTGCAGTCTTATTATTTACCCACTTTATTGGAAGACTTAATTTTCTCTGGCTGGAAGCGTATTTGTTGAGGTAGAGTCTGGAAAGGAATCTGCCTCATGCACACTCACCACCAGGCCAGCTATACATGTGATACAGTCAAACCTTTCCATTTTTCTGCCTTTTTGAGAGTATGTTCCCCAGATTAAGTGCCCCGGTCCAAAGCCTGCTGAAACAACTGGAAGTCTTTCTGTTGACTGCAAAAGTCTTTGGTTGGGTATTAAGTGTCATTCCTTTGTTTCAGGGAATGGCCATATCTTCAAGATATATTGGAATGAATTACTGTAATGCAGTGCTTTCCCTTTTATTGAGTTGCCACTGGAGATGTTCTTCTGCATAAGGCCTTAAAAAAAAAAGAAAAAAAAGAAAAAAAAGAAAAAAAAAAGGAAAGCAAACCTCACTTTTGAAAATAAACACTTTAGTTTGCTTTATTGATAGAATCATTTGATGGCAGATGTCATCTGAAAACAGCATATGGCGGCAATATGGCAAGAACTGCAGAATGCAGAGAAGGAGGAATGAGTTCAAGTCTTGTACTTCTTAGGTATTCTACATCTCCCTCTGTCTGAAATAAATGACCACCTGTCTGCAAAGGTCTTGGCAAATAAACATTCCGTAATATATCTTTATCATCCTCCCTACAGCGAGCTTTTGTCTAGTAGCTCATCACTCCACATCCAGATGCTTCTCAGAAACATGCAAAGTCAGACCTCAGCGCCCAGAGCAGGGACTAATCTAAAGGCTGTGAATAAGAATGTGACAAATCTCTGTGCAATGGACTGTAAAGAAAGGTCAGGGCTAAGCCAACAAGGTGGTTTTATGTTATCAATAAAATCTTAAAAGTCAGTTCTGCATAGAGCTGGAGCCAGGAGAACCATTTCAGAAAGTCAGTTTGCTACATGATATATGCTGAGTTTACAAGCTGGAAAGCCAAGTAGTTTGGGAACCGGAGCTGTGCTTACAGTGTGAAGGTGCATGTGGTTTTACATAAAGCCTCTCTGACTTCAAATGTCTCTCAGTGGCTCACAAATTAACCCATTAACTTTTGAGATACATTTTTTCATGGATGAAGAGCTGAAGCAATTTAATTTTAGTCAGTAAAGTCATTCCAGATTTTTTCTGGTGGTATTCAAACTGGATTCCATGCAGTGATTGCTTAGGAAAGCAGAACAGTCGTTGTGGCCAGGGTTTTAAGCAGCATCTAAATGGGTGGTTCCTTCGTAGCCTTTGAGAATCCCAGCCTTTTGTTCAGGTGAAGCCTCAGTCAGGCAAATCTGCTTTGTTGCTTAGAACTATCATGAATACTGTCTTGTATCATGTTTGTACTACTACCATCATGTACTTTTCAAAGCCTGGAAGGACACAACATCCACCACATGCTCTTGGGATTTTGTGTGTTAGTTTTTTCAAAAACAAGTAAAGAAAAAAACTCGGTTTGTATTCTATATGCGTGGTACTTCCTGTGTGGTGGTGGGATGAGATTTTGTCCCAAGACATTTGATTCAAGCTATGAAACCAAACGGTTTGGTTCTTGTTTAATCTAAGCCAATATTATAATGTCATGGAGGATTAAGTGCCTTAATGTAATGACAACCAGACCTGCACGCAGCTTTGATTGAGCATGTATGTTGCCTGAAGGAGATGCTCATCTCGGCAAGAATGAGATGTTCTTCTTGGGTTGTAACATTCCAGGTCTGTTCACACTCATAGCTAATGACTAGTTGATATCATACTGTACTTTAGAAAGGATGAAACAGGCATTGCTCTAGGAGGCTTTGAATTATGCTAGAATGGCAAAGTTGAAAAGCTGGAAGCCCTCATTATGCTCTTCTGGTCTCCCTACCTGCATATTCAAGGCCATTGAGGTTTGCAGAATTAATTCCTTTTTGAAAAAGAGTTCACAGCATGCTTGGCAAATTATTCCAGTGATTGATTACACACACTAGTTATTAGTATCTTTCTGGTTTAAGTTGTTTAGTTTCAGGTTCTAGCATTTGAATCTGGTTTAAACTGTCATGTGCTATTTTGAAGGCCTGTTGTAAAATCTGTGGGCATTGTGTAGATACTCACAGGAAATGGAGTTTTACAGAGGGGGACTTCTCTGGTTGAGAGTAAGCTGGCACGGCTGTGAGAAGACCCTGCAGTTATCAGCCAGGAGCTCGGCATGGGCTGCTTTGTCTGGCTTCCAGTGTCTTTCAGATCCATAGACTGTGATTGAGCCACAGCTCTATTAAGCTTAGTATGCTGTGCTCCTTGGGATGCTTCCTAGCCTTTCCAGTTGTTCTCACGGTTTTCCTCTGAAACTCCTCTGCTTTATTTTTGTTCTGGTAATATTGTGGACAACAGTATGGACACTTTTCAAGAGTGCCTGTGCCATTATCAAGTTACACGCATGTTGCACGCTCTGTTCTCATTCAGTGTTACACAGTGTATGTATCTAACTTTGTCAGTAACTTTGTCAGCAGCTCTACAAGGAGAAGTTAAAATTCACGCCTGGTAATTATCCAGCAGGGTCTCTCCCTGCTCTTCTCCAAGTTCTATTCAGGGTGCTGACTCTCATGATGGAGTCTCCTACTTTGTAAGTGTGGTCCAGTTTCTCTGTCCTAGTGTTGTATTTTCATACTGATTTTACTGACATTTACATTTTGATAATTCCAAATTCAAGTCACTGTATTTGTGAAGCATCTTCTTCATTATCTGACACATCCATACCATTATTTCATCTGCAGTTAGCAATGGTTTAGTTTCCTTCCAGATGATGGATAAAAATATTAAGCAGTAGAGTACAGTAAAATGAGCCTAATGGGGACCTTGGTAGAAGCTTACTTCTCAATAATGGTTTGCTGTCTACTATTGTATTTTGAGTCTCATAAAAATGCAAGGTTTTTTTCTTTTACTGCCTTGTCATGTTGCTGTCCTGTTGTTCCTGTTTGTCATTATGGAGCCTAGATGTCTTGGAGCTACCCAAGTACATTATATTAGAACAGTTGTCTTACGTGTGCCACTCACTAAGGCACTGGACCAGTGTTTTCCTTGAGCAGGTGTGGATTATGCTCTCCTGGTTCCTCTGAGCTGATTCTCATTCCTATGGTTTACCTGTTTTTTCTGGGGTCAATATAAGGCTGACTGTGTATGTGCAATATCACATGCCTGTTTTGGGTTGTATATTAGCAATTATGTTCTGCCCCAAATCCTAAATATATTTTTCAGTGTTTAGGATTTATTGAAAGCTAGTTTTATAATTTAGATAGTTCCTTGGTCAGCTCTTTAAAATGTCTTTATGCAAGTTATCTGGTCTTGCTTGTTTTACAATGTTGTTTTAAGACCTTGTGAGTTGCTGCTGGAATAGAAAAAATGTTTTCATTTTGTGCTTGCCTGGCTTTTTTATCTACAGAAGTATATTTCATATTTCTGTATTACTATTTCAACAGTTTTTATCTTGTAATGGATAAATATCACTGTTAATCTTCCTTAGTACTTAAGTAAATCTCATCTTTAAGTCTCTTGGCCATGAAGCTGGTGTGGATGTTTGTTTTTTCTCTTCTGTTATCTGCAGTTCTTATTTTCTGATGTTACAGTAGTTCTCAGCAGCTATTCATTTTAGTTTTACCTTTTTTTTTTTTTAGTGATATATAGTTGCATTTTTTAATTTTATATTCTTACGGTTACATTTTTACAGTTTTATTGTTCACAGACAGTTTTCTAACCTGAGTGGTCTTATTTGTTGATGTAGAACTGTGTCTTTTCTACTTGTTCAGCAAACTAAGTGTTCATTCTTTATGCTTTCCATTCTTCTCTGTAAACACTTCCGTCCAGTTGATTCAGCTCATGGTTGTATCACCTGTGTATGACTGTTTCCTTCAGAGTACTAAACGCCTATGTGTTCAGTTCTTTGGGACTTCTTGATTTTCTGCAGAACATGAGGTATCACTTTTACCTAAGCTATGAGTCTTGCCTGTCAAGCACCTCACTTCCATGTTCAAAATAAAACAGTACCTACATCTGGCTCTGTTGAAATACCAGGGACCTAAAATAAGGGTTCTGTAGTAACCAGCTCATCAGAGTTACTATATCTCAGCAGGAACCAGATGTAAAGATGAGGCCTGGCAGTTTGGTGGCCCTTGTGATGGCGAAAGCGGTGCCACCCATAGCTCCAAAGTACAGAGCAGCTGGTGACGGGTTATCTAGGGCTTGTATTGTTGGCAGCTCTTCCCTCGGAGAAGCAAGGGGCCAGACACTCCATCTATGAGGTTAGTTCTTTTGCCAGGAACTGTAATTTTGGAAGACAAACAATATTTTTGGGTTTCTTTTCTATGTTCAATAGCACGAGACATGGGAGACCTCCAAGTCACTGACTCAGTTGGTGACTCCATGTGCAAAGTAGTTAGTGGATATGTTCTTCCTACTCCACCCAGAGGTCTGAGCCCTCAACCTCTAAAGAAATTTCACTTGTGTTAAAAATAGTGTAGAGGGCATGATGGATCATAAATCATCCTAGTAATTGCAGCTTAGTCAAAGGACCTTGGTATTAGGGTTATCTGTAATTAATAAGATTTGATACTATCATTAAGTCCATCCTCTTAACACTAAATTGGAGCTAACTCTGGCAAGTATCTTCAGGGAGCAATCTGTTTTTTACAAGTTACTATATGAAAGAGAATGACCAGATACTCTACATTGGTCTCTGTGACAGCCATGATTCCATGATAGCAGGATTTTTGGCTGGCTGTAGGTGAAGCTCTGCCGACGAGTTTCTGCAAGCTCTGTTGCACTGTATGGTCTGCTCTGCAGCTTCTAATCCTTCCACGTCCATCACTGTAGTAGTTTCTGAACTCAGTGAGCAGTCACATTTCCCTTGAAGCATTTTAGGGATCTCCAAAAGGGGCCTGGGAGCTTCCTAAGCCAGCTGTGGTGAAAAGTAGAGGAAGAAGTTGAAAGCTGAGCACCTTCACATGGGCAGGCAGCTGTGTGTTTCCTGCCTGCAGACAGCTAGTGGCACTAACTTCTGCCTGCAGTTTTTCCTAAGAGAGGTTTAAAATCAGGGTGCTTTTCTGTTCCTGATTTACGCTGCATCACGGTGTAAATAATTTTAATTGTAATTGCTGTTACAAAGGAGGAAAGATTGCACAATTCTAATGTGGTTTAAAACTTTCACTTCCCTCTGTCTCTGGCATTCATCTGTTGTCTGCTGTCTTCATCTTAATTTATTGCCTGTGCTTTGAGTCTGTGAATCTTGACTTCTCTGCAATGCAAAAAAATTGTACGGTTTTCTTTTGCTTTTCCTTTTCCACTGCATTTTTACTTTTTGTATAATTCTTTTTTCTTCTTCTTTTTTCCTTCCCAGAGTGAAAGGGTTGGACAATCCAATCTGCTTTTCTTGAAAATAACTTGCTTTCATTTCCTCCTGCAGCCAGGGAATAATTTGGAAAGGCTGTTCTCTGGACCCTTGGCTGAGCAGGAGAAGGCAGCCAGCTGTGCTACTTGCCAGGGGAACAGGAGTGCTTCCTGGCAGAGGTGGGGCGAGAGGAACAGAGCCTGTGCCTTGGGACTCACTTTCATCTCCTCCAGTCTCTTGCAAGGCAGTCCTGAAATTTCCTGAACATTTTTAGATCTTCCAGTTAGAATAGCTGAGTGGTGAGGCCCCCTTGTTTATAAAAATATATGTACATATTAAGGAGGAGAGTGCAGCTTCCTCTTCTGAACAGCAATAGTTTAAAAATGCTAATTTGTGCTGGGCAATCCAGCACAAGTTTCTGTGTGTGATTTTGAATACCCAGTAAGGGAAGACGAGTGCACTCATGTGCCTGGCCACCATCACTATCACTTGGTGTGAGTCCTGTTTTTGTATAATCTTCCACATATGTTTCTTTTGTTAAGAATGGGATCAAAGTCCATGGTTTATCCTATTCCACTATATTTAGCATATTTAGGGTTGGATGTCCTGTAATGTTCTCATTCCTATGTCTTTTTTTATTTTATTTTTTTCTTTTCCAAAGTTCTGGGGATGTTTGAATTTGTGGGTTTGGTTTGGAGCCCTGGGTGTTGTGGAGCACCTGAGCTCTGTTGCTGAGATTAGGTGTTGGGTAAGGGGAGTGCTTCAGCATTGCATTCTGGCCTTGGACACCTGCAGACAAGTTGCTGTTGATAACACAACACAACACTGTTTTCCTTCTTGGAGTGTTTTTTGAAATGCAATTTTGTAGGTTTCCTGGTAAAACATAATTAAACTTAATTTCTTGGTCTCCATTGCTGGGTCCTTTGTCAGAAATTCAAAAGTGAGCAGGCTTCTCTTGTAACCCTCTGGGAAAAAGTTTGGAAGTCTCTATCCTCTTTCTTGTTTCATCACAGACATGTTTCAGAAGAGATCCCAGTGTCAAAGTGACTCCTGTGGAGAGGGCTTTCTTTTATTTGCTTCCAAGTCTGACATGCCTAACTCTGTAACTGTTTGCTTGCCTTCTTCTTAAGGCACTTCAGCAGTGCATGGAGGTGCCATGGATCCTCGTGCCACCTTTGTAAGCAACACATTCCTCTTATGTCTCTACTTGTTCAGCCTGTACCATGAACTGTAAGTGAAGTCAGCAAATGGTGAGGGGTTCCTGGCTTGACCTAAGGTCACAACTGGCCTAACCATTGGTGACAAAATGTAACTCACCTGGGGAGCTGATTGCTGCACTTGCATCAATAGTGATGGGAAATCTCAAAGTGGTATGAAGCCTTGGTATCATGAGGAAACTTCTCCCATCCTCCTATGCTGTTTTCCAAGGTGGAAGGAAAAATTTGCTTTGTTTTATCTACTTTTGTGAAAGTCTGGGTATGGTGAGGTGAGCTTTACAAAATTCCGGTTTGGATTGTTGCAATTCATGATACTCTGGTTGGATGCAAAAATTGGCAGAGGCTGGCTTGTCTAGAAGTGGCCAATAGCAAATACATCATGTGTGCTGTACAAATGGCATTTCAAGTCTTTCTGTTAAGAATTCATGTCTCTGACTGGAATTTGGAAAGCCTCTGAGAGCCTGGGATCATTCTGCCTTAGAGACTTCATTAACATCAAGTAAACACCAAAATGCCCATCTTTCTTTTATCTTTCTGAAACGGTGATACTGTTTTTGGGTACTGGCAGGTAGTCATGAGCACTCTCAGTTCAAGGGCATTGGCAGCTATTCTGTGTTGTTCATAATTTTTTCATCACTTTTGACAGGGAACTTTAAACTTTTATTGCTGTCACCAAAGTTAAAAATCTATGTGAAAGTAGTCTTGTTCTTCTATGCCAGAAAAATTGAAAAATAGAGAAAGAAGTTCACTATGGATATTTCTTTTTTTTTTTTCCCTTTTTTGTTTTTTTTCCATTTCATGTTATTGAGAGGTGCTAAGTAAAACATCTATGGCTAGGAACAGTTCGGCTGGGGAGGCTATAACTGCCCATGTTTAGTGAGTCAGGGCTCTCCACAGCTCCTGTAACAGAGATCCTTTTCTTTGCTCCCATTCTGGTCCTTCTAGTGCATCAGCCAACTTTCACCCCATATTGCAGCTGCTGACAGAGAGGTTTTCTCATGTGTAGAGCCAAGGGCCAACCACAATTTGTCCATGTATTTACAGGGATCATTTCACTCCACTAGAAGCACAGCCAAATATTTCTTGATAGAAACATTCTGCATCCATCTAGCAACACTATCCAATTGAGGCAAAGTGAAGAGTGCCGTAATACTTGTATTACAGTAGTTACTGAAGTCCCAGTGAGAGATCAGGACCCTGTTGACCTCAGTACTTTTCCAGCCCTACAGACCTTCAAGTCAGATAATGATGCTCTGTGGTATTATCAGTTTCACTGCAAAAGGCACATATGCTCGAAACCAGAGACCTTCATGTGATCTTAAATATTTGTTAACATGATAGTGTTCATCCTCTCATCCAGCATGCTTATCTATGAAGTGATCATACATGAGAAATGGAGAAACTTCATGTGTTCATTCAGTGCTACTGGTGGTTTTTTTGTTTTGGTTTGGGGTTGTATTTTTTTCCAGGGCCAGACATTAATCTTGGCCTTACAGCCCCAATAACTATTATTTCTCATCAGAAGCATGGTGAGTCTGAAAAGAGAAATTAGAGTCAAGAGGATATTTTCCCAGAAGATTACAACAGTTATAATGGAGGTCAAACTTTTGGCTTCAGCTATTGGACTGTTTCGCTTTAAACTTGAAATGCACATCAATGAAAGCAGCAAGTTCAAAGTTTACCATGAAATAATGCCAAAGACTAAGGGAGAAAAAAAGCATATCATAGTAATTTCACTAAAATTTCCCCATCACTCTTCACACTGAATATAACTTTTCAAGCAATATAAGAAGCAATCCCAAGATAATGAATCACCAGTGGAGGAAAATTTCATGCAACATAGCATCCTAGTTCGGGGAATTCAAGGCCAGGGAATGGAGTCTCAGTTATAATTACTTACTGTGTTGTTTTAAGCATGACCTTGGTTTTAATAGCACAGAGAATTTACCAATTATACTTGCATTATTATACATTTCAAGTACCCTGGTATAAATTCCTTTAACACAAAGCTTATCTCGTTAATTTAAGGAGCTGTTGTGATTTATTAATTAGTTGCAGGATAGTTGCAGCAGGCTTCCAAGTGCATTACCCAGGAAACAGAATGCTTAGGAGAAACATTGTTAAATTTTGAAGTTAACTGTCTGTGTGTTTGTAATTAGTGGCGTGTAAAAATCTTTCCCAGGGGTAGGGTTTTTGGAGTCTGCCACTGACTCAGGCTGCAGTGGGAGCTTTCTGTGCATGGCAGCTTCAGCTCTGTGCTCCCGGCTGTTCTTACCTTGCAGCATCCCAGGCACAGCTGGAGAGCAGGTCTGTCGATGTTGGTGGAGTTCTTGTATTGATCTGCACCCTCTGGGACCTGACCTAATGACATACATTCTGGGATTAGTTTGTATAAATATGATCTGACACATATAGATACCAGTAGATGTATGCATAAAGCTTGTTCAGGAATGTGAGCTGTTTGCCAACAGTTATCGCAGCCAACAGTTATCAGAGAAGAAACACAGAGCTGGAGGGACTTGAAGAGGCTGCTCCATTGGCCCTGCATTAGAAAAGGGTGTGGATTGTAGCCATGATAGTCCAGATAGGTGTCTATGTAACCTTCTTTTAAAGGCTTCCAGTCACCACCTCAGCCTCCCTGAGCAATCTCATGCGTTGTTGTTATTCTTGTTGTCCAAAGGCTTTCGTGATATCTAGCACAAACTTTCATTGCTGGAGCTCAGACCTACTCATAATTTATCCATCATGGACATGGAAAATGGATCATTCTTCTGCTTTTTGTGGCAGCTGTTTACATACCTGAAGGCTGTTTTTATGTAACACAGTCAGTAGTCTCTTCTGGCTGAGCAACCCAACTCATTAGTCCGTGTTTGATAGCTCTGTGGTAATCCCATTCCTCTGCAGCACCTGCTTGGGTAGATGCTTGTGTTTTGACTTGGAACCACTGATAGCTGCTTTCTCAAGGCAATTTCCCAGTCTTGCAGCCTACTTACGGTGTATTTTTGTCTAGACCCTCTCTCTCTCATTTGCTAACGGGCTTGTCAGTGTCCAAACTTACTCAAGTCAAGTTAAATGTCATCTGTGGTTTCTCCTCTATTGGTAAAGTTTGTTATCCAGTCCTGAAGGCACTTCAGGTGGTTAGGACACTAATTGCTTCTGACAAGTCCATGTGAGCAGTTACTCAACTCCTTGTTTTCTTCCAGGTGCTAACAAATTGTTTGTTTGAATATTTTTCCACTCTTGTTCTGTCTTTAATTCCTCACAACTTCTTATTCCCCTCATGTCTCATTTTATTTTTTAATAGATAACATAGGTTGCTCTGTTCCAATCTTCTGGTACTTGACAGTGTACTTAAAATTATCTTTTCTTATATGTAAACATAATTGCTGCTAGAAGCAGTAAGGAACAGCAAAGTAGATAAAAAGTAATGTATTAATTTTTGGCAGATATTTTCAAAAATGTAGGTAAGTGCAGAAAAATGTGCAGGTGTCCATAGTCCTTTGCATGCAAGGCTGTGCACTAGAGCTGCATTGCTTGTAGAAGAAAGGCAGAAGAATGGAGAGAGGGATTGAATGTCTGTGTCAGAGGGACTGTGCCCATGTCTCTGCCTCGACTCATGGTCTGTGTCTGGGGTTTTTTAGTATTGCTGTGGCCCTTGTTCACCAACTGGTCTTTTAGCTGATTTGCAGCTTACTGTGTGCTTGGAGGAGCAAGACAGAGTTTGGGAATCCTGCTGAAGTATATTGCAAACAACCAGCTGAGTTAGTGGCTGTGTGTTATAGTCACTTGTCAAATTTGAGCAGGGTCATGAGTGTAATTTCTTTTGTTTTCAAAATCAATCTAAGGAATGATGAGCAGTGTCTGGAGTATCTACAGCAGTATTCTGTAGTATTTTTACTCAAGGGTCTCCACAGGTGCCTAGAGGAGGCTGCCAGCTAGGTGGAATGGAGCTCAGCTGTGATCCTCCCCATTTCACATTAGTGTTGTTCATTTGTTCATATGGCATTAGGATTTGATGTCCTTTCAAAAATGGAAACTATGAAAAGAATGGAGATAACTTCTAAGCATTTTCTCTCGGGCCTTTCTTTTGAAATAACTGAATGGATTAAGAAGTGACTTTTTCATACTCTTTTCAAGAAATCAAAATAAAGCTGTATCATCTTTCTGACTGAATGTACAACATTAGCTAGGTTTGCTATTCCAGAGCATACAATTGATATTTATGAGAAACATAACATTCTACATTCTTTGGGCTTTCATTCTTTGGATAGGCACTACTCAACTTTCGTGCCAGCACAGTACCCTGCCCAGGTCTCTAGGACAGTGGTACTTGATCTCCTTTGATTAATAGAGATTTCCAAGTATTATTTTTCCCAGTAGCCTATATTTGATGCCATGGGTTATGTTACTTTGCACATGAGCTTGTCCTTTTAGACATTTCCTCTCTCTTCCCTTTGGCTTCAATGAAGTCTTGGTGGCTTCCTTGTTGTATTCAGGTGCCTTTCCCTCCACCCTTGGGGTAGATGGCAAGGAAGAAGGAGGCATTATGTTTGCAGTGCTTTAGGCAACTGGTGCTGTAGATTGACTGGAGATACAGTTTATCATAAGTAGGTGCTATTCATCTCATTATTAGATTAGCACTTTTGTAATTTATTTCCCAAATGAACCCTATGTATTCAGTCTTTCTTCTCTTTACACTCTGGAGCCATTAGATCTACTTGCTTAGTTCTGACTTCTCTCATTTTGACAGTATCCTGTCGGAAAAAGATGCACAGCACTGAAAAGAAGAATTTTTTGTGCTTGTGATCCCGGTTAATTTCTGTAGTAAAAGACTTCACCTTTCCTTGCAGTCTGAGGGCACTTTTTTTTTTTTTTTTTGCTGCAGTGGTGCAGTGAGAACTCATTTATCTGCTGTAGATTGTCCACCCTTGTCTTGCCACGTCCTTGCAGTTGAACCATTTTTTAACATTATTTTTCTCCGTCATTTTAATATATATAATTCCTTCTCATTATGATTTTGTTCCTTCTAGTTTCCAGGATTGTTTTTGTGTCTGTAAAATAACCTACTGTATAAATTTGAAAATGCCAAAAAACTGTTCTTTGGCATGACTGTAGGGTGGTTAGCTGGTGTCTCATACTTCTCATGTGAACCTCTGATCCTGTAGTGTTAGTAGTACCTGTACATCAAATATACAAAGCCAAGGACAAAGATGTCATGTCGTTACTGATGTAATTCACATGTGCATTTTCATAGAATCATAGAATTTTGAAGACAACTTCCTTCCGAAATTTCACTTTTGACATGTCGAGCTTTTTCTTTTGATAGAGGGTCAGCCATAGGTTGAGGGGAGCTAGAATAGTCCTGAAGCGTGCTATGTTTTGTGTAAATAGGTATGATATTTCACTGTCACATGTTCTTTTGTATGAGTGTTTAGAAGCACTCAGCCTCCAAGGTATGCAACCAGTAGTTCAAACAAATCACCGAACTCAACAACAAACTCTTTGGACAGTTCCCTGTTTCACAACCACTTTCTAGTGTGATGCTCCCTCTGGATACAGTCCTGAAGCTTAAGTATCCCATGTAATTAGTGTCAGTGTTATATGACTAGAGCAGTAAAGACTTATTTCTGGAGCCCTGCTTTTATAGGCACATGTCAGCCGAATACCTGCAGAGCCCCACCAGTAGGAAGTATGACTAATAATGCATGTAGAGCAGAAAATTCAAAACTTGCTGGAAAGAGCCACCATGGTTTTCATGCTCCTTTGAACTAATGTGTTTTTCAAATCATTCTTTAGCCTATTCCAAGAAGCCGCTGATGCATTCCTAGTCTGTTTTGATCTTTAAGAAATGCAGACATTGACCCTGTAATTGCTATCCATATTCATTATCGCAGTCATGGTGTTGTATGATGCAATTTGTGGAGCTCTTTCTCTGAATGTAATTTCTGTCTGGAGTCTGCGTTAGTTTTGGATCCTTTTGAATCATAAATGGTCAGAACATCTTTTTCTAATATTTAGTTGGATGTCATTTAGTTAGTCTGAAACATATTCTTTTATATTTTTCGTTTCTTCGTGTGCATGTACGTATATCTGTTTGTATGTGCGTCTCTTTCTCTAGTGAATTTTGTCTCAAACATTTATGCGTGCCCAGAAAAGCAGAAAGTAAGTTGCTTGCAAATATGAAGCCAATTTTGGGGGGTATTATTGTAAAAAATTAAAACAAAATGGGCAAAACTTCAAGTAGAGGCAAAGAGTTGAAATTACTTGAGCAAAACCTGCCATTAAAATAGAAGGCAACAAGTCATCAGTTGTTACGCTTGGATGTAGTTCCATTGTCTTGGCAATACTGTGGGCATGCTCATGGTGTGTGTTCGTACCCCTGTCACTCAGATACCTCTGGTGGAGCTGTCCTGCACCACGGTTTTCTTATTATGATGTCTCCTTCAGAGTGTGATGGAACTCACCAGTAAAAAAGGAATCAGAAAGTCAGTCGTCGTGATGTCTACTCCGAGGAGAGTCTGAAGCAAGTGGTGCCACTTGAAGTCATTGATACTTGTAGTATCTCAAGGGAAGGCATTTATCTTGCCCTTTGGAAAATCCACCTGGATCCATCCAGCTGTTTTATTTGGACACAGGAAAATTACTGTAACCTTGTAAACCTGAACACACAGCTATGAATAACACAGACAAGAACTGAGTTCCCGCTATGATATGAACTTGTGCCATTTCCTCATGTGCTATCCTGTCACAAGGAGGGGCCGCACTATAAAATAACAGCTGTGTGTCTGCTATGCCCCGTGTTACCCTGTGGAATGAAAAGTAGAGAGTTTGTACCTGCAGCAGCAGCAGCCATTGCAGTGAACTGTACCATTCTCGCTTTGTTCTCTTTATTCCCACTTCTCTTCCATTTCAGACAGTAGAAGGTTAAGATATAAAAAGTGCATATATTGTAACAAAAAACATAATCCTTTTTCAATCTGTATATGATTTTACTCCAGACAGGGCAACTCTCCAGATTTACATTAACCAACATTCAAAATGGGATGGTTTTAAAACTCGGAAAACTGTCTAGGACATCTTTCTATGTTAGCTTGAAAAGATTCAGAAAAACAGTATTCTTTTTTCTTATTTTTTTCTTCTATCTTATTTTTTTCTTCTCTCTTTTTTTTTTTTTTTCCCCCAAGAATATTGGAAATGGCAAGTTCTAATAATAGCAATAAGAAAAATTAGAACTTGAAAAGCTTAAACTCGACTAGTTGATTTTTTTCCTTTTTTTTTTTTTTTTTGGCAATACATTTTTTTTTATTTTTAAAATTGTGTCACTGTTCTGGAGTGAGCTGGGGAGGCTCCCACTTACTCAGAATGGCCATTATTTACTCACTCTTAATGTGCTTGGACCAGTAAAGGCTGGAGACCATAGTTTAGATCAGACTGAAAAAAGGTGGTTTTGAGTAAAAAGTAGACTGTAGGAATCAAACACTTTTAGTCATCAATATCTAGAACATTTCTAGCATTGAGTTAAAAAAAGTTCAAATGGAACAACAGGTTTTGAGAAGCAGTGGGGCTTCCCACATCTCCCTACTAGTCAGAGGTTCTTGCTTAGGCAACTGTGAGAAGTATTCATGTCTTTTCAGATTGAAGGGGATTTTGCTTGTTTCTGCTTTGAATTTTGAGAGGTAAAACCTGCATTTTGGTCCAGGGCAATGCAGTTCCAGGTAAGGTATCAACAAGAAGTGGCTGAAGTGGAGCCCCTAGTTAACAATATCCTGTGTTTTCTTTCATATCTGATACTGAACTGACAAGAGGAGAGACCTGTTGCCCTTCCCTGCGGGTGGCTGTGGCAGACCTTGGCAGGATACCAATGCACATGTGTCCTCTGCACACATGACAGTCTCTCTTTACCTGCCAGTAAGGTCTTGTTACCTGTTGGCAGGTTGAGTGGCCAACCTTAATGGCAAAAGCATTCTTCAGCTGGTGGTTTAATGTAAGGGCTTTATCAGTATTTTCTTTAGCCCTACTGCATCTGTCCTACAGGCATGTCATTTTGGAGGGGTCCTTATTCCTTGGCTTCAGCAGAGAAATGCACTCCTCACACATGAGGACCAGAGTGGGCTTTCGTGCCTCTGGGGATGAGGTTAGCAAGGCATGACTTTGTGCCTCAAGGTCAAGCACCATGTAGCCTTTATGTAAATGAGTCAAGTTATATTTGAGATACACTTTCCATCAACAAGTAAGATGACTTTCATTATTAATGCCACCTCTCAGAGGAAATATTGAACACTTCTACTTTCCACATATTATGCTGAAGTCTTAGTTGGGTTCTCTTTGCTTTTTTTCACAGACACTATTCAACAGTGTTAGAGCTTCCCCCAGGTAAACATTTTAGGTGGACAGTTCTGTAATCGCAGTGAGAGGAGAGCCATTTACATTTAGTTACAGTGCTACCAAGAAAGTTCTGAGACCACTGACTGCTCTGGAAAGAGAAAGATGGCTTTATTTCTTACCTGCATTTTGAATTCTGCTCTCTGTTTTCACTTTTCCTCATGCTGATATATAAATGCTTATTGAACAAGTCAGTGCGTCTCATATAGAGAAAGTTTACAATGTAGCCAGCTGTACCATTCAGAGGTAAGTACCTGTTGGCATGGCCAGCCACTGCATTCCCATGGGACAGAAGTTTTTAAACAGAGAACGCTGTCTCTCCCTAACGTCTTGTGCTGGACACAAGGCTTCTAAAAAGGCATGTAGTGCTTATCTCTTCTCTTAGGAAGGCATTTCTCTTACCTATGGTTTTGATTGGTAAAGATGTTTATACAGTCCTTGGATTCAGTATCTTTATCTGAATTGAATAAAGCCAGTCAAATACTGTTTGGCACTAGGCAACAAAGTACATACGTTGAAATGCCAAGAAGAGACTGTTGAGCTCTAGATGCCTCACATTCCTGACCTGTTGCCTTGTAAGTGTAGTATTTAGTGGGTTTCATTTAAGCTGGAGATGTAGAGCAGCCCTGTGAAAGAGAAGAGAGTTAGGAACATTTTAAGCTTGGGAAACAAAAGCTTGGATGAACTGGTACAGCACACTAAATTTTTCCTGGGTGATTGACTTACATGAAGGCATATAAAGAGCAGTCACTCATGGGCAATTTGCTTAGGCTAAAATCAACGTGCATTGCAGTAAGAGAAAACAAGAAAAAGGAAGGAGGGAATAAAAGAAAGGCTTACTCTAGCTGTGGATGAAAAGCTCCAAGTGTTTGTGTTTGCAAACAGAAATGCATTCTTACAAGGGCACAAGAGAGGTTACAACTCTTGTGCTCATGTGCTTTGGTTCCCATATGGCTTTATTTACTCAGAAGACTTCTCCTTTAGAGGAGATCATGGTCCAGGGTTCAATCGGTGCTCGAAATCTTCTGTACAGAGTTGGCAAATGAGCAAAACTGAAAAACTGGAACTCATAAATATTTTTAATGGGTGCAAATCATAAAATCCAAAGCTCGAGTACAAATGAGGAAGCTTTGCAAAATCACACTAATATTGCATGTTTCAGTCCCATGTGAGCGCTGCTGAAGAAGGATTTCAGATTCTTGTTTACTAAACCGAAATATCAGGGAGAAGCTGGATCTAGTTCAGCTGGACTTTATTGGATTATGCCTTCATGCTATTGTAGCTGAAAAAAAATGCAGTGATTCCAAATATGATGTGTAACGATTGTGCAAATTCCTTAATCCTGTTTTCCATTCATTTATGTAGTAATTAAAACCATGGACCTGGAAACTATTTTCACAGGCAGCTTTCATTTGCAGAGACCTATTTCATTTCCTACGGTTTATGACTGTATATTCAATTTTACTCTCTTCCCCTTCCAGAAGAGGGGGAAACTTGATGGTGTTACCTTCATTATCAGTCTATGCATTGGCTTGGTTTCTTACTGTTGTACATTATTCCACTGTTCAAAACATGACAGTGTAATTGTGGGGGGAAAGAGGTTTATTTCATTTTATTCTCCTTAGAGGGCACCACAAAATGCACTAAAGAAAGCATAATCATAACCTTAAAGAGGAAGGAAAGTTTTAAGGGACTAATTGAAGAGGGAAAATGCCTGAGTGGTTTAAAGGAATGAAATTGTGGGAGAGCTCCAAGTGAGATGAGGCAGCAAAAGTAAAAGAGCTACCACCAACTGTGATGAATGCTAGATGTGCACTTAAGAACTGTGGTCATGGGGCTGCGTAAGTACACAGGCAGAGGGAGGAAAAGGATAGTTCACAGTTTGTTTGGGAGACAACAGTGTGGTGATGTGCAGCCATAGGTAACAGGCAGGACTTTGTGCTCCAGAGATTTGGCAGTAGCACACTAGCCTTTCTAGGCCCATGTTAATGGGAAAAGCAGTTTAGGACAACTTGGTTTATAGTATAATCTTCCTCAGTAGTCATCCATGATGGAACAAAGACTGTTGCCCTACTGGGTTCTGTGGGATGCACTATTTAATTTAATCTATGTGCAAGAGCCCTGCACTAACATACACTCTTCCCAAGTCAAAAACAAAAAGAAAAAGCCTGGGGAGACTGGATGGCTCTGTCCAGACTGGAATGTCATCCAGGATGGGGAGGCCTGCGGGGTTTTAATAGCAGGTGGCTGTCCACTGGCCAGCTGGAGATGAATGAATGGGATGAGCAATATCTGTATGCTAGCAGAAGGTTGATGCTCATTTTCATCTCTCATGAGGAGTATCAGTCGGAAGGCAAGGAAAGCTATAACCCACTATTGCTCATGTACAGAGGAGCTCTTTTGAAAACACAGGCTGGATAGGTTGGGAAAGTAGTAACAAAATTTACATTGCAGGAGTTAGGTAGATGAAAAAATTTGTTCCTGTGGGTCCTCCTCAGTCTGAGGAACTTCATGAGGTCTGGATTCAACCTGTTCTCCCTCACGGCTAGAGGCTCTGAGGCAGGAAATCTTTTAAGTACATGGCTGCATAGTAAAGCTCATAGGATGACTTTGACAGGACTGTGTTTAAAATGAAGCCAATGCCTGTGCTCTTTCTCTGAAGCAGAGTGGCAGGCGTTGTGTGCTGTTAATTCTACTAAATATTCAAACTGGTTTTACAACTTATCTCATGTACATTCAATTCCAGCTGAGTGAACCACCCTGTAGATGTATAAGAGGAGAAATAAAGCATTGGACTTGAAAACAAGAGAAGTAATATTTGGATTATTCTGTGCTAAGGTAGAGAGACACAAAAGCACAGCAGTATGAACAACTTAAACTGAGTTGTGAAACAGCCTGAGAATGTCTTTTTGCTGCCATTTCCTTGATTTCAACACCACTGAGTTTGTCATGTATGACGGCTTTGTGGTTGTTGTGACATTGTTGGAGAAAATTGGATTTGGGGAAAGTTTTCTTAGTTCTTTAAATAATCCAAAATGTTTTCCAGTAGTGATTTTAACTTCAGTGCAGCTTTGTTCTGCAGTGGTACATTTTTTCTAAAGTAGATTTTTGTATAGTTGCATTGCCATGGCAGTTATAACCCTTAGGACACAACCAAGAGATTTCCAGCCATCCTCTTGGATTTCATAACAATACTTGCAATGAGAAGTCCTTCTGCACAGCAAATTAAAATGGAGATGCATATTCACAGGCTAAAAACCCAGCTCAAGTCATCCAGCACTAAAGGCACAAGTTGTAGCCTGTGATGAGCGTGTTTGCTGTCAGAATGCAAGCTGTACCAAAATGATGTTTAGTAAATGGCCTGATTTTACAGACACAGACATATGATGGGTAACCAAAGGTTACCTTAAAGAAAGTATTAAGTCCATCTCCTTGGAGAGGTTGGTCTTATAAACCTTGAGCCTGATTTCCAGCATTGGTAGTATATGCCTGTGCTTCTGTCCATGCATCAGACTTAATTATGATCCTCCTCACTGGAGCTGCTTCCAGGAATCCTCAAAAGACCTCCCAGGTCCCCAGGTCTGGGGCGATCTGACCTGGGCTGTCGCTGCAGGACCACTGTCCTGTGGCTCTTGCGAGTGGCCTGACCCTGAGGGCTGGCTGACTTCTCTGCCTTCGATGTTGCTGAAGGAGTGCTACTTTCTCCTCCTGACATGCACCGCACCATGGGCACAGGGGCGTCCTGCCCATGGGTGGCAGGTCTCCTCAGGGCTGCAGGATACCTCCATCCCACCTGCCACCTTGGCTTCAGTGCCGTGGAAACCCTGGATCTGGGAGGAGGGAGTGATACAGAGCATACAGAGTTGTGTGCCAAGCTCCTCATGTAGACTGACAGGGAGAATGGATTTGTAACAGAAGTAACTTTTATGTGAGTCTGATGGATTCAATGAAAGTATGTGCCCACAATATATATTTTTTTTAACGTAGCTCATTAGTAAAATGGCACCAAGGTAACACTGTGGAGCTGGTTTTAATCCTGCTGGCTGGGCTGTCAGTGCAAACGAAATTCATCAGAAGGGTGCCAGGAAGAGGAAGGATTTAAAAAAAAATTAACATACACAGACTTTTTCAAACACACACACATAAATCTAACCTTACACCTAATCTTCTGCTGAGGAGGTAAAATGTTTTCTTAGATAAAAATTCTTCAAGGTGACTTGGGTTTAGGGGGTGGTTGGAGGTTTGATGGCTGCTTAGGGGGCTTTAGGCACTGCAGTCAGCATCCTGATGTCTCTGTGTAAAGCAGTGTGATAGACAGCAGTGCAGCTGGGTTTGTGATCATGTCTGCCTCTTCAGCCTGCCAAGGGAGAGGTCTCTTGTTACGGGTCGATTCTGAAGGTATCACTTCAGAAGCATGCAACCAAAAGGAGACTGGGAAATGGAAGAGAAAAAACATCTTTGTTACGAGGAAAACTGTTGGTCTGTCTTGTGAATGGCAGAAGGTTAGTTTGCTCTGTTTTCAGCTGCTGAGGTCATTGCAGCCAGAAAACCTCAGCTGAACTGTGCCAACAAGTCGAGTCTTACTTTGCCAGTGAGAAAGGTTTGTGTTCCCTCGTGAGTTTTCTTTCTGCTTCCCCCCCCCCTTTTTTTTTTTGATGATGAGATAGGCAATTGTACTTGCAATTCTTGCTTATGATTCCTAGCTGAAAGAGGAGCAGCTTTTCATGGAGAGAGATGAAAGACATTAGGAGTATTTTTTTCTTGCATTCCAGGGTAAGTAGAATAGCGAAGTACATACCTGAGAAGTTTCCAAACACAACACACATCTATTTACATATTTGATTTCAGTGGTGATACATGATAACCTGGGATTTCATTCAAAGGATCCTGATGGGGATTTGAAAGGAGTTCTTCTTCCCTGAATGTTCACAAAATAACTGCTGAAAGCTGAAGGACCTTTTGTTGGCAGGCTAAATTCAGAGAACAGGAGGCAGAGAGCCTGGAGACTGTTTTCTTGTGCTGAAAATCTCTGTGCTTGCAAGTGTGGGGGTAAATTCCTGGCCCTTTTGAAAGCGATGGGAATGTTTGGTCCATGACTTCAGTGGGACTAAAACTTAACTCAGGTTTCGGAGAGGCTTTGGTAACTCTATAACTTGTTCTAATGCCTGTTGACAGACACAGAGGCTTTTCTTTTAGCGTGGTCGCATATCTTGCCAGCAGAAAAGGATCAGTCAGCTTCTGTTGGGAATGCATGGTCATGGGCTTGCTATGATGGCATCTAACCCAGGAATGAGGGACACATCTGAAGATGTGTTTTTCTCTCTCACTGTTAAAACTGCAGTATTGCATAGTGAGATTAGAGCGGGGTTGTGTGTGGGAGAGCAAACTGTTGTGCTGTTCCTTTATCCCCTATGTTTTAACCTGCCACAGGATTAAGACTTCTTTCTTGAAAAACAAAGATAGCAGTACAGTTTGTTTTTACATTCCCTCTTTGACTTCTTGCATGACAGGTGATGTGTAAATAGGACTTGGAGGAGAATTGAGGTCAGACCTTCCAGACTTTCTAAAATGCCTGGAGATTTGTATATGGTGAAAGATGGACCTGAATTGAAAATTTAGCATTTTCTGCTCTCCAGAGTAATTAAGTTACCCCAGTTAAGCGTTGCTGAAATGGCTCAAAATTTAGGCCTGAAATTAGCTGTCATGTGATGCATCAGTGTTGTTCACATTACCCAACTCCTGCATTTCAAAAGGGATGAGAGAAAACAAGCCAGCAACATGGAAACCTTTAAAGACAAGCAGAGAGTGAGGGTCTGGTGAATTCACAAGGGAATTTTTCTTCAGGAAATTCATATTCAAGCGCTCATAAAGTCAGGGACAGAAAGTGTGTGCTGAGCACCGTGCACCTCAGGGGACTCGAGGTGTTGCCATGTGAGGTGCCAGTTTACCCTTGTTTGCAGCTACTCCAGCTTTTGCAAATAGGCAAATAACTTTTCTTGCTGGGAGAGAAATACTAGGCATGGGGCAGTACCACCTATGATGCTTTGTCCCGAGAGGGGCCATCCCCCAGGAGAGACTCTGCTTCTTTCTAAGAAATAGGAATATTTGGCAGTGGTCACACCAAGTCTGCCTGGGTTGGAATTCTGCTTTTGTGTCCCTGAAAGGGTCTGGACTTCCATTTAACCAGAGGTTTCAACAATCCCAACAGGCTTTTGGTCCTCCTCCAGCTTCAGAATTTGGGAACCAGGCAGTTGATTCAAGGCTCAGTGCTCAGTCAGACTTCTACAAGTTAATACTCTGAGAGTTTTGTTTTATAGCAGAATCAGTCCTCTGAACACTCCTCGCTTTCTTCAGAGTTGCAGAAGAACAGTGTACTCTCTTAGAAGAATTCAAGAGAACACACTCTCAGGACAGGAGACTTTGTAATGGACCAGGATTGTGTCTTGTAGTTGCTTCAGTACTGCCCTATAGCTGTAAAATAGTTAAAACCAAAGTTTTTGCAGGCTCTGTGCTGCTTTGCCTTAGCATACCTCTGAAGATATAAACTCACACATGCAGTCTGTAGTCCTTACTTCCTGGTGTCTTCCTGTATGTTCCACAAGCGTTTCCTTTTTCACTCAAGACATTCTGCACAGGCAACTGGTTTCCTCCAAAATAAATTGGGTAGGTTGTCTGGAAGGACTGTGTATGTTTCTTCTTAAATATTTTTCTCCCATTGCTGAAACACCTTCAGATTTTCTAATCTTCTTTGAAATCAAGCAGTGATGAAGGACAGGTTTTTTATATTGCGGGTGTCTACACCCATCCTAACTCTCCATCCCCTTGCAGCAGGAGCGTGTGAGGCAGCAGTGCTGCCCTGTCATTCACAGGAGGATGATGGTGAGGGCTTTGTCTGGCATTTTTGGTCACCTTCTCAGATAAAGCAGAATGCTTCGGCACAGAGAAAACTGTGGTATTAAATTTTGACTCTTTCACATTTTAAGTATGGAATAGCTGGGAACCTTTTTCAAGGAGGGTTCATTTTGGGCATCTGTTATGGCCCAGACTTCTTGGCTCTTGGTGTTGAACTTCGTAGGATGTGAACAAATGTATGTGATGTTGGCTCAGTGCTTTTTCTTCATATCAATCACTGATTGTTCAAAATAGATATTTTTCTCTTCCCTCTTTCTGGCTGGTGTGAGTAGTATGGATTTTTTTCATGCTAAATGGTGTTTTGGACTGAGTGTACAAAGACTAGAAGCTTCACGAGTATAATTGTGAAAGGGTGGCAGAGAGAGAAAGTCCAGTGAAAAAAAGGATTTAAATGAGGGCTTTCTGATATAAGATTCACTTAAATCAGAGAATTTAATGATAAAAGAAAACTACAGCCCTTCTTACAATGGTCTCCAGACCATACTGAGGAACATCCAAAGTCAGTTTCAACTGCAACATGTAAATGCAGTTGAGGTTCAACTTGCAACATGATTTTGGCCTGGCTCAGGGAGAAAAATTACAAAAAACAAAAAAACAACAAAAAAAAAAAAGAGTTTGAAATGAGTTGTTTTGTTACAGCCTTAAAGCAGAAATGGTAGTCAGGGTTTGATACCTACTGTGAGACTCATATCTAGCGCCAATCTGCCAGAAGAGTTGAAGTGACAAGAATTAGGAAACATGCAATAAGATGTCGTTATCTTTGCATCTTTACAATGACCCACAAAGGCAGGACTTAACCTGTTTTGTACCAAGAATCCTGCACATCAGCTTTGATACAACACCACCAATTACTTGAGTTTTATTTTACTACTTGTCTTCATGAGAACTTTAAACCTAAACTTAATCCTGTGGTCTCCAGTGGCTAATTACAATGTCTCATTATCCTTACTATGCTAGTTGTATTTTGACCCAAAGATGACTGCAGGATGTTTTTCACCATTACAGAAATGAAGAGTAGAAAAGACAGTTATGTAAGAGTATCAAAGTCCATTGAACTCCTGAGCAATAGGAGTACCTTGAGAGAATTAATTATTTGGGTAATTGGAAACCAGAGTACGAGATCACTTTGCTGTTGAGCTCATTTCTTTGGCTAGTCATCTCTTGGTTCAGGCCTGGTGCAGCAATGAGGAAGCAGCAGCAGAACCAGAAGACTCTTGTCAGATTTTAAGTAAGGAACACATAATATCATAAACATACAGACAGAAAATTCCACCTTTGCCTCATTGTACCTATCTTTTCAATCTGACATGTCCTAGGGTTGTTTACTTTTCATATGTTGTCACAGATCTTAGTGTATTTCAAGAAGAATCGCAAGTGATTCAACAATGAACAATACATCACAAAATCTGGTAGTTAGGTAATTATTCTTTTCTAAACCCTTGTCTACCTAGACCTTCACTGGTGTATAATTTTTGGACACGTGGAGCTTGACAGAGATGGTGTGGTCAGGAAAAAAACAACACATGCATCAGGGTTGGCTTCTGTTAGTGTAACTGGTGAGAGGAAGTCATGTTTAAAGAGCTGCATCAGTAGCCCCAGTAGGAGTGAGGTTTTGTTTCTTTGGTTTTTTCTCCAAGGGGAATCACCTCACAGTGTTAAAATTCACTGTCTTAGTGAAGCTGTATTGAGGCTTCCTGGTATGACTGAAGAGACAGGTCCAGGGGTCAGTATTCGTGGTAAAGGAGGGAAGTGGTTTCAGTAATCAGTTGTTCGGATGCTCAAATTGATCATCCAGCAACTGGATCCAGAGCCTGATCTCTTTCTGTCTGCCTTTCTGATGAAGAAAGCTCTATCTTCCTTTACGTATGTCTGCCTGTTTCTCTTGTTAAGTGTCAGCATCTCTGTGTGCAGTAGATATCAACACTGAAGTTACCGGAGAATGTAGACTTGTGAGCCACCCGCACCCCTTTGCCGTGAATAAGTGGTGTGTCTGGGGGTCGTTCATTGGAAGGTTCCTACCTGCCAGTTTCTGCCATGGGTGCTTCACCAAAAAGAGGTGAAGTGGCAAACATTGTGCCTTCTGTTGTGGTGTAGGTGCTCATGTACCGTGTTCTAAGCTGCTCCAGAGCCACTGGGCCTCAGCTGAAAGCCTTACCCCCTGTGTTACCAGTGGGGTTTTTCTGACTTTCGGTGCAGTGTCCCTCCTTTGTAACAAATGGTTGATGACAGATAAAGATAATAGCTCAGAGACAGCTTTGTAGGTAAAAACTGGAATACTGGAGTAAGTCTCTTACACTGCTTTCGCAACATCTGACTTTGGAGCCTCTCTGCAAGAGCCTGGAAGCGATGTCCAAGTGGAGTGTGTTCTTGTCCAAGAGCACTAACTAGCTAATGGATGTACTCATAACAATGTCAGAGCAGGACAGAGTTTTAGAGCTAATGGAAAGCTGATGTACAACTGATTAACCTTTGAGGGCCAGTCCCAATTTCTGAATATGACCTGTAGCTTCCATTACAAGGTCCCCTTTCATGCAGAGAGGTAGTTTCCAGCAGGATTTTGCAGTCATGTCAGGGTCAGAAGGGGTGAACAGAGCAATTATCTACAGGCTTTAGGAGCCCAGATGCATTAAACAAGTTTCTGATTTCTTGGAGAGACTTTTCCTGGAAAAGAGGAGAGGATTTGCCACCCAAGTGTGCCTGACAGGAAGGTTGGGATCCTGATGGAAAGATGTGTCCTCACAGCTGACAAGCTGTTCATCCTTCCAGAAGTCTTACAAATGCTGCTTCACTTGGCACGTCTGGATGTCCTTAAAGGCAGCCTGACCCAGCTCATGGCAGGGACCCATGTGCTGAGCAGAGAGTGAAATTTACACAGGGAGAGAAATCATGTCACATTATACTGCTTGTTAGGGAAAAAAAAAGTAGTCTTTGCTATCAGTGAGCTGAAATCTAAACAGCCTAAATGGTCCTAATAGTCAGAGAGGTTAGGGACGCTTGCCAGAGCATGGAAAGCATAACAACTGCATTTAATAACAATCAAGCTACTCTTATAAATATTTGCATGTGCTGCTTCAAAGCCTACTACACGGTCATTCATGTACTGCAGTTAGAAAGATGAGGAGGGGAAAAAAAAAGAGAGCGAGAAGAAAAGGGCACTCCATGTTTTGTAACTGCCATAATAAAGAATGGGCAAAGCACCAGAAAGAAAAGAAAAAGGAAAAGAAACCCTCCAAAGTTTAATAAACACAAAAGGGAATAAAAATAAATCTTTGGAGCATTTATTACAAGCCCTTGATGGAAGGATTAGATTGAAGCTCTCAGCCTTTCCAGTGTGGGTGTATGTGTGAAGTCGGCCTGTCTGGCCTCTTCCAGCAAGAAAAGAAAAGTTGTTTACATTTCCTAACTTGGGCTGTGCATGTAATTGATTTCTTTTTGTTTCAATAGCAGAAATGAAAATTCAGAGGGGGAAAAAAGCCTCATTTGGATACAATTGAATAGAGGTCTTTTTCCTTGCCAGAACGAAAGCCCAACACTCAGAAGAGCTGTGTCAAACAGAGTGTTTTGTTTCTCCTGAAATGTCAGTACATGCACTACTTGTCAGGAAAGCTGTGGAAATGCAGGGCTTAGTTCATCAAACACAACTGTGCAAGGCGAAAGTGTCATCCTTTGATGCGGGTTAATCCCGACTTGGGGAGTATCTCCAGCGTGAAACAAACTTTCTATTCCCACTTTCAGTTTAAGGGTGCTTGACTGCATCTTGCTCTCCTCCCAGGCACTCCTGGGAGCTTGTGTGTTGGTTTGAATGGTCAGTCAGGGAATGTGTTCAGTCTCTCCTGTTGACAGTGTTCCAACCTGGAGCAATACTGCAGACTGTTGAGTATTTTGGGATAGGTCTCCTGCACCACGCCCCTGGTGCTTTTCTGCTCTGTCAGAGCAGGGCTGCTCTGTCCTAGTTGCTGGCACAGGAGCTTAAAAGATGCTGGACGCTGAACAAAGTCAGAAAGAAGCACAGAAACCACAGTATCCTTATGCACTGAATCACTCACATACCAGAGTACATTTTAACCTGGCAGTTTGGGCTGTCCTGTGTAAAGCAGCTGATGAAGTTGCAGCTTGTTAAAAAAGGCTAAACCTGTGATGCTCAGTGTTCAGCAGCCTAAAGGGAGGAGGAGGGATGCTGACTTCACCTTCTCCAACTGTGTTTTATAGCTCTTGTCTCAACTGTACTGTGATGATTAAGAGTATTACAGCTGGAAGTCTTCAGGGGTTTTTTTTGAGGGTCGAATTAGTGAGTAATTTAAAGATGATAAAAATTGAATCTTTCATTGCATTTGTATTCTTTCTCTCTGAAACAAAAGATATCTGTGTTTTCCTAGCTATAGGAAACATATTGATTTCATTTCTCTCATTAATGATAATGATTCAAATAATACTTAAGGGGTCTAGTCTGCAGCAGGGTAACTTTGTTTGCAAACTAACTGGCGTCTACAGGAGTCATTGGGCCAAAACTAGAGGGGCGTCCAGAGGTATCCAGCTGAGTCAGAATTGATACAACCGTCAGGTTAAGGTGGAGTCACAAAGAGAGATAAATTGCAGCATCTGAGATCACTTAAAGGCTAATCCAAAACCTTGTAGACTCCATAGGGTTCTTTCTTTCCATTCCCGTAAAGAAAGTTGCAAGTCTCGTTTCTCAGTCTTAATGTAGATTAATTTTCACATAAACTCCATTTCTTCAGTCAGCCATTCCTTTTCAGATGAAGGGTTCCAGCTATCAAAAACCTTTTTTTTTAACTGTCCATAAATAATGCCTTTTCCTTGATTGAATTCCTGTGAATACTGTCATGAATGATAGAATAAAGAAATCAAATTTTTTACATGTTTTTTTGCATACAAAGATGTAAAACTATCTTATAAGAGATGAAACTTCTCTAAGACAACCATTCATTTTTACTTAGAGAGGGTGTCTCATGCCTGCCTTCCAGTGCAAGGTTAATACTTGTTTGCAGTGCATATAAGTGCACATATGCAAACACAAAAATATGCACAATGGAAGAATATTCATTCTCTGTCTTCTTTATATATGAAAGAGGAAAAAATGTAAATGCAGGAATGGTTCAGGAAAATCCTTTCAGATACATATTCACAGGTTTGTAATATCCAGTATCTGAAATGGAGGAACCAGAAAGAAAGACTACAAATATAGCACAAGAAATTTCTAGGAATAAGAAACTAAATATAAACCCAACTGACAGTTAAATAGGACTTTTCAATCTGAAATAAAGTCAAGATGGACAGGGTTTGTCTGTGCCAGGGCTTGTCTGTGCCAGGGCAAGGGAATGGCTGCTAGTTTGGCTTGTCCACAGCAAACAAAATGGTAGGTTGATGCCTCAAATAAATGTCAGGGAAGGACAACTTCCAACTCATCCTGGAAGCATCAATCTTATATATACATAATTACTATGCCAAATTATATTCCCAGTAGGATTAGGTTTGGCTGAAGAACAAGTAGCAGTCTTAGAGTTTCCTATAGCAGGAAAAAGAAATTGAAGATACTATTTCTCTCTTAAATGAGGATATAATCTCTGAACCAAGTAGCTTTTATATGAATTTGCAAAATATATCAAGATTAAGATCATTGTTGCATAAAGTTAAGCTTTTCTCAGAAGACCTTCACTGGGTATTTTGAGAGAGACTAACACTGATGTGTTGCGGATGGACTAGAGGAGCAGTTTTGGTGTAGGAGTAATTTGCATCCCTTTTCCTTTGAGTTCCAATTATAAGACTGTAGCAGTTTCCTGTCAGTAACCATGGTAGCCAAGAACAGTGATCATGATGCCTTGGGGTTTGCTTTTGAGTACTGCAAATGTGACAATCTGAGAACCTTTTTTTTTGTGTTTCTTTATTAAATGAAATCATAAAGCTTCCTGTTCATACCTCTTACCTCTCTGATCACACTGAGGGTCTGCTTTGGGAGGTACTCTTTCAGAGGATTTTTTCAGGTATTTTTAGAACTTCTTGTCTTTCGCTTATAATGCATCTACAGTTGAGGCCAAGATTATTTATTTATTGTCATATTCTCATAGCTACATTTATAATGTGGTCAGTTTGGCCTTACTCAAAGAGCTACAGCGAACTGATTATTGAATTTGTAACTGTGAGTGGTGTTGCCTCATGCAGCAGGGAGCTGCTGTGTTGCTCAGAAATTCTGGTAACAGCAGCCTGTCTAGTAACACTGAATATTTGGAAGAAGGTTTTTAAGTTGTTAGTATGTCTTATTGATACGAATAAATCATTACTAAGGATTTATTCCAACTACCTTTAATCGTTAGTCATTACAAATAAAAGCAAATGTACTGGAATTGATTTCTCCCATCTCTACATGGAAATGATAACTTGTGTGTGTCTTACATCCCTAAAGAATCGTAGAATTATAGAATGGTTTGAGTTGGAAAGGACCTTAAAGACCATCTGGTTCCACCCACTCTGCCATGGGCAGGGACACCTTCCATGAAACCAGGTTGCTAAAGACTTCTTCCAGCCTGGCTTGGACATTCCCAGGGATGGGGCATCCACAACTTCTCTGGGCAGCCTGTTCTAGTGCCTCACGACCCTCACAGTAGTGAATAAACCCCAGGGAGGTTGGATACCTGCACTTCGTCAGCTGAGTACTCTCCTCCCGGCCCTAAGCCCTCAAATACAATTTTCGTTTTTTTCCTTTCTTCTTTTTTTTTCTATTTTGCTTTGTTTGTCCACTTCAGTTTTCACACTGTAAGAGAAGAGGAAGCCATTCCCTCAGTTTGAACAGATACTTTTATCAGGCCTTACAGTCATTTCATCTCCTCTCTGAGGAGTTCGAGCTTGTCTCCTTCTCTTCTTCCACTGTCTCTTCTCTGAAGAGTCTGGGTGTCAGACCAGGGTGCTGAGAGTGAGTTTCTCTTTGCACTGCTGGTCTGGAGAGGCTGGAAAGGCCTCAGATGATGACTGAACCCTTTAGGGTTACCTGAGTTGTGTAAGACTCCTTAGCCTTAGTCAGGGTTTACATCTGGGAGGGAGGAAGAGATTAATTTGAAACCTAAACTGGTATGTCTAATGCTCCTATTGAAGACTTGAGTCCATTTTTCTGGGGGGTTTTTTTTGTGTACTTTTCCCTAATATATAGTAAAGAATACTTATGTTTATGCCTTTTACTGCTTCCCAGTGGTCAAAATTCATTTAATACTGTTTATAATGTCTACTATCTACTTGCTTTTCTCTTCCTTTTTTTTAACCCCTGCTCTTCCAGCCCTTATCACTACAATCCGAATGACTATTTTGTTCCAATGTAATAGTTCCATAACTAAATCTGGAATAAAATCTGAAGCTGTTTAATTTATGCTCCACATTCTGGGGGGAAATGGTCTTCAGAGATAATATAGATCAGATGAGCTGCTGTTACTTGTTGTCTTAGCAGAACCCTGTGAATTCTCTATAAGCCTGAAGGCATTTGCCAGATACCAACTGTTATGGGTTTTTTCCCTCGATTTATAAGCACTCAGAATTTTTCACTAGTAGGTTGAAAGAGGGGAGGTTTAAATATATGACCTAAAATACAGTTGGAAGTAGTTGTTAATATCTATTAATATGGTATTCTACATGAAGAAACACATAGGGGGTTGATTTTTTTTTTAATTTTCATTAATTTGTTAATAATGTTAAGTTGACCATTGGAAATTGAATCATGCTTCACATATTTACCTTACTGAGGCTGCCTTGTATGACAGTATTTGAAGGGACAATGGATTTTATCATTAAAGAGAGTAATAAAATCACCCTGTTTTTTGCAGATACCATCCCACCAAACTACTACAGGCTTTACTTCCGAATTGTCAGATTTGATGTCTCGGGGATGGAAAAGAATGCCTCCAACTTGGTGAAGGCTGAGTTCAGGGTCTTTCGCCTGCAGAACTCAAAGGCACGGGTCTCGGAGCAGCGGATAGAGCTGTACCAGGTATGGTGGCACCTCGAACATATCAGCTCCCCACCTTTCTGCAGCAAACCTGCTTTGTACCCATCTAGTAGACAGAACAAACCAAAGGGAGAAACAGTTGAGTCCCATCTCTCCAAAGCAGCCTCTTATTTCCATGCCTTCCCTAGAAAGGATTTCACTCAAATTCATATGAAGCTGAAATGTGCAAACTTTTTCCAGCAGTTTTGTCTCATGACTCCAAGGTTTTTGAGCCAGCAGCGTGCCCAGGTGCCCAGTGGCATCCTAGCCTGTATCAAAAATAGCTTGGCCAGCAGGACTAAGGAAGTGATTTTCCCTCTGTGCTCAGCCTTGGTGAGGCCACATCTTGAATACGGTGTCCAGTTCTGTGCCCCTCACTACAAGACAGGCATTGAGTCCAGAGCGTGTCCAAAGGGCAACGAAAGTGGTGAAGGGTCTGAGAGTAGGTTATATGAGTGGCTGAGGGGGTTGGGCATGTTTTACCTGGAGAAAAGGAGGTTCAGATGGTGACCTTACCACTTCTACAACTGCTTGAAAGGAGGTTGCAGACAGTGGGGTTTGGCCTCTTCTCCTGGGCAACCAGTGACAGGACAAGAGGGAATGGCCTCAAGCAGCACCTCAGGAGGTTCAGGTTGAACATCACAATTGCTTCACTGAAAGGGTTGTCAAGTACTGGAACAGGCTGCCCAGAAAAGTGGTGGAGTCGCCATCCCTGGAAGAATGCAAGAAATGACTGGGTGTGGCACTTAGTGCTATGTTTTGGTTGATATGTTGGTGTTTGGTCAAAGGCTGGGCTCCATGATCTTGGAGGTCTTTTCCAATCTTAATGATTCTATGATTGGGTGATTCTATGTTTCAGCATGTAACACTAAATGACAGAAAAAGACATCAAAAGAGTCATCCCTAAGATCTCTGTCTCCCAGCACCTGACCTGTACTAGTCTAGTTTACACAGAAGTAAAATTCCTCTCTCTTGTGTTCAGGAGAAGCCTGTTAACCAACATTTGTAGAAATGGCATTAATAACTGAATTCCAAAGCTCAGCAGTTTCAAACTGGCTTCTGCATGGTAGTCCAGGAGTTGATGCAAGGGAGTGGACAATTCAGAGACTGAGGAGTAAGGAAGAAAATGCCCCAAGACTCTCTCACTCCAGAGTGTTGACAAGATTGATGTCATTTAATCTTTAGGGACTTTAAAGACATTAACCTCACTTAGTCTGTGCATTTGTGCAAGTATTGTCTAGAGCATGTTTCATCTAAAGCATAGTTCACTTTGCTGAGAAACACAGCACCTAAAAGGGGCCCAGTTCCCAGCAGTTTTATACTGAGTAAAACTCCTGGTTGTTCTGGCAATCTGTGACTTGTTCTGCTGAAAACCCTGCCAGATCCACTGGTGCAAGTTTGAGTTAGTTGTCTTCCTCACTTCCAATGTTCAACTTTTCCTGCCTGGTCTGGTCAAGCAGAAGGCAAACTTTGAGCAGAGAGGGAGCAATTTGGGTTCACATGCTTGCTGAAGTGATGGTACAAGACAACCATGGAGGCTGACAGCAGGAAAAGTCACACTGGTATATTTAGATGTTGTTTAAATGTAGGAAAAGCATGATTCTCAGTTGAATGTGGTTCAGATCCACATGTGGTCACTGGGGGCTTGGCTTCACAACTGTGACCTGGCTGTCTTCCTCCCCAAGGGCAGGCTGGCAGAAAAGGTGAGCAAATGATGTGTCATTTGTTAAAAGAGAAAGTTAGAAATGTTTATTGTGAGTCACTGGTGTTGCCTGTATATAACAGCCATCACAGAAAAATACACTAAGAGTTCCTGTGATGCTGCCACACCAGCCTGTTGAAACAATTATGTGTTCTGGCTTGACCTCACTGTTCAGACATCCTTAAAGGAGTTGATGGCATCTCTGGGCTTTCTGTTCTACTTTTGAGAGCTCTTAGTCAGCCACCTGAACAGAGTACAGCTGTGGTCACCTGAGCTCTATTCGTTGCGTCTCTGTGTTTGAGGGACACAAAGGGTTTGGCAGAGGTATGGAAGAAAGGGCCTTTGCTTGGCTGGGATTTTGCCTCATGATGAGAAACAGCTGGGACTTATTTGAGAAAGCCAATCTCCAGCAAGCCTGTGTCCATGGAAATGGCTGACACCTGCATCCAAGGCAGGTACTTGCGTCCTTTGGATAAATATATGGCTGGGGAGTAAGGCAGTTTCTTTTTTAGGCTGGGTGGGGCATACTAAGTGAAGTGTTAGGTGAGTAATGAGTGCAGGTTATTGTAGGATTAGGTCTTTTCTCCACCAAGTAAGAGGCAAGCCAAAGGCAGCGAGCTCTGAGCATGTGTTTGTGCCAGGCATATTTTAGGCATGTTACTTTGCTCCTTTGCTTGTAGAGAGGCAAGCTGTTGCTAGAACATTTCCCTTTGGTCATATTTACTTCTGTGATCTCGTATGTAGCTCTTCCTAAAACCTTGTATGGAGGTGATGGTCAATCTGAACTGCATGGGGTCCTTGGCAGCAGCTCTACTGCAGGAACCTGGGAGTCCCTATTTATCACTGCAACTAATCTCCATTGCAGCACATGAGGTTAGCATGCAGTATGTAACAGGAAAAACAAAAGCTAGGAGAAATGGAAGATGAATGATCCGAGATCCTTTTGGGTCCCTTCCAACCTGTGATGTTCTATGATTCTATGATGTATTGTAGAACAGTCCTGTAGAAAGAATCCTAAAACATAGCATATGAATTTTAGATATTAGAAAGAAGAAAATCTGTGGAGGTAGAGGTGAAGAAGGATGGGTAGGAGGAATTGGTGCCACAGTGATGCTAGGGGTGTTTCAGGGCTGTGTAATGTTATAATGATAGTGCAAATAGGATTGTCTAGCCCTGGAGGAAGGTACAAACATGAGAGGTCAAAGGGGAGAGTGAGGAAGATGCTATTTCAATGGAAGTGGGAGAGACAAATATGTTCTGTAAGAGCCAAAGACTTCATCAAGTGTCTGATTCCAGCATGAAAAGCCATGCATGGAGAGTGAGCCTTGCAGAGAAGATTGTTAGTGGTGTTGGCATGTGCAGCTGCTGCTCCTCCTCTGTGTATAAGCACTGCTTCCTGTCTTGTGAGATACGTGCTGGGCTTGCCAGGGCTGTTGTGCCCAGAAGGAACAGTGTGGCTTTTCATCTAGAATAAGCAAGACTTAATTATTAGGGTTTTGTTTTGGTTTTTTTTCCTTTCTCCTCTGACCAAGTTTCAGGTTTCCTAGTGTTTTGCTTTGTTGTGAAGATCTTCTTGATGAGAGTTTTTGAAATTCCTCTCATACCTGCACTTTCAGGGAATGGTTCTTCTTTTGTCCCCTAGTCTTTCTCAGTCAAGCAGGAAGAGAGAGGCAGAAGTCTTCTGGAGAGAGTCATGGCTCTCTTGTGGCTCACTGAGATAGTCTCCTACCGGGTCTCCAAGAGCTTTCTGACTGAGTCCAGTGGAAATTTGGTAGTAATACGTGTACCACTGGTGCAGAAGGGACAGCATTACTCTGAAGGACTGTTTTAGGAACAGCTAGAGACAGATGTGCAGGGTAAATTGAAAAAAATAAACAAGCAGAATATAAATATTTTGTTTCTCCTCCTGATTCTTTCTTTGTGTGGTCCTCTGACCTTACAGATCTCCCCTTAAAATGAAAAAAGGAATTCAAGACTGCACCTTTTCAGCTAAGCTTTCCTCAGGCTGTACTTGGCTCCCGTTTCCAAACCACATCAGAAAAAGACCTTGCGTTTTCCTACAGCCCTTGTTTGCACTGACTCTGGGAAGGCATTCTGGGGCTGCCTGGCATGGCCAGCCAGGGCTGTGGCCCCTCGTTCCTGGCGCAGCAGCAGCAGGACCCTGTTCCTTCCCCAGAGTCCGGACTGCAGCAGAGAGTGCTACATCATATTTATTCAGGGAGTGAGTCGTTATGGATCTGTTTGCCAGGTTTGCTGCCCTCCAGATTTCTGCAGGCAGTGGATCCTGGAGATTAATTCTCCTGGAGGTGCCCTAGATGCGTCTGCAAAGTCAGTGGGCAAGTGGTAACTGCTGTGAGCAGAAAGTGTCTGTTTTCACCCAGAGAACGCTTCTCTTGGTGTTTAAGGATTAGTCAGCCACATCTCTGTGTTCCTGCACAGATGGGAAATGCAGTGCACATACTGAGTAGTCTTAGGATGGAAAATAATAAAAATCATAGAAGTAGGAATTAAGTTACTTTTATAAGGCTTCTGTCTCTTCTTGGCTCTGGATAAGTGAAGACCCAAAGAATTAAATTCTTCAAAGGCATTATCTTTTTTGTTGTTTCTTCTGAGCAAAAGGGAAGGTTAATCTGATGGTTATGCTGCTGATCATCAGCACATTGGAGAGTGGGAAGCCAGAGGGAAGGAAGGAAGGAAGTAGCATGACCTCAGATGTGGCGAGTGCTCTCCTGTGCTTCTCTTCCCATCCCTCCACTGCGCCACACTCACTCAATACGCTTCTCAATGTGCACTGAGACTTCAGAAAATATTAAGAGGATAAAATGCTTTTGATGGAGGGAGGAGGAATAATGTTAAATAAACAAGTTTTAGCATCCTCCAGTGGCCCTTGCTATGTTTTTAAAGATTTATGCCAAATGCAGGCTTTATTGGAATTTGATCAGATAAAGCTCAGTTGTTATGGGAATGTCTTTGTTCATCGGTTTTCTTGCCTGCTTTGAAGACTTCATCACATCTTTCTTTTATTAAGGTGCTTCTGTATTTATGAATAAAGTCCCTGCACACTTCAAAAAAAAACCCGTCTTTTATGAATAAGCATTCCAAAAAATAAATAAGCACCACCGGAAAGCTGAACTAGTGGAAACCCTCACAGGGTGAAAAACCATCCTTCAGAGAGCATTGTGGTATTGTTTTTAAGATATTTTTATTATGTACAGGCTGTCAAACAATAACAAGTAATAATTGCTTCCTATAGAAGCGGTGCCGTGTTTTGTTAACACATCATAAAGCATCACAAAAATGATCTGACGTGCTGTGTTCTATTGTCATCGTTACCTGAGGCTGCAGTGGGTGGGGGTACCAGAGAGGCTGTGGATGGGGGGGGATATACCATGGGACATATCAGAGCACAGGTTTGGAGCAAGTGAATAGTGCCAGGTTAAAACCCAGGCAGGACATCAGATTGCAGTGAAGAATTTGAAGCAGGCAGGAGCAGACCTTTGGTCTTTCCATGTTGGAGAGGGCCCAGTCCATGCCGAGAGCTTTCTTGGGGTCTAGGAAGAACCACCTGCCCTCTAGACAATAGTAACCTCCACTTTTGTAAGGTCCTCTCTCTCTACTTGGAGGTATGATGAGGAAGATGCTGTGGAACATATTACCCCATTATGAGTCAGATTTAAATTTAAACCACAGTCAGTTGTTCAAATACTTTCAGTTCAGACAGTGTTTTGTCTTGTTTTTCAGTTGGGGAATACGTTTAGAGTGAGCTACTATAGATTTGGGCCA
Source organism: Grallaria varia (assembly GCA_013396735.1). Lineage (NCBI taxonomy): Eukaryota > Metazoa > Chordata > Aves > Passeriformes > Formicariidae > Grallaria > Grallaria varia. Next base: position 461,425 of record VWZG01011923.1, on the reverse strand, counting down.
AATCTCTGCGGTGCAAATCTGAGGCAATTTACACTGACTGCAGCAGAGATCCTTCAGAATGATCTCCGTATAATCAGGAGCAGAGGGGCCTTGCTCTCTTTTCTTGCCCAAAAGTGCCGTCTCTAATGCCATGGAAGAAAATACCACGAAGCAGGATTTGTGGCTGTGAGCTGGCGCAGGATGTCTGCATTACCTGCAGCATTTGGTTATAATTGACTGCCATCGCTGTGACCCACATCTACAGCACTGTATTTGGGTCTCACAGTTTAATGTCTTGCTGTCCTGAAACCAGACTCTTGCAGTTTGAAAGGTTGCGAGGTTATGTTAAATAGCAAATATACAGTGTCCTTTGAAGTGCCAAACTCAGTATAAAGCGTGGACCTAATAACTTTCTACTCCACCAGCCTCCTTCTTTTTCCCTGCCCCCCTCAGCAACAGCTCAGGACCAGAGGAAGTTAATTTGCAGTGTATTTCAGTTGAATTGCTTCTTTCTCCGTGTTTCAGAATCCCTTTTTCTGGTTTCAAATACTGTATCCCCTACAAAAAGATGTCAATACATCGGAGACCATGTGTAGAGTACCTTTGACAAATAATCTGCATCATCTTCATTTTGAGAGCGTGTCTCCTATGCCGCCACCTCTTGCCAGGAACAGAGCAGTTATTGAAGATAACCTGAAGAAATACGTCATTTCCCCATTAGCTCCTGGCAAAAGCCAGCGTGTACTCTCAGCTCAACACTGCTGTGCACAGAAATGTGAGGCACCAAGCTGATAGATTTATTGCCATTTGTGGTGCATGTGCTTTATAAGGAGGCGTAGGAATGCAGGCCATGGGTCAGGAAACAGCTACTGGGTTTGGGTTCCTGCCCTTTGGGCTAGGGTTTGGTGGGATGAGCAAGCCTATATTATGCTGAGACATGAGCAAGCTTGAACCAAGCACCTGAGCATGGTAGTTACTGGGCTGAGGAACCTCAGGTTGGCTTGCTGGCCTTGTGCTAGGGAACCCATTGGAGTGGGGAGGGTGGTGTTTCAGTTCTGGGGAAGTACAGGAAACAGTGTGAAGCTTTGTTGGAGAGAAGCCTGTATGAAGAAGAAGAGGTGACAGGAGAAAATGGAGGAGGATGGGAGTTTGGGTGGAAACCTGTAGGTGCTAGGAAGAAAAAACCACAAGGAGAATTGTGAGTTATGGGGAACAAGGAAAGGAAGAAAGAGGAGTGACTTGTGGAAGAAGACGACATCTGAGAAGAAGCACTAAGTCCAAATATTCAGATAGCCAAGAAAGTTTCATGCCAAAATGTTGTAGATCACATGAAGATGAGATATGGCTGTCAGGGACAGGACTGGGATTGAGAAAGGGGTTGAGAGACCTGTACTTAAAGAGGAGATGAATGCAGGAGCACCCTGCAGGATCTGGGGGATTTGGCTTGAAGACAGGAGAACCCACTCTGGTTTTGTTGACTTTGGCTCCTACTTGTTGATATTTTAATAAAACATAATGTGCCTCTGGCAAGTTAAAGCTAAATGCTAGATAAGTTTACGGGATTTTTTTGTTTTACTTCATTTTATATAAAATCTTTCTTTGGAGCTATCTTAGAATCTCCTAAATGGCAGGAAATTGCCCTCAATATTTCAGAATCTCACAGGAGAAGGACCCCAGACCCTCCGTTTTTGTTTATTGCTTATACAATGCAGAGTCTTCCTGCCTGCTTAAGCATAAATCAGGCTGAGCGGCCTCAGGGCTGAGTCCCCAACTTACACTGCACATGTATCTTCAGCAGCTGGAGGAAGACTCTTCTTGGGGAACAAATGGAGAGGAAATCCTTTCTCAGGATCCATTCTCTTCATGGAGCTCATCCCCTCCCTGCAGGGTGATGCAATAAATTTGTCACAGTGATTCCATGTCATATTTGACCTCCCCTCCCTTTCTGACCAGCCTAAGTGCTCATCTCTTTACCCCCCTCATGCTTCACCTTCTTTTACCTTTAAGTGAATATCGGCCAACACTGTAAGAGAATCCTACTGCAGCTGTAGCCCATCCAGATATAAAAGAAGTTGGGTTATGTGTGCAATATGTTCTTTTTATTTGCAAGTTTGCATGAAGAACGTGTCTGGCAACTTTTGAGCAGATGGATCAGAGCACTACGTTTTTTTTTACACACTTTGGCAAGTACTCCATACCTTTGTATTTTGGCAGGAACTCTGCATCTCATATATGAGTCTCTGAAGATTCTGCCCTCAGTTTGAGCCTGATTCGGAGACTGTTGCAAGTAATGGAAAGACTTCCATTGATAAGCAGGGGGGCTGTAAAACCCTTTTAACTCCATACCACTGGAGGCAGAGTCTGCATTACTCCTTTGCAGAAGTGGTTACAAGAAGAGCTTGAAAATTCACGCTGACAATTTTTTAAAAAAAATACGATCGGTCTCATGCACTTTGAAGCAACTAAGATTTTGATAGCCAGTAGATTCCCAATTAACTGGCAAAAGGTACCGTATGGAGCCTTTGCACTTTACAACATATGTTTTCACATATAATGAGTAAGAAACTGGAGAGGTTTGCAACAGAATTAAAGATTTGCTTTTCCTTGTGTCCAAGATAGGATCAAAGGCCTCAAGTTCAACCAGGGAGTGAGAAAGGATTGAGAATTAGCATGGTCATTTTTTAACTTTGAGTTTCAGAAAGGGCTGGCTGAAGTCCCTGAGAGTGGTCTGAGGAGACCTTTGAAATCTGGAACCAGGCAGCGAGTGAATCTTTCAGTAGGGTGAATAGTGTGTAAGAATTTGGACACAAGAAGCAGCTGCGTACGCAGACCTTGGGAATCTGGTTATTCCAGTGTAGAGGGTTAGGCCAGAGACCCCTGCAGGTTTCGTCTAGTTTGGAAAAAGTTATCCTAAATGACAGTTTTCAGCCATGATGTGCATAGCTGAACTTATCTCTGCTCTGTGTTAACCTGCATTAGGACATCATTTACGACTGGATCTCATTGTTTGGGCTTATTTACTTTGAGCTTACAAGTACATGTCAGGTTATTTCCATTATTTTAAAAGGGCCTTGAAGTTCCAATAGAAACCATGGATAATGGCTGATAAGTAAGAGAAAGAGTAGTGAGTCTGCCAAGATGTTGTAATACACAGGAACATCACAGGAGTCTGAAATGACAGAAAAAGAAGGAAAGGAAGGAAATTATCAGGGGGCCAACGACATCTGGAGGGAGGAGACAGTCCAGAATGAATGGAGAGGAAAAACAGATTCATAGCAGGTTTTTACAAGATAATGTCATATTTGCTGCTACTCAGTGATTGCAGAACACACACCGGCTGACAGCAGTGAGCATTTCAAGCTTCCAGGCCAGTGCTGGAGACAGGATAGATATTTTTAAGTGACCATATGAACTTATTACTAGGTTTTAAAAGTTCATCAACTTGTTTTAAGAAACTATAAGTCACCAAAAATATTTCCCAACAGTTGGTGACTGTAGTTCTCAAACCCAGGTATAAGATGCCCTTGCTGTTGCTAAAACTTGGCCTTTGATGGGTGCTCAGGGTTTTCTGGGCTGTGGCACATGTATGTCATTGATGCATCAGCCTGTGTATCATCACTGCTGAACCACATTCAGTGTTTTGTTTGCTTGTTGAGGAGGTGGTAAATTTATTAGCCAAAATTATTCCACTGTAAATTATACTTAATAGTAGTTTTCCCATTCTTCTGCATCTGATTGTGGTGACTATAGAAAACTAGAAGTAGTTATTGGCCAGACCGTCAAATCTGAAATAAACTAAACAAGTTGCTGTTGTGGAGCTTCAGTTATTTGAAAGAACCAGTGTATCTTTATGTCAAATTTTTTCCTTTTGGCTCTGTAATGAGTCATGGCTGGCGTCTGCTGTCAGTGGTTATTGTCTAGCATACATACACTAGTATGTTGATTCAGTTATCCCCTGCTTTAGCTGCCTAAATATATGAGCGGGGGAGTAGGCAAAGGAAAATTTGAGCAAAATAATTATGTTTCTTTTTAACAGAGTCTTGAGGTTTAGAGGTTTTTCTGGGTTTGTTTTTGAACTAGTATAATTACACTGACGCCAAATGCTGCTGTTCTGCTTATATCAGCTTCTGATATGCCCCATTCTTTAAAGAAGTCATGTTTCTGCTACTTTTGCAAACATTCTGCTGTGTTTGTTATCATGAATTATGTAGAGTTCTCAGTGTACTTACAGTTTATAAAATACAGACTAAGATAATCCGAGTCCTTATTTTTATACTCAGAACTGTGTGATACTTACTTGAGGGTATAAATATGTGTGCCTATAAATAAACAGTTTCATCCTCCAATATTTTAATGAAGATTTCAGCTACTAGATACTTAAATTTTTTTAACTCTCTAGTTGACCTGAAAAATAAGCATGGCAGGTGGCAGGTATAATTTAGAAATCCATATTTTCTGGAAACTCACTTGTCACTCTCCTGAAACCAGTTTGTGACAAAACTAAAACTTTTCACTGCTGAATGCCCTCATCATGGTGATTTGGGATATGCTTTCAAGATAACGTCCTTGGTCAGCCCCCTCTAATGGATGAGCAGAAGCACAGACAAATCCCTGCCAGTCAAGCAGAGGGTCTCCCTTGGAAGGCTGAGCAGAACACCTTTGGAGAACCAGTGAAGAGTAGATTTCAACAGGATTTGTAAAATACCAGAAATCTGGCAGGCCTGAGAGTGCTGTCATCACCAAGATTCCCAGCTGGGCTTCCTAAACATATATAGCTGTACAAACAAGAGCAATTATTTGTTTGCATCTGTCATCTTCACGAGACATTTCCTGCAATTAACTGCATTGTTCATATATTCATGTGTTTGTTTCACCTTGATCTACTGGCAGTAGCTCCACATATGTGATACCCTTCGTGGATATTTGGAAGCTAATTTTTTTCCCCAGGTGTTTTTAAGAAGGCCCAGAATAGAAAAAAATTATGAGGGAAAGGTTAGCAGTGACCACAGAAAAAGATAGGGAGAAGGCAAGGCTTAAGTGTACAAGACACTTAGTCAAGAAGAGATTAACAAGCGTTTTGGTTATTTGTTTTCCTGTGAAGGCAGGAATCATACAGAAAGAGGGTAAAAAAAACCTAAATTGTTCTTAGAGTTTAGAGCATTACTGATGAATGCAAATTGCTCCGTCTACTGGGCTAGAAGTCTGCTGCATAACCTTTTGATAACACTTCTACCTATTCAGTTCATCCCCACAGAATGTGATCATGGGCGTACATTCCCTGCACAGTCCTTTATTACAAAAGGCACTGTTGCATTATCGCTCTGTTGAAAGCAAGACCAAATAAACAGACATACCTGGGAGAATATCCCTGTGTTCAGACCCTGGGCTTTGGGTTTGTTGATTTTGAGCTTTCACTCAGGCGTGTGTGAAGGTGTGCATGCTCTCACCTGTATGCACACATTTCTTGTGCATCACCAGCTGCTTGTGCATGCAGGTGTTTGAATGTGTCCCTCCTGAGTGAGAGAGGTGGGGCTGCTTGTGTGGAAACGCTGTCTCCTGTTCATGCAAATGATGGAGTCTGTGTCTCTGCATGCAGTTGGTGATGCACAGTTCTCCCCCACACCCCCAAAACCCCTAGCTTTCCACATCATGACCTATAGTCAGACCAAACTCCTTCTGTCTCTTGAAGAGGCAGTGTTTGGTTAAGGTGCCTGAAGGAAATGAGAATGGATTAAAGGGGAAGTTTAACTCAGTTGACTTTATCTTCTGTGGGCTTTTTTTTTTTTTCCCCTTGACTTCTGTTAATACTTTTAGTGCACTGAAAACCTTTGAACCAAGGCTTTCATTTAGCTCCTGCAGATACAAGCTGTGCAGCAGCATTTCTGATAACAGTATTTGATGTGGTTGCGATGGGCTATGCATAAAGGTAAGGTGGTGTTTACAGGTAAGGCAAGGCAATGTTTATAAGTAAAGGTAATAGCTCTTCTAAGACCAAACTGTACAGTTGGAAGAAGTAGACAAGCTTTTAAGTGCAAAAGCTGCAAGGCACAGAAAAGGCTTTTATTCTTTTTTCCAAATAAATTAGTTGATATAGTAGGAAGAAAGGACTGGATATAGTGAAAGAGAAGTTTTTCATTGAGGGTGTAGGCTTGAGGGTGTATTGGAAGAAAAAGGCGTGTTGCTGATGGGGAAGGTAAGATCAGAAACACAGAGCAAAGTAAAAAGAAGGAAACCAAAGGGGGAAGATGGCAGAGAGAACCTGAAGTGCTTGTTTCATGTAATAATTTCTGGAAGACTCATTTGAAGAACATATTGTATCCATGAAAATTTCTGAGAGATGCCTACAAAAAGGCCTCTTTGTTTACCACAATGTAGAGTGCAATTGCTTCAGTGTCAATGGAAACATAGAATGCAGTTTAGGAAAAGAAGAGAAGAATTCTTAATCAGATTATTTTGCGGGAGGAAATAGGCTGAGGATCTAGCCTAGGATTTTATCATCCATTAGCTTTCCACACGTGCAGCAATGTAAGAGAAAAAGAAGGAAAAATGAAAATGATGAGGACAAATCATTCTTGCTTACAAGTAATCAGGTTGTTAAGATCACACATCACCCTAACACTAAAAAGATACTTAACCCAGGAGATGGAGATTGAAGCTAATTTCACTAAGTATGGCATTCACCACACTTAATAGCCTTTTACTTAAAAGCCTCCAATGCCTGTTTAGCCCATGGTGTCAATTGTGGAAATTATCCAGTACTTAGTGTGTGACTTTTTAGCTCTTTCTTCCTAATTTTCTTCCTGAACATGCAACATAACCAACATGGAGAAAAACTTTACTTTCATATATCATAGATACATAGTATGGATAATATCCAACTCTTAATCCACAGTATCTGTCATCTCCCACAGTGCCATATAGTTCTGAAATCTGCAAACACTTTTCTTGTCATTCAGCTCATTGGTGAGAATGGATGCTCCTTGTAGTGTTGGACACGTGCAGTTACGGTTTCTTGTACTTCTCCTAATGCCTTTCATTCCAAATACACACTGCCAGCCCTTGACTTTGTCTTTTAGTAGCAAGTGGGGTAAAGACTGGGATAAATACATTTTATTTTTGATACCAAGGCACAGCTGAGTCTTCAGAATATGTCTAAGACCAATTATAGTTAATGTCAGGAGATTGCTTTTGGCACGTTGCTTACTTTTTAGTCCTTACATCGCTGCCAAAACTGAGGTATGCAGTTTCTGGAGTCTTTGGAAAGATATGACTGTGCAGAAAGGAAGAGAAATGAGCCAAGTTCTTGTGTCCCATTTGCCTCACACCCCCACACCCCCCTACCCCAGCCCCAAAACATCTTTGGAGAATGACAGCTGCATTACATCCTCAGAAACACTTGACCTGATAAAGACCAAAGGGAAGGCGAAGTTATATTTGTACTTCTCTGGGACTTTCCCAGCATTGATTACTGATTCTCTCATCCCTCTGGCACTTCTGAGCAATGGTAGTCCCCTTGCTCCTGCCAGACTCTCTGTAAACAGTTGTTCAGACACTTTGTTTGAAAGTTGCCTCATAAAAAGGAGTCCCGTTGTTCACTGTTTGTGTGCCGTTAGTTTCTACTGGGGAACTCAGCATTGCCTACTAGGGGCACTTAGTAACCTTCTGGACTTGAACCAACATCTTCTTGTGGCTTTTTGCTAAATGTGTTGATCAGAAAGAAGGCAAAGAGCTTGTCATGTTGCTGTTCTTTTCATAAGACAGATGTTATTGTAGGAGTCACACTGTTGGCCTTTGAGAGGTCCAGCACTGACTTCAAATAAACAGGGGGACTCTGCATGCTGATTCTACATGCTGGACAGAATCTGATCTTTTCAAGCCTGCTTTTCTGTTTAGTTACGGAAAGCTTAATTTTATCATGATGACGTAGTTTCACACCTCTTTTGAAAAATTTTTCTTTACATGTATTCTGGAGTTTCACCATGGCTTTATTACAGCATTGTTTGCTAGATGTCAGGTTGTCCTGGGCTGAGAAAACAGGAAGAAACAATGAGGCGTTGTCAGTTACTCATTTGGAGATGGACATGGAGAGTTAAAGAGAGGAAAAACCCCAAACAATATGTGAAGTCTCACAGCTGGCATGCCAGAAGTTACAAAGGGATGTTATCACGTGGTGTCTTGATTGGAGTTGACTTAATGTTGCATGGCATTCCAGCTCCCTGCATTGCAAAACTATAAACATAGTAATAACCAGGAAACCAGAAAGCTGTTAACAGCCAAAAATCCAATTGTTTTCATCCTAGAGTTAGGGTAAGTAATATCAGGCTATGGCTGTATGTGGGAAGGCACTCGCTGAATTGTTTGACTAGGAAGAAGACTGTGGCCACTTGGAATTCTAGGCACTCAGGGCCTGGGTTTCTTTTGTACAGGTATTTCTATTGCATGGTAAGTAGCAAGCTTTGCTGAAACATTTGACACAAATGCAAATACTGTCGTCATCAAAGTTTGTATGGGAGCAGCATCACCTGTCACACAAAGCCATGTATGGTCATCTATTTAATGTGTGATTAGTACCTGAAATCAAAGGGAAAGCTGGAAGCATGAATAAGGTAATACCATAGAGATTAGTTATGGGATAGCAACAGAATATCTTAAGTGTACAGACTACGTTGTACTGGCAGTACTTTAGCATCCAATGTTATGCTCTAGCCAGTGTAAGTATTACTGAAGAAGGTAAAATATCTTCTTTCAATGTTTATTTTGGTCTCTTGACCACTCGTGTTACAGGATGAGTTTTCTTTCTGTGTGATTTCTCTCATGAAGGAAAATGTGATGCTGTGTTCTGCTTGGGAACTTACTTCATTAGAGTGTTTTTTTAAATCATACTCTTCTCTTCATGCACCCCAAGAAAATTCTGTCCAAAAATGTGCATGAATGTACATCTGCTGCATATAGGTTTGAGCTGTAATAGTTTCTCCTGGTATTTTATAATGTTAGTAGACCATTTTAATAGCAACTAGGTAAATGTTAACCTGTAGGCAATCTTATTTGTTGTTTCTTGTAGGTTTTAAAATCTAAAGAATTATCATCACCAGGACAGCGCTACATTGACAGCAAAGTAGTTAAAACAAGAGCTGAAGGAGAATGGTTGTCTTTTGATGTCACTGAGGCTGTACATGAGTGGCTCCATCACAGAGGTGACAAGTGCTCCTTGCCTTCACTCCTGCCCCAACTGCTCCTTCATTAACTCAACAGTATTTCAGGTTCATTCCACGTGTAAAAATCAACTCCAATCACTTTTATGTTTTGCAGACAGGAATCTTGGATTTAAGATAAGCTTACATTGTCCGTGCTGTACCTTCGTGCCTTCCAATAATTATATCATCCCAAATAAAAGTGAGGAGCTTGAAGCAAGATTTGCAGGTAATGAAAGGAAAAAAACTAACTTTTTAAGGTGTTGTGTAGTAATTGAGGAGGAAAACAAAAAGCTGTTACTGCTTTCTAAATGGCATTTAGCTGATTGAAAACTTGTTCATTCGAGAATCGTGATTCTCAGCTGGTAGGAAATGATATTAAAGGCACAAGGGTTAAACTGTATCATCTGAACAAATTCTGAAATCAGATGGCATGAATAAGCTATTTCATTCTGTGTGTGCAGCTCCAATGTCCTTAAGAGTCTGTGTTACAGTGTAGAGTGTGCACACAGGATACATATACAATTTTGCGTTTAGTGAAGTCCGTTGCACAATAGACCATCCACTGTTGGGTAGTTATGAGAAAACATGCTAAATATTTTCAGAATAAATCCTTTGACTGCTGTCCATCCTAGTACTGTAATGAGTCAGTCTTAGTAGAAAAGATTGGACTGAGTGGCATTAAAAACTAAAAAACTGTGTAGGGAGGGTTATGGATATATGTACTTTTTATGGACAGCAGACAAGGTAATACGGAGTAAATATATGACGATCATATGAGCTCCCTTGTGTTTTTAAGCCATTAAACTTTCAGTTTCAAAAAGGGAAATAGTATTTAATTGACAGTACTATAGCTATCATCCACCAGTATATATTAAACTGTGGTCAGATTAGAATCAATTTTAATGTAAATTCTGTTTATACAGTTCTCATTTATTAAAGTATATCATGATTTGGTTCATTTGTGTTCCAAGCATTTGGCTATATTCCTTGCACGTGTAAAGTTTTCTAACTGTTGTTTCACTGCATTTGATGTTTTTCTGTAAGTACACACACTGTACATATGATTAAAGCCATTTTGTGTATTTAAAAAATTGTTAGTATGATGTTTGGTCACTGTAATTGCAAATGTTGCAAAAAGAAAAGTGTATCTTTTTCTGTTTAGGTAATATTATCTGGTTGGGGAGGTCAATTTTCAAAAGGGTCTTAACAAAAGCCATAACATGACTCCTATGAAAGGCCAATACCTTGAGTCTCTTGCCTGTACTATTGCCATGATAAGAAGCTAGTAAGGCAGTTAGTGTTAAAAGGGGAAATACAAAATGTGGAGGTCATGGTTTGCCACTTAAAGAAGAAATGCTGTGGTCGATGTCTTTGCCATGGCCATACAAAAGAAGGGACTAGAATAACTGACTTCTGGGGGAAATTACCAGATTTAAATAAACTGGCAATGGGAGACAAGAGAATTTGAAAGTATTAGAAAGGAATGAATGTATTAGAAAACACTAATGGGATAGGAGTAAGCAGTGAGAAATGAAGGTGAAGTATCCAGAGCAGTTTTAATAATGTTAAAAGATTTTAAAACGTACATAGCTGTTTAAAGTTGGGAATACTGCTTTAAGTGGAGTGACAAAAGAATACTGCTTGGGGCATTTGAAACTGAGCAATGCAGATGCAATGACTTAAATTATATTTTCTGCTACTCATTTCCACAGTTCTGGTAAATGTGCTGAAATGCCATTAAACAGCTGTGAATGTGGGAGGGCTGATACAACAGATAACATGAGAACTGTGAATATCTTAGGGAACTCTGGTTGAAATCGGCCCCCGCTTCCCCAGTAAATATGCTCAACTGACACCATCATGGCCCAGTTTCTGAGAGAATTTTTTAAGAGATGGTTTATTTAATTTGTGAAGAAAAAGCAACACAATGTTTATCACCAAAATGTATTTTTTGAAGGTATTGATGACTACACATATTCCAGTGGTGATGTGAAAGCTTTAAAGTCCAATAGGAAAAAATACAGTGGGAAGACCCCACATCTTCTGCTAATGTTATTACCCTCCTACAGACTTGAGTCGCAACAGCCCAGTCGGCGGAAGAAGCGTGCTCTAGATGCTGCCTATTGTTTTAGGTAACTATGCATCTATATTCAATGTATTTACATAATCATACCAGCCTCTGAGGTGTCACGCGGTTCCTTATCGTTGTTTCTTTACAGTTGGCATTTATACAGAACGCAGACCCTCATTTGCAGACCCACAGGGTCTGTGCAGCAGATGTCTGCCCAGTGGCCTCCAGTCCCACAGAGGCAGTGGCAGATGAGGGAGGTTGTGACCTTAGACAACAGAACCTGGGTTCCATCTGGAATGATTCCCAGATGCATTAGCCTCCACAACAGTTACAGCCAAATTGTCACTTCTTTGCTCACCGCTCGGAGAGTCTCCTCTGTAGGACGTGGAGAAAAACACTTGACCAAGTCCTCCAGGGAAACTATTAGCTTTTTATGTGTAAGCAAGTCCTGCCATGTCTAAGTATTCCATTTCAGTTACAGTATAAGCTATTTATTTGATTTGGTTGAGAATTTTTGGGACTCAGACCTGCCTACCTGTAAAGCATCATTCAGGGAGCAAGCAACTGGATTATTTTTATTTCCTGTGTTGTCTTTGTTATGACCAATATGTTTGTACTTTATTTCCAAGGAATGTGCAGGATAATTGCTGTCTGCGTCCACTTTATATTGACTTCAAGAGGGATCTTGGCTGGAAATGGATTCATGAACCTAAAGGATACCATGCTAATTTCTGTGCAGGAGCCTGCCCATATTTGTGGAGTTCAGATACTCAGCACAGCAGAGTAAGTAGTGATTTTGCTAATTTTCAGCTTCTGTTTCATAACTTCAGGGTGAACTATATTTCTGGGACGGACATCAGCCCCAGTGCTTGACGTTTGTCTCAGTAACTGAGGATGATGAAATGGGGCCCTATAGAGGAACTCACACATAGGCTCAAACTAGTGTTGAAACAATAAGAATGTATTGGCCCAGAGATTTTTTTTTTTTATGTGTTCATCAATAGGACATGTGGTTGGATTGAATGCTTCTTAGGAGGTGGCCTGGGAAGGGCCTTTCTTTATAGAGCATGAGTGGAAGGTGGCACAAAGAGCTCGGTCTGTTGCGGCACTGATGGAGCCACTCTCAGAGTAACAAAAGAGCAGAGTCATACCACCTGGTTATCACTTAGTTTTATAACCTGCCATTCAGCCCTCCCCATGCTGAATTTCATGAAAATGTACTGATAGATGTCCTTATTTGACTTTGAAAGATGTGTTCTTTCTTGTACTTTGAAAATTTATATATGAAGCAGAAAGCTGGGGTCTGGGATGTTGAAGAACCAATTGCTAGTCATCTGAGATGAGACTTTTGGGGATTAGGTGTGGTATTTTAGCCAACTGCCTCAAGATGAGTGGTGTTCTGCTGTGAAGTGCTTATTTCTCTCAACTGCCAATAAGGATGTCTAGACAGTAAATGCAAGAGGCAGACATTTGCATTGCACTTGTCATAAAGTAAGAATTTCACCCTCAGGTCCATACTAAGAATGGCAGCTTTTTCAAGCCTCCCTTAAAATACCAGATCAGTTTTGGTCAGGAGGGAGAGCTCCCCATGTCCAAGGGACACTTGTGTTCCTTTCAGTCAGTAAAACCATGATAGCATGTGAACTTACAGACTCTTTTGTAGCTGTCACTGGCTGTGACATAGCTAATAGTACAATGTTGGCAGGCAGAGGTATAAATAAGGTAAGTATTGTTTCCATGCTGATATGGGATAGTAGTGTACACAATTTGGAGCAGCATTTATTTTTAAAGGAAAGGGGAATAATAACTATCGTCACAAATATGTGGTTTGCATAGTTGCCCAGTCAGAAGTTGCTTAATAAAGTAGTTAGTGTTGCTGTCCTGAACAGATCTTCTGCCTCTCTAAGCTGCAAATGTTGTGTTGAAGTTCTAGGAAAAGGTCACTTGGTGTTTGGCTAAGACATTAATGGCATCCTCAGGAATACCTGTGCATCATCAGTGGCTAACCCTACATACTTCCCTTGTAGAGAACCATGCGTAAGAATCCAAGGTGACATGACATAGGTGATGACTACACCACAGCTGGTTCTCAACAGGATTTACTGCATCGTGACTCCTGGTGCTTGCAGGGTGGCATTAATGGACTTTCGTTAATATAGCCAGAGGGTAAAAGCAGAGGAGTGCTACATTCTCAAGGGCTTTCTTCTCTCTTTGCTGCACTTGCAAAGTCAAAATCCTGCGAACAGCAAAGGGCAGTCTGAGGAAACAAATAAAAACCTTTCCGTTTCTTCTTTCCGAATGTGTGCCGTGTGATTGTTGATTCAAAGGGCTACACTTTAAAGGCAGGTTCTAGGCATGTACCTGTTTTGCAGGTTTGAGACTGTAGGTACAAAACCTTAGGAAACTCAGACATATTGTGACATCAGATTGAAGTGGAGAAACATAAAAAATATTAAAATCCAGGAATCCTCATACTGCTTTCAGTGGACATTCTCTCAGGTGCTGAGGGAGAAAGTGAAGGAGAAAAGAATTTGCTCATTAGAGGTAGCTGTCTTAATCTTTTTTTTTTGTTTGTTTCTCCTTCTAGGTACTCAGCTTGTATAACACCATAAATCCAGAAGCTTCTGCCTCTCCATGCTGTGTGTCCCAGGATTTGGAACCCCTCACCATCCTCTACTACATTGGCAAAACACCCAAAATTGAACAGCTGTCCAACATGATAGTAAAGTCTTGCAAGTGCAGCTAAAGGATATTCCCCAAACAGCATGACGTGTGTTTATTGAAAAAAAAAGTAACCGAGGAAAAAAAGAAAGAGAGAATGAGAAGGAAAGGAAGAAAACTAAAAACCCAGGTTCATCATTGTTAAAAGGAAAAAAAAAAAGAAGAAAAAAAAAAGCGGTACTAGTCTGAACTGTTTGAAAGTTTGTTTTGTTTTTTGTTTCGTTTTTTTTTTTAAACTGGCATCTGAAGCAAAACATTGAAGGCTTTTTTCCTACATTTCACCTACACATAGTGTGAGATAGACAAGAAGCAAAGTTAAAGAAAAAAGAAACCTTTTAAAAATAAACACTGGAAGAAATTTGTTAGTGTTACTATGTGAAAGGAAAAAAACAGGAAAATCCCATGAAGTGGAGTTGCTGTATCTGTCCCGTGCCTTACTTGATCTCTCTGTATTGTTACGCAATAGGCATCCTACCCGTTCCTCTTAGTTGTAGAGTTAACAGTGCATTATTTATTTGTGTGTAAAAACTATCAAATGAACATTTCCATATCGCCATTGGAAAAAAAGAAAACCAGACAATGTGGACAAAGTGGAGACCAAATAAGCTGCCAGAAATACATAAAAAAGCCTAAAGGAACACAAGCGCAAAAGAATCAGAAAATTAATGGCTAGTTTAGTTTGATTCAAATAGAAATCAGTTATTACATTACTGACAAATTCTGCCTTTAAAATATCTTATTTTTTTGTGCCAGCTGCCTAGAGAGGCTTCTTGTAAGGTCTCAAATCCTTGTTTTAAATACTGAATAATTTACTAATAAAGGACACTCTGTTTCAGTCTCAAAGACAAGTCTATAAGATTTTTTTTTTACTGTAAATGATTTAAAATGTCTGTTTAGTAAACCAGTGAAATATTTAACATGTACTGGTCTAATCTTCAGACCTTAATGTGTTGCTGTATAGCTATGCTATGGGATTTTTTTTTGTTCTTTTGGTATATGTAACCATACCTAGAGTATTACAATAGGTGGGTAGTAAAAGCCAGCTTAATTGGAAACATATCTGTAGATCTCTATTTGTAAACTATTAAAAATTTACGTACTTTATGTGTAATGTGTAAATTTTCACCATATTTTTGTACTCTGTAATACTGTCAGCTCTCATGACTTTGAATTTGGATTTGGGGCTCTTTTTGATCACTCAGAATCATGTGTTTCCCTCTAGCTGGCCAGTATGAATAGAGTCCCTATATTTTGACTTGCACTACAAATACATGTTTTATAATAATTGCTATACATGTGCTTTGTATATTGTTCATCATTATGACATAAGCTACCTGACTCCATTTGTTTTTCTGTTTTACAAAAAGGATGGATTGAAGCAATCTCTCCCCCCGCCCCCTCCTCCCCTCCTTCTTCAGTCATCCCTGGTCATAACACTTGAATCGCGATGCGGTTCAGATTTCGAGGCCTTTTGGTTTTCATTTGGCATTCAAACAGATGGGCAGGGAGCGAGGTGTCAGAAGAAGAGATGTCCCAGCCTGACCGAGGCGAGGCAAACCCTTGCAGAGAATGACATTCACCACTGTGCAGAAGGCTGGCAGGAAGGGTCTGCCACGGCGATGTTGGGGACCGATGTGCAGTCAGCGGCCGGGCACCAGCCTGGCATGCAGCGGGCACTTGGTCCTGCAGGTGGTCTGTGGGACTGGTCCTGCTTCCACTGCAGGCAACAGAGTTTGCCTTTAACTTCTGGAGCGGCACAGCAAGCCCCTTTGGGCTGTTGGTATGTGTGTAAGGATTTGCTGGATCAGACCCTTGATTTTTGCATGTTTGCCAATTTTTTCTTTCAATTGAGTTCATGTTAAAGCTTCTTTTAAAAAAAAAGAAAAGGAAAAAGGACCATGGAGGTCCTAGGATTTTGTTGTTGTTACATGTTTTAATATTGTAGAGGGAGTAAAAAAAAAAAATCACACCACATACTTTATTTAAAAAGTGCCCCAACATAAATTAGTAACAAAAAAAAGCCTCATGAAGAAGGTACAGCCATTTCATTTCGCATGAAAAGGAAATTTGCACAGCAAAGCTGGAAAACTGCGATACAAGAGGGGTGAGAAGGACATTTTCTGTCACTGTCCTGAGTGGTGTTGTGAGGACACTCCTGAGCTTGATGTTGTCTGCTCCAGTTTTAAGTGCAATTTCTTTGGCTTCAGCAGAACACTGATGCAAAACTGAAGTACCACAGTGGCTTACACATGCAGCTCCTCAGGACTGCTGTAGAGCCTGTGCTGATTGCCCAGATGGAAATGTAGCCCCTGAGACGATTTAATCCCACCCATTGATTCAGCGCAGAGGAGGAGGTATGTTAGACTTCTGATTTACTTAGTGAGTTGAGATGAACGAGTAAAAAAATCTGTCCTGCTAACACTTGCTTGAGCCAGACTAACTCCAGTGAGAAGATGCACTGAACTCAGTGAAACCCCTCAGGGTAATACATACTCTGGATTTTGCTGTATACAGCAGCAAAATTAGTTTTATCAGGTTCAGTATGAGAACTGTATTGTTGTTGGACAGAAAAGAAGACAAGGATGAACATTTTACAGAACTTAAAAATGTTTTTGCAGTTCTCTAGTATGAGAATGCAGCTCAAAACCGGTTTTGAAAAAGTAGAAGAGGAGATAGCATAGGGTCCAACTATGCTCACTATGCGCTGGATGCAGCTGAAAATTTCAGTTTGGAGTTCTTCTCTAAATTTAGGTTTAAAACACTATTTCTGTAAGTTGTTGCCCCAAGATTGATTTTTTCTTTTTTTTTTTTTTTTGTTCCTCAAAATGCACTGATTGTATTTGAAATTCTCTATTTTAAAGCTCCTACTTTTTTTTTTTTGTTGTTGTTCGTTTTGGTTTGGGTTTTTTTGGGTTTTTTTGTTCATTAAGCATATATTTCCCTTTTAATTACCAAGGGTGTTAGAGATGATCCTACAATGTGCAGAACTCATAGATGAAATTCCCCTCTACGGAGTGGGGTGATGTGACTCCTAAGCACCACTCCGGTCTGATGTAAATACCCCTCGAATGATCTTTAGATGGGTCTGCAAGAGCTCAAGGACTTGATTGCCACTGCCTGAGCAAAGTCCCTGAGAACTGATGGGAAATGGTCAACACCTTGAAAGATCAGACCCGAGGGGCTGACTGGGACTGAGGGGGAATCAATAGCACTTAGCTGGGTGGGGTAGGACAGCATTTCATATGTGTTACAATTGTATGGTTGACATGATTTAAAGGAGAAAACAAAAAAAAAAAAAAAGGAATTTAAAGGACAGCTGTGTTGTACTTTGGTGATCGATTACTCTGTATTTTAACACATTGTATGTTTGTTTTTGTGGTGCTCTAGTGGTAAATAAATTATTTCAATTATATGCTGGTGTTGCTTTTGTATGGCAGTGTTCTTCTGGCACAGGTGACTCCTCAGCTCTGGCTCAGCTTAATCCCTGCAAAGCCTGACTGGGCATTGGATTTTCTTGTGTGTGACCTTGATGAGGTAGAGCACAGGCTGAGGTGAAGAACAACCATCCAGGGTGAGCATGAATTGCATCTGCTCTGAGGATTGCTTTCTCCTCGGGTGCTGCAGCGGATGTCTTGGTCTTTAGAAAAGAAATGGCTCCTGGTCGACTGCTCTGAGCAGCAGCGCTGCCCCACGTGTGTGCAGGGCAGGTACTGCCCTGGGTGGGAGCTGTGCTGCTCCACAGCCCTACTGTACCTGGTTCTTCACTAGAACCATACTCTGGCAGGCCTGTTACTGCTGGCACCAGTTTTGGAGGCTTCCATCTCTGGCATAGGATCTCAAAGTAGTTTCTTCCTCATTTCTGTAGTGCTGTGGGAGGTGGAAAGGTGATTTGTTTTGTGATGCCTCTACACTAAGTGATACCACCCCACCGCATCCCTCAGGAGAGCACAGTGAAACTGCTGGGTTTGTAGGCTGTGCAAAATAGCCCACAATGGGATGAGATGGGGTATTGGAGGAGAGGCAACAGACACAAGATAGAACATGGCAAATTCTGGCTTTGTGAAAGGAAAATATTTTTACAGTGGATGTGCCCAAGCCATGGAATGGGCTGCCCAGAGAGGGCATGACTTCTCCATCCTTGGAGATGCTCAAAACTGTCTGGACAAGGTTCCAGGCAGCCTGCTCCAACTGTGCCTGCTCTGAGCAGGAGGTTGGGCTGGAGACCTCAGTGATCCCTGCCCACCCCCAAGAATCTACAGTCGTGTTCTAACTCAACCACTATTTCTATCATGGGCTAAAAGAGCATGAAAAGTGCTGGTGGCTCAAACTCCTCAGTTATTTCAGTTTGTGAGCAGTAACCACATGGAAGTGTTTTGTTGTTTTTTTTTTTTTTCAGAAAATAGGATTCCCTAGTTCATTGTAAGTCTTTCCCCATGCACTCTGCAGTATGCAATTGCATTATCTAAGCAAATAAGAATTATGGAGCCTGGTATTGCAGCTTTTCTTTATCAGGCTCTAGTCACTTAAATAAATAAAACTGGCGGGAGGAAGGACTGCAGGACTGAATCATTACTTTTAAAGTTGATAAAATATGAAAATGCTTCCAGACCAGGGGCTGATGAGGAGACCAGAAGCTGCTCTTCCTGGTGCCTTTTCTGGCATCTAAGGAGTGCATAGCATTTCTTGGCATGAATGAAAGAATATGTCAGATTGTTTAGGGTTATTGTGATTAATTATAACAAATGGACTCTGTGGTCTGTCAATATGTTTAAGAATGCAACTTGGGATGAGTATTAAAAACAAGCTTAGGGATGATTTCACCACAGTTACACTCCAACCTTACATTGATCTGCCTTAATTGATTTCAGTGAGTTTATACAGGCATAAAACTACAGTACTGCAAAAATTTCCAGATACCAACTTTTATTCTATCTTAGTCACCCAGCTATGCGCTTTGATGGGAATGCAATCTGCCAGCCTTATAATTATCCGAGGAAGTCCTCACACTGCCTTGAGGTGAGAGTATTTTGCAGCCTTACGTGCTGTATTTGTGAAATTGGTGAAGAACAGGAGTGTTTGAGGAGGAATGCTGGTTGGAAATTTCACACGGGAAAGTGGTCATGGTGCCTGTAACTAAAGAGGAACAAAGTGGAGTGTGCTAAGAGAGATTTTACAGCATGGGACTGAAAAGATGGAGGCTGTCCCATGATAATGAGATTTGTGCAGAATATTTTGTTGCTGGGTTTCTCTTTTCCTCTCATTAACACAGCCTCTCCAGACTGTATCAGTGAAGACATTGCTCTGCTTGAATCAAATTGTGGTTAATAAATGTGGAATATTCAATATAGGAAAAAAACCAATCCATGTAAATGTCTTGAAATCCATTTTTTAGGCCAAAATCTGCCTCTTAGATCAGACAGAACTGATTCTATGAGGAGCCATGAGTTCTGGAAGAAAATAAACCAAGAGGTTATGTAATTATATGTGGTTATAAAGTAGATGTGAAGTAATGTAGTTGGCTTGTCAATGGGTATGGGTGTAGCAGTAATTTCTTCATCTGTATAAAAATAAAATTAAATGGAACAGAAAGCTGATGAGAACTTCCAATCAAATTTGATAAGCTCATTTAATGAAGTAACCTGCTGGAATCTAATACAGATCCTCTGGGGGATAAGCCTTTCTTAAATCATATGGTGGTCCAAGAGACAAATATTTCCTTTGAATGGGGTGTTTTAGTGCCAAACCAAGATGAGGGCAGGAGGAAGGGTCAGTAATCCCTGATCTTTGGGTCTCAGCACTGCTTGCACATACTATAGGCTGGTCCTGATTTAATGATCCATGCAACTCATTCCAAAAGCATTTGTCACAAGAAAAGGAACAGGGAAATACAAGGGGCAAGTGGGACCAGAGTCTCTCTTTGTTCGGTGAAGTACACCATGAGGCTCAGACAGGAAGCTCTTACACACTATTATCCAGCTAATTAGAGATGGATGGAACCAAAATGTTAACGTGTGAGTACACATTTTACTAAATTAAAAAATCAAGTGGTTTGGGCTCTGATGTAGTCTTCAAACCTGAGCCATTTTTATCAAATACAGTTAGGTCCAATCCCTGCAAGTGGTTTATAACCAAACTGTTATCACCAGATTTGTTGCTGGCGTGTGTAAGGCTTTTAGCTTAAGATGTCAAAAGTTCTTGCACTTGAATAGTTCTGAGCGTGCCAGATGCAAGTCTCACAGAGGGTTTTTTTTCCCAGGCACAAAGACGCACAAATCCAATTGCCATTCATAGGAATGGCAGTTGGAAAGAATCAAAATGTCCCTACACATCAAGGTGCTTCCCAGGGAACTGATAGTGTTATAGGTCACCTCATTCTTCAGTGATTAAAAGACCAGTGTTATGGGACTGTGTGATGGGGTTTTGCCATCTGATGGAACCCACGTGAAATGAATTGATGGCTTCATTCCAGTTCCTAGTGTAAACTTGTTGGCAGTCTCCGAGGATATGCAGACTAATTTCATCCATCAAAAGCAGAAAATATCTTTATCTGAAAAGAACTGCCTTTTTTTTTTTTCCCTTTGGAAAAATGTAAATATGCAAGACAAAATATGCAGCAGTTCATGGGCAAGTTATGCATTCCTCCGCAGTGTGTAACCTGTTCTCAAAGAGGTGGTCTGGATCAATTCGTGAACAGTTGGGAGGGAATGCTGGATTTTGAGATACTCAGAAATATATTGTTTCCTCTGCTTCTTCGATGAAACAATTTATTACCAAAAAAAAAAAAAGAAAA
>VWZG01011923.1:375023-440624 GCA_013396735.1 Grallaria varia | reverse complement strand
AAAGGCCAAAAGACTGTAAATAAGCATATGAAGTGACTTTTTTTTTTTCACTTTGGTACACAGCTATGATGGATAACACAGGAGGTGAATCACTGCAGATGTTGTCAAATACAACAACTGATGTACACGAAGTTGGGTCACAGAAAGCAGAAAAGGAAAGATGAACACAACAGAAGGTTTATGTCAGCGTAAGTATAGGCCCTCCATAGCAGCACAGGAAAACTGGACTCGTTTTTGTTGTTCTTTTCGCTTTGGACTGCTTCCATGGCACAGAGGGCCATTCCCGTTTCTCAGGCTTTGAGAAAAGGGATGTCTTCAGGGAGATAGGAATTTACCTAGGAATAACTGAAAGTCACTGATACATTTTGAGATTCTTATCAGTTAGGGGACATAATTTAAATGAGCTGTTAACAAGACCTTAATTAAGTTTTTCTGTACCTAAGCACCCCTAACTGCTCTCCTGGCCTCTATCTCTTATTTTAGTGTTAAAAGTTCTTCCACTGCTTTGTGGTAACAGATGGTGTCTATCAAGCGCATGAAATCTCTGCGAATATCCCAAGGACTGAGGAAGAGATCTCAAGCATTAAACTCCCGGGTTTCTCTGGTTCCTGGTCCCTTAAAAGCAGGGCTGTAACACGCCAAATGCTCTGCAGGCGGTGCACGAAGCAGGACCTCAAATGCACTCTCAACAGTGGGCTATACGTGTAAATGCAAAAATATTCTGTCTTGATCTCCATGGACTCATTCAAACAACTATCTTGCTGATCAGACCTCCTCCTCCGCTGTAAGCAGCACAGGGGGAATCAGTCACTCTTGCCCGTGCTGGGGGAAGTTTATCCTCAGAAGCTGATGAATGTGTCTCTGCAAAAATACATGTCATGGGTTGCAGATGGGAAAACCCCATCCACACACTTGCCCGTAAGAACGTACATAGCGAAAAAGGAAAGAATCGAGTCATGCTTGATTCATTTCTGTGGACTCATAGATTAAAGCAGTGTATATAAATTTAAAGGCCTCTTTAAAATTTGCTTTGGGCAGCAATGCTTGTATTTTCTTTTTTGTATTTGTAAGCCTCTCCGCCTATTTACTAAGTATCTTTGCACTTTCTGGACAGTTTCACTGCTTATATTCTTAGCAGTCTCGCTGTATGGCCCCAGGGAGGAAAAAGAAAACTGCAGAGACTATGTCACTTCTGGGTAACTCCAGTGATAGTAGTTTGGGTTAGCAACTTGCATTGCTGGATGCAGGAAATTGGAGGCAACTGAGTTGAACTGACTGGTCTTATTCCCAGCTCCTTTACTTCAGTTTTACTCCAGCACAACTATTTCATCAGGGGCCAAACCAGACCCTAAAGTCATTTGTCTGAGAACAGTCAGGCTCAGTTTGCCATTTTACTAGGGCCTTCACACAAAGCACATGTTTTTGTAAAGTATTTGAATGCTGATTGCCACAGTAGCCTGCAAGAAGGCGTTTCTGTTGCACATTTGAAATTATATTTGAAATCTAGGAAGATGATGAATGACAATATTCTGGAGAAGGAAATTGATCTTACTATCATTTAAATTGGTGTATTTTACAAGGTGTTGCTGCCGTTTTTATCTCATCAAGTAGTATTGAAAATAACATTCTTTAATGCTGGATTCAGTTCTTGTGCTGTATTTATTGCATGGGTGTAATATATAACTATAGCTTGGTTAAACTATCCTTTCCAGGTGTTTACAGTGCTCTCAAGTAGGTTTCAGTCTGAACTTTTGATATTGGAATTCAGCCCAGAGATAAATTTGTCTACAAAGTTTTATCAGACTTTGTTGAGATATCTTTGCCTTCTAAAGGAGTAGGTAAGTATGTTTGCCTTGTACTTTCCAATCAGAAGGGCTCAGCACTCATAGGTCAGCTTGAGAGCCGAATTCACTCATTCGCTCTCTAGTTTGTTGGGGTCATAATCAGATCAGTGTATCGGTTTTCATTTGAAACATGAAAGCAAGTTTGCAATGTTCCTGCCTGTAAAGAAAGACATGAAACCATGAGCTGTGTTGTATTAACAAGGCGACATCTCCTCGAGCCTCCAGCACAACCGAAGCGGGGCACTGAGGGAAGTTGCGCTCTTTGTAGCTTTTCAATGGACAATGTGCTCTCTTCAGAGGAATGGCCTTTCCCCCCGCCCCGTGCCTCTGGCACTCAGCAACCAAGTCTCACAAGTGGAACACTCATCGCCTTCTTTCTTTGGCACTTAAGAATGAAAACGCCAGGATTTCAAGTTCTCGTCGAGAATAAAAAAATCTGAGGAAAAATAAGTAGCTAGCCATCTCGACTGTTTTCAGCCTCGACAACATTCTTTGCAGAGATAAAAAAAATACCCTCTCCACCAGGTAATGGGAAGGGACTGCAGATGCCTCTTAATGGACTTTTTAACTGCGGTTCTCCCTCAGTTGGGCCTTTATTCACTGCTGAGTAGTGCAATTTGACGAAAGAATAAAGCTGTGATGGCCCTTTGAGATAAGGGAGAAGAGATAAGAAGACGAGCTGTGTTCAGACACGTCTTGATGTTCAACCACTGTCTGACCTGACAGAAAAGGTAAGCGTGAAGGAATCTCATTCAGCAGAAAATGACCACAAAGAACAAGAACTGTAAGCTGCTTCTCCAGAGACAAATAGGCAGAAGGAGAAGGTTTTATACCAAACAAAGACCTGCTTAGGAAAGTGCAAGAGCAGTGACTATCTCTTTCAAAGCACTGACGACACATCGCTGGGGCTGGCCAGGCACTGCGTGGGAGTAGCTTCTTCGTAGTCTCGTTTCAGCTTCCTCATGCACTTGGGTTGCTTGGTGGTATGTGCCTGTCTCTGAGTCTTGATTTATTCCTTTGAAATCTTTTCAACAGTAATCTGCCACAGAATGTGTTTGTATAAAGGGATGAAAAGTAGCAAATGTCCAAATGAAAAATAAAGGTCAATCAGACACTTTCTGTGTGAATCATGATTGCACCCATATTTCCTACTGGAATAATTACCAGATTTGTTTAGAAGACGTGATTCTTCTGATTTATTCCAAATCTGTTGTAAATTACTGACTAGAGATTACATGCTCACCATTTTTGTACTAAAATAATTCCTAATCCATACCAAAAATTTTCAATTTGCTTTAAGGGAACTGCTTCCAGAGGCTAAAGGACAAATCTGTTTCTGGCATCTTGGCATTCTGCAGCCTGTCTTCTGAGGTTTGGCATCAGCAATGCCATGAGTGCATGGTGTTGATTTTCTTGTCTCTGATGTTGACACCTCTGGCAAAAGTGTATGGCACTGAAGTTTGTCCCTCAGTTTCCTATACAGACCACTGATACCTGGGAGACATACAGTGTGACTTTGACTAAAGTGGGTTGGTTCCTCAATGAGAAAGAAGCTTCCCAATCTCAAATGGGCTTGCAGCCCATTCCCCAAAGAATTTTTTGAGTTTCTAGTCACAGTCATCCCTCCACAAATCTGCCTACCAGAAACCAAACAGAGCAGCAAGGCCAGAAAGCTCTTAGGTCTGTTTGTAGTCTTGGAAGCCCAAATATGTTCACAGCTAAGGAATACTTATGTGGATACAAGTAACCGTAAGCAGTGATCAAGTAGGGCAAACTTTTTCTTGTCTCAGAAAGGCAAAGGAAACATCTCTGCAGAACTCATAGTGAAAGAGGCTTGTTAGAAGGGGGTCATCTCTGGAGGTGTTCCAGGCCTGGTTGGATGGGGCTCAAGTCAACGTGATCTAAGGGATGGCATCCCTGGGCTCTTTGGGGGGATTGGAACTAGATGATCTTTAAAGTCCCTTCCAACCCAAACCATTCTGTGAGTCTATGGTTAGCTCCAAGTAAATCATAAAGTTGACACTGCTGTAAAGTCATTGAATTTCCAGCATTCAATTAGCATCTTATTTGTTTAATTAGTATATTTTCTTTTTTTAAGATAAAATTTGGTGTACTCGCTCAGCCTTCAAATCCAGCATTGCTTCCCTGCTTAAATGAGAAATATTGTGTTTTTATGTTACTAGTGTAATGCAGCAAGCAAACAGAGATCAAAGAATCTTGAGAACTACATTTAATTATAATCACCGCCACAAATGCCAGAGCAAGATGTGGCTCTGTCATAAAAGAAAACACAGTAAAACAATATTATGCAGTTTACAAATTCCATCAAACCACTGTACAAATAAACAATGCTACTGAATCACACAACAAATCATCTTACAATTAGGCCACACAAGACCATCTGGTTTGCAAACCAGCCTACGAGCCAAAGAGGAAGACTTTGAAGATAAATATTGCCATATGTGGAAACCCAGGAAAAATATTACTTACTAGCACGGAGCATCATTTTGAAATGTAATTCCCCGTGGGAATTGAAGATTTCTTACTGAGGCTAATGTGTTTTGCAAGAAACCTCACAAAATGGAAGCATAAGGTATTACAGATAGGCCCAGAGACTGTGAAGGAATGAAAGCCCTTTAAAGCAGCTCTGTTGGTTGAGCACCTAAGTTAAATGGGAAATTTTAACAGTTTGTCTGTCCAGGACATTTGACCAGTTTTATAAGGGAAATATCCTGTTCTTTCTCAGTCAAAGTGTACTGATAATGATAAAAGGTAGAATTTGGTCTACATGAGCTTTGAATGACTAAGTAGAATTATTTTATCACTGCTCAGTACTCCTGATCATCAGATCAGAAGTTCTTAGCATTCTGATGGACGTCTTTGCAGAACTCCAGGTCCAAAGAGTAAGATTTACCAAAGCAAACAGATATTTGGAAAGTCTGTCTTCAAGTCACATAATGGTGGTACAGTTCAGGAAACTGGAATTCAGCATTCATTAAAAGCCAAGCCACTGAAAGACATCTAAAAATAGACACCAACAATCAATCAAGATATCTAAAATCATCTCTCAAAGATGGTCATCAGTATCAATGAACCTAGTCAGTGGTAAGTTTCCCCTTACCATTGGCTGTTCAGGGTTGGCTTCTGGAGCATAATGGAGAGAAAAGGATAATATAAAAAAAGAAACAAATCATAAAAAGCACAAAATCAACATCAGCAACTTGTCTGTCTGAATAAATTTTTATTAAAATAAAAAGTGCACAAGTGTTTCATTTGTTTGAAATTAACAATCTCCATGCTGTTCTGCTGATTTGTTCCCAATTTGTTTAGCCTTATGCCATAAAAGACCATGAACATGTGAAAAGGGTTTATCTTTCATGCTTTGAAAAAAATAAATGAAAAAAAAAAAATGGATATATTAAAAGGGATAGTTTAGGACATTTATAGAATTATAAAATATGCTTTAAACTATATTGGTTTTTATGCATTATATAGGCTTTAAAATTGCTTGAAAGCTCATAATTGACATCTCTGGCTCATTAAATGTTTTCTTTCTGTCACAGGTATTTCTCATAAAGTTGATCAAAGGTTTGGATTCTCCAGAAAATGGCTCATATGTTAAGAATAACTCAGAAGTGCTGAAGTTACATTTTTATTCTTGCAGGGTTGCTAATGAAATCTGTGCTCTTGGTACTGAGGTTTTAGAGATGGGTTTAGGCAATGTTTTTACAAACTAAGAAAATACCTTTAAAAATGCAGCCCCCACCCCCAGTTTTCAGCCTCAAGGCAAAAGTAAGTTCTCTTCGCTTATCCTGCTTTAAAATTTTTCCCATCTGTGTGTCCAGTGCATCATCCATTAAAGAAATTATATAAAATTAATTGGGGGTTTTAGATCCTTTGTTTTGCTAAGATGTGAAGTTACACATGGCTGTGTCATATCTCAAGCTGTCCTGATGCATACTGAGCTTTCATGCTGGGTCTCAATTTGCTGCATTAGCTCAGTCCAGTGATTTCAAGGGAGGTCTGATTCACATCAGCACAAGTTTGAGCAAAGTCTTGATAAAACAGAAAGAGAAACAAAAGTGTTGTTGGCCTGAGTTTGGGTGGTAGTAGCTTTGGGACACCAGAATATTCCATCGTATATTCAATAGATGCTGCGTATCACAGGGAACACTACAGTGCTTTGTGTATATCACCAGCTCATGGGAGTATTTCTCTCTCTGAAGATTCTCTAAACGTTTCTTAGATCACAGGGTGGAAAAACATGGCCTTCTCTAATCCAGATATAACCTCTGAGTCTCTTCTTGTGTTTCCTAGCTGAACCCTTATGTGATTTCAGGTGTAGTCCCTGCATTTGCTAGCTGTTTAGACTGAATGGCCAATGCAGAATTGATATCTCAGCACCACTGGACAACAGCTTTAATGGAGATTCAAAAAGTGGCATACAAATGTCTGACAGTTTACATCATATATAGGTGCCAATTTTGTTAGAGTTATGCTGATGCCATGGATTAAAATGGTGAGCAAGCAGGTTGTGCAGGTCTCAACTCCTGATCTTTGCATTACTTACTGTTTTTTTTTATTTCAGAAAGCATCAGTTATTTTGCCAGCACTGCTGGTAGTCCTACACCTACACAGAGCAAGAAGGAGACCTGATCTTTGCCCTTTCACTGAAGGACAGATAGCTAAAGCTGTGGAGAAAACCAACGCAAGTTTTATCACCTAGAAGGGTTTTCTCCTCAGGTGACTACGGTCTCTGGCTTTTTTGACAGAGCTGCACCAGTTTATCCTGGCTGGAGATGTGCTCATGGCTAGACATCAGCATTGCCCCAGAGATGGCTTAGAACATGTGTGAGTCACAGAAAGGAGAGTTTTGGATGAGAAATTTGGAAGGGATGTGCTGAGGTAGGGCAGGGCAGGCAGGATGGGTGCCCACAGCTGGGAAAGAAGGGCACTTTTATGGGCACTATATCTCTGTGTTTCTTGCTCTGCTGTCTCCTTGTCTCCTTGGTTTTTCCACCACAGCAGAGGCTGCAGCCCCTAGCACGCAAACAAGCAATCAGAAAGAAAGAAACATCCTCTCAAGTGCTGGATTTTGTCAGAAATGAGGACCTGAGATGAAATCTCTCTCATCCTTGCTGAGGCCTGTCTCTGTAGCTGATGTTGAACAGCACTGAGTCACAGCAAAAGACATCATGAACTCCCTGAAGCCAACAAAATGCTTGCCAGCATCCCAAAGGGGATTCCCAGCCACCTCACTCGTGCAGCGCCTCTGGCATCTGGTGGCTTGCCCAGCTTTTTTTATTTATTTGTTTTATTCACCTCTGTTTTGTCTGGAAAAGACTTATCTATGTCTCCTCCTGGGGCTCAGGTCTTTCTTTCAGCTCCTGCCAAATCCTAGAGCCATGTGTTTTGTGAGCCTCTTTGGAGGAGGAGCCCTCCCTCATCCCTTGGCTGGCTGGTCAGCAGCCAGCTACTGGGAGGTGACCAGGACCTGCGAGGAGAGGGATGTGGTTCTGTAACTAGAGAGAGAGATGTCGGGTAGGAGCTGTGATGTTTGGCAACCTGCAAAGGCTGTGGGGCTGAAGTGCCATTCTGGGATGTGGCTTTAGCCCTGGTCTGGGCTTCCAGCAGCGACACAGCCCCCTCTCACATGGGGATGATGGGAAAGGCAGCTAGGATGTTGAGAGGTGGAAAAGTGATGCTCAGTGGCACCAGAAACCTTTGCCAGGCCATGAATATGGCCTCTAACACTTGGCATGTGTGTTCTAAGCACTGTCACAGAAAGCCTCTTTCCCTCTTGTTTGCTTGGGCAGACACAGTGCCAGGGGGTGCCGTTCTGGCTGGGAGAAGACTCATATTTGCTGCCACAGGCAGTCCACTGTCATCCATGGAAACACACCAGTTTGATTCATCTCTGTGTTTTCCTCCATGCCTCGCTTAGGAAGCTGCACAACCAGTGTCCCCAACGAGAGGGGCCGATGGCCCGCACACCCCTGGCAGTCAGACTTCAGTGTCAGGGAAGGAGTGGGCCCTTCTTCCATTTTTGGGGTGGCTCAGCTTGGCATGGCCCCATTTGTGGTCCCACCGCAGGCGCAGACCTGCAGGGTGTGGAGGAGAGCATCGTCAGCAACACCGACACCCAACGCCCTTGACTGCAGCGGCACGCGCGGCACTGTCCTGACATTAAATAAATAGTGAGAAAGGAGAGACGGAGAGAGAGAGAGGCAGTGAGTGAAATGTACACCCTCCATTTCACACAGTGTCCAGAAAGCCTGGCTGTCAGCATCCCGCTGGACTCCCTCCAGACAGGTATTCATTACATAGATTTGACTTTTTAAATACGATAGAAATGAGAACTGCAAACTTAATATGTTTTTCTTCTTGGGAGATGAGGGGGCAGGAGGGAGGGGAATAGCGTTTACCTCATAATTTCCCTTTCTCTTCCCCCCTCTGTGTAAGCCACATTATTCTTTCTGCAAAGGTACTTGGGGAAACTTGGTAAAATTTTCCCTCATGCTTGAAATTTACTTACCCTGGGTAACAGGAAATGTGGTGTCTTGTGATGTAGATTGTTATACCAGATGGTAATCTTAGCACATGCTATTTGTGTAGATCTGCGGTGCAAGTGAGTCATCATTCCTAGCTGACCTTCACTGCTGTGAAAATACTTCTTTCAATAATAACAATAACAATAACAAACAACCTTTTGGCAGGTTTTGGCTCTGCCTGGCGTGAAGACAAGGGCATGCTGTGCAGCCGGTGAAGGTGGGTCCTGGGCTCCTGGCAGAGCAGAGTTACAATCCCGCTGGAGCAGGATCCAGGACTCGTTACGAGTCTTTCCATTGGCTCTGCTGAGCCCTGGATCAGGCCCAGGTTGTGTTGCATCACATTTCTTTACAGCCTCCTTACATTCCCCTCTCTGCACTCCTCTGTTGACAGCAAGCATTTGCCCATTTTCTGACATATAGGAAGAGTGGCAGCAAAAAAATCGGACCCAAATATTGGGACCAGCTTGCTGCTCTTCCCAAAGTCCCCGTGGAATTCAGGAGGAAGAGAAGACTGTGAGATGCATTACCCCGAATTGCAATTATGTTTGCAATTTCTGCACCTGAAAAAGTAGAGTTTTCACCTTAGACAGGTATCAAAAACTCTTGCTATTTTGATGGAGGGAAT
Source organism: Grallaria varia (assembly GCA_013396735.1). Taxonomy (NCBI): domain Eukaryota; kingdom Metazoa; phylum Chordata; class Aves; order Passeriformes; family Formicariidae; genus Grallaria; species Grallaria varia. The sequence goes on along the minus strand of VWZG01011923.1, from coordinate 431,604 downwards.
CAGCTTTTACTGGAGCCTCCCACAACACTTGTAGCAGCTCAGCCTTTCTGATCCCTTTTCATTGTCTGCACAGATAATTCTGAACATAGGTTCCTGCTTTGGCAAATCTCCAGATCTAAGCCCAGATCCTTCAAGGACTCTATTGGTGCAGGATTGAGCTCATAAACTGAAATTACAGTTGTTACTAGTAGTGCCACTGCAGTCCTGTAGAAATTCAGACATAGTATTTGACTCCAGTGTTTCCTGCAGCAATGAATTCCACTCTGGGAAGAAGCATTTCCTTTAATTTTCCTGAAGTTGTCCTTCTACTGTGGGATTTAAGACAAAGATTCATTTTTCTTTCCACTAAAATTAAAATTAAAAACCACAAAGTGGTTGCTGGCCCTTTGTACATATCAAAACCTCAGACCTTACTAGCCGTGATAGCTTTCCAAAGATATTCTTCCGGGCATTTCAGCATCTACTTCACTGCGTCCTAGGAAAGAGGGTGAGAGTTTCAGACCAGGGTACCTATTCTGCTTAGAAAGCTGTTTGATAAAATAAATAAAGCATTTAAGTAAGGAGAACCCAGAAGCCTATCATATGTCAAACTTTTCAAAACCAATTACAACTCACATCTGATAGAGTGGAAATCACACTGGCAATTAGATCAAGAATGGCTGATTAAATTCCTCAGGCTCCCCAAATCACAACGCCAGTATTTGTTTCAAAGACCTTATAATTACTGTATTCAAAAGGCTGTTATTCAATACGCTACTCTAACTCTGAATTGCTCCTTGATGTCAGCTCAAGGTACACAAAATTCTGCATCTGGCATATGCTGGAGCCGATCAGTGATCATGACCTTCATTACGGTGTGCATATCTTTTGTTTTGTACTGATCTTCTCTTTCTAAGATCAGAGTAGATGGATATTGTAGAAGAAGCAGTAGATCTGATTAAAGGTCTATTAAATCAGTGGAAAAACTTTCATCTTCTCTAGATGTTAATGGACTTTAGTTCAGGTCCATTATGACTGATTTTGCTGGATCACTGTTGCAATAAAAATGTCTATTTTCCAATGCTGAACTGTACTTACCTCCCGACCAGAGAAGTACAATTGACACATGCGTTCATCTTAACCTACTCCACATTTTTCAACTGCTTTGATGTCTTTAGATGAGAGGATCTGATGAAGCAGGAACCAGTTGCAAAACAAACAAAGAGACTTTGGATGGCTTTGAAATTGTGTATTTCTTTAACAACCTGTCTTTTGTTCAAGAGAATGTTGTATTCGTGTCTTGCTGGTAGCAGAGATAAAGTATTTTAAAACTGAAGTCCATTTTTTTGCTCTCCCTTCCAGTATATGCAGCTCTTGTAGAAGACAGAAAAATTCCTGGTGTTTGAAAAAGTTGCTTTGGGTGCCAAAACAGACAGAAAATGTCTATGCTTCTGTAGAAATGCAAGGGGAATAAAGCTGTTCCTAAGGGGATAAATGTCTCCTATTTCCTATTCCCTGTTACTTTGGTTACTGTTACTTTTAAACATTCCTAGCATTTTACACGTAATAAAAAAATGGCACAACCCCTGTTCATTCCTAGACACTGTTTTCAAACCAAAGCTACTTGTGTTGAAGAAAGGTGTAAACGCTGCAGTCCATCCTGCTCCGGTATAGCAACCCATCCTAGGTGTGCCACTCTGCTTGTTGAAGGAAAGACATATAGGAAAAAAAAAATTAAGCAAACATGAGGGCTTTAAAAACATAATCATAAGACCCAGTAATCTGCCTATTATGATCACCATTGACTGCATTTCTTCCTTCTGCAGTTTAGTCCACAATGCAGGTCCTACATATGGCCATGCTGTCACATTACAGTGTTCAACAGGGGACAGTGCAAAATGGACTGTCATAGGAGTTACACTTTGCACCCAGCTATCATCCTCTATTCCCCTCTACTACAGTCTTTGCTTTAAAGCCGTTCTTCAGAGGAAGCGAACAGCAGGCAGTCCCAGTCCCCCTTCCACTACCAGAGCCACAAACCAGTGCATTCACATCAGGAAAAAGAGCTTACCACTGGGAACATTTCCTGCTGACAGCCTTCATTGCTGTCCTGCAGCTTCTGTTTCTTTTATTTATTTAGGAATCCATTTCAATGTGTGTTCCCTGCAGGACTAGACAAAAGATTGCTGCTGCCATCCCGGAATTTCTAGGCTGAAATGCTAGGTGGACTATGAAGTGCAAACTAAGTGGGGTTATCTGCACACACCTGACCTACCTGTTAGAAGGCTTCACACACACCCTCACAGCACGAGCTGGACTAGGCTGGGGTCAGGGCCTAGGGACAGTCACCATTATATCCTGCCTGGCTCCTCATAGGCTCTTTCCGCCGATTCTTTTTCTCTGTGTGAGAGCAGTCTGGCACCTACTTAGGGCAGAACAAGAGTTTTCTGGGCATCTGAAATACTTTTTTTTCCCATAAGCATTGCCCATGAGTGGCCCTAGGTTTGTATCTTGCAAAATAGACTGCATGGAATTTCATTTGCACTTTAATAACCTATTACAGTGACAGAGAGTTACCATTATAGGTTTGCTGTTCCTGAGAACATTTTAGCTTTCAATAAACAGTAACATTTGCATGTGCACTGTGGCTTTTTTCTTTTTCCCTTTAAAGTGTAAAAATTTAATTCTTTATTTCCCTCAAAGTGTTACATAAAGAAGCATCCCTGGATGAAGTATCTACAAATATGGTAGTCTGATGTTCCTCATTTGTCTGTCATTAGTAATACCCTTTAGTAACCTCTGGCTAAGACATTTTTCAGATATGCAGTTCTTCTGGTAACTTATTTACTCAGGACAGTTTAATTCAGAGGCAACATCTGGATTTCCATGGAAGCCAGTCTTACAGCTTAGCTGACTGAGGTACCACAGAGGTCAAGTGAACTGCCTGTGGTGATACTTTAGCTGCCATTGAACTTAAGACCTTCCTGCCTCCAAAACACTGTGTTGTAACTGTCAGACTCTCCTCTCTCATCAAAAATCATATTCCTGGGGATGATTTTCTTTCCTTGGGCCCCGGTTATATCCTTCCTTTTTCATGCTCATTTTCAGGCCAATTTTATCTGTTCACTGTATCAGCCCTGCAGTACTGTCTTAAGAAAATACTGCTTGACCTCCTAGCTTTGGCTCTGCACTTGCTTCCAAATCATACTTCAGTGTTTTGTTCTGATGACAGACAAGGTTTGAAAGTGTCCTTGTGGCCCGTGAAAAATTATTTTCTATTTCTTGCAGATTTCTGAGATGCACAGATATTTCATCAACTGTGACTGTCTTGTGAAATCATGTTTTGTCAAGAGTCTTTTGAAGCCATAAAAATCCATACAAAACAAAACTGTATTGTCTTCAGCTATTGTTTCTGTTCTAATTAAGCATCTCTTTGAACAAATGGTGTAAACTCTCTAATAAACTTGTAATGAAAGAAATATTCAAAACCTCATGATTAATGAGCAGATGTTAAGAGGCAGTGCAAACTTATGGGAAACCATTCCTAATAGTGATGTCAACAGAGAACAATTCACAGACATAATTACTAAAAAATTATCAGAGACTTCCTTGTCAAGTATTTTGTATGTTTATAAAGCTGTTGGTGACTCATTTTAAGCAGTCTGGGAGACTTATTTGATTTGGAATCGGGGTTTTTTTATAGCTTGGTTGTTATGTAATAGTTTACTCAGACAAAACGGTCAGCTATTCTTCGATCTCAGCATAGTCCTTATGTGTGCACTGAGATTCCTTGTAATTCTTTCAGCAAATCGTATCTAAATAGTTTTCCATACTTTGGAAATACGGTTCTCATTAAACCTGAGTAGCAGAGCAGCCCTTTGCTTAATTACCCATTAGATTGTCTGCCATCCACTATAAAGTTCAAACGGTACAGTCCTAGCCACCCCGTGCTGTTCAGTTCCCTGTGCCATGTGGAGCAGCTCTCTCTGACATGCAAGCAGCCTCGGTAAATTTTGCCTATGTTGGTTTTAGAGGCCATTTCATAGCAGGCAGAGTGCTGCCATTTATGTGAGGCAGGTGCACTCACTAATTTCTGGGGTTACAGCACAAACTGCAATTAATGTTGCCTGTCTCTACAGTGTCATTAATGTTCAAGCAAAGTAATCTGGATGTAATTTTCACACTAACGCTAAAATGACATTTCAGTGATTCTACAAGTTTCTTTTTCCCAGACATTCCAATACAATCAGCCATAGAATTTCCCATCTTTTCCTTCGATTACTTACTGTCAGTCCATCAGATGAGCTCCAAAATCCAAACTTGGAATTTTAAAAAGGCAAGTACAGCAGTCCTCCACTTCTGATTCTTCTCTGGGAGACTTTGAGCATTTCATATAACTGAGATGTAGCTGGTATTAGTAGAAAACACTGAGATTTTTGAGTGTCAGTACAGAGTTGTTGTTTTGATTTCTGTGTCATATATTGTGGCAGATGAATAATGCCCACCAACATCATATTTAGACCTGCACTACCAAACCATGCTTGGCATTGCCAACAAACCATGATAGTTTTGGGTCACCACTCTGAAAACTCTCTGTAGAAGACTTCATACCTCTTTGCATACTTTCATGTTTTCTCATCTTCAGATATTATTTAGATAAAATGGAAATTGTCAGCTCCAGTCAAACCTGGAGAATTATTTTGCTACACAAAAGCTTGTCAGTACAAACATGTTTTGTAAAGCAACTCTCACTTGGACTAAAATAATTTTGGGACAGAAATGGCCTTAGTTTTTAATGTGCATAGCCAGCCAGCTGCTTCTGGTGTAGATGAGACTCCAGTGCACATTCTTGGCCTGCAAGGAACTTCAAAAAGAGTTCTTAGTAAAGACAGCTCTCCAGTGATAGCACTAGCAGTTGAGTACTCAGGATATCAGAGTACTCCTCAGCACTCAGGAAGGCACTCTTACAACAGGGAGCAGAGATGTCAGAGTTTGCTTCACTCTGACTTGGTATGGAAAGGAGGAATTATCCCATGGTGTCTTAGGGAAGAAATGCATCAAAGCGTTTGGCTTCCAAGGGTCCCTAGAAGCCAGTGGGAGCTGGGTGCTTAAAACCTGCTTGGTTTAAAGACAAAATATTGGGGCAGGAACTCAAATAGAATGAACTCACTCCCCTTTTATTCCCGCCCTCAATACAGAGAGACAAAGAATGAGAGGAGGTATAAGTGAAAAAATAACAAATTACTAAAAAGAAAATGGCAATAGCTACAAAAGTACAGGGGAAACAGTTTACCCAAAAAAGAAGGATCCACCACCCATGTGATGCCCCCTCCTACTCCTGCCCGGGAATAAAGGGGAAAGCAGATATTGTGGAGGGTCTTCCCCGCCCCCCTCAGCACCGATGTTCCCTCTCAGCTTGGCTGGACTTGGGCTTTGTTTGGCTCCACTGGGGTTTGTTCTGCTGTCTTTGTGCTGGGAGGGACCACTTCCAGTGGGCCCTGAGACCCCAGAACAGCTCCGACCTGCAGCAAACCCCTCTTTCCCTTTCTCCAACTCCTTATGCTGGGAGCGGGGGACAGCCCCCTTCACATGACATAATGGTATGAACATTCATTGCTAAAAACCAGATTTTGTAACCATAACACAAATGCTAGCCCTGCTCTGGCAGCAAAAATGAGCAAAGGACTTCTGTGGCTGGAACTTTTAAGGGAACTGCAGCTTTCCAGGAATCGATGGTAGTATTTTTAATCAGGAAGCCAGTGGGTGAAATGCTGTTCTCAGATGTATGGGTAGATCTGAAATTACTCCTTGGGTATTGGGACACCTGATCTTGTACTTTTGCCATTTTCCACCTCTACTACAGCCTATATGGCTCTGGTTCTGGGAAGATCCCTTCTTCTGGAGGAATTTTTTGAAAGCAGATGCGAAAATAGAGAGTTTCTAACCACCTTGGTGACCTTCCACTGCTGCAGCAGTTATCCAGATCATGGTTTATGAGGGCTGTTCTGAAAACTGGGGACTGGAAAGAACCATTTATGTCCCTCTCCTCTGAGCTCTGGCAAGTACTTCTTTGGTCAGAACTGATGAGGTGCCTGTGTATAGCTACTCTGAGTCCTCCACAGTGTTTGTAAATGACACATTGCCACACTGCAGTGAAAAGTCACCCTTCCCTCCAAAGAAGCACTTGGTGTGAACACTCATACCAGCAATGCAGCTGTGAGATAAAGATCCTCAGTGAAAACACCCTTCCCCTGGTGTCCAGCAAGACTCTAAGTGCACCTACTTACATGGGCTTTTTGTAAGTGAGGGGAAACAGTATTGATTTTCTGTAAGTGTAGCCTTGTTGCATTTCACAACACAAACAGCCTCTGTGCAAGTTGTGGTTGTATTCGTGATGAACTGATTTTCCCCATCACCATGTCTCTGTGCACAGAGCTCGTCACACTCAGAAGGGCAGGAGAGGCAGAGGGCAGTGTGACCCTGGACCATCTCAACCCCAACTTGTCCCTGGCTTTGGACCTCACACAGGTCCTGTGTGCCAAGCAGAGGGTTTCTCCCAAAAACGTGCCATGCAGTTGCTGGCTCCCTTTTGTCCGCAGACAATTAATTTCAAATTGGTAGCATGCCTAGCAACACTTTGGGTTTATGTCTAACATCATACTCTCATAAATATATCAGTGTTATAATGTGACTGAATAGCAGACACATACTGCTGTTTTTCTCTTTGCTGCTGCTATCGTAACATTAACAGGGAGCTGCTCATCTGAACAAGACCTGTCCTGGAAAACAGGATAGTGTCAGTGTTGACCATCAACCTGGAATAACTAGCACGGTGCAGAAAAAGTGTGACCCCTTCTCAGTTCCCATCAGCATGGGAAACTTGTAAGGCCTTATGAGGGCATCCAGGAGTGTGTGTGTTACCTAAAGAAGTATCTTCAAAATTTGAATAAATGATGCAAACAGGAAGACTTACAAGACTGGGAGACCTTCTACCTTTCCTACTGTGTTCAGCTGTGGTGCTCCCTTCCCTGTGCTTCAGGCCATGTGTGATGGCAAGGTGACCTTTGCAGCAGCCATGGCAAGACAGAAGCACTTGGTGGGGGAAACTCATCCTTTGCAGAGGTCCCTCCTCACCACAACTTAAATGTCCCAGAGCACAGGTGAGTGGAAATTTAGCAGCGGGAAAATCTTACTCATTAAAAACAAGTCCAGGCAACGTGGCATGTTGGGAAGGGGCGCATAGGCCAGTTTGAGATGAGTTATTGCAGGAGCTGAGGTGACCCAGCTGGGCAGCCCCAGGGACTGAACGTTCTCAACTCTGTGTCCTTCCATGGTAATACCATCCAAGATGGAAAATTTGAAAATGGACAAGAACTTTTAAAGGGTAAAACGTTATTTTAAGCACACAATGTTTTCTAAACTATTTACGTATCTAAGTTATATTCATTTACGGCATGAACAGGCAAGGTACTACAGCCTATATTTAAGCATGCAAGCACTCTAATCACCATCCTATTACATGGTCAGAATGGAGTCTCATCATGAAATGCTTTCCTCAAGTCATGCTTTTAACTGGCTTTGGAAAGCCCATCTCTACAACCACTGAATAGTATGTAAGTCATTTAATTCAGCTTAAGCCTCAAGTCAGCAAGCTTAAGTCTGTAATATTAATCTGAATAGTAGTTATCATCTTCAATAGATCTCTCAGTTATAAAAATATTCTGCTTTTTTTATGGAAAGGTGTAAACAGCATGCAATTTGGTAAATGGTCTTGGCAGAAATATTTAGGGGTATAAAAGAGTTGGAGAATATGACTCATGTATGTATAGCTCTGAACATTGTACTTTTTGAAGTGACTTCTGGATAAGAAAGTTAAAATTGTTACCAAACCAATAAAATTCAGGACTGGTTTTATTTTGAAAACCTTTGAAGTAACTCCCTTTTATATATTTTAATGTTTTTAAATCCTTAGCAAGACCTTTTGTGAAGTTAACATCCACATTTTTAAAGTTATTTTCAATTGTTATTTGTCAGAAAAATTGTGGTGAGCTATAAGCATGTGTGCCTAAAATGAGCAGTAATAAAATAACATTGTAAAATACAAAACAACCTGATCAGCAGGTACTTTCCAGAAGTGCTTTTGTTACTTTTCATAAGATATTCTTGGAGGAGAATTGAATGTTGCAGTGTCCAAATGTCTAAAAAAGCAGATCCAGTAAATAAACTGTATTTTGGACCTAGTATCTAGCTGGAGACTACAGAGCAGAGGAGGGAGGTGCTCTGTGCAGGGACTGCTTGAACTTTGTAAAAGGGAAGAGAAGCTTTGGGGGTATCCTGTGCCATAGAAAGAAATGTGTGTCAGAGCTATATGTGTCTGTATATTTATGTGGTGTCTGTGGGTGAGAGAGAGGGTCCTGGAAGCAGAAACTAAATGAGGGATGTGGTCCTGGAAAGAGAAAACCAGAGAAAGGCCAAAGAGCATTGCTGAGCTGGATCCAGCCCTGAGACATCACTCCAGCCAAGGAAGCTGTGAGTGAGACTTTTTTTTTTTTAAAAAAAACATGTACATTTTTTATTACATTCTGAGCAATTTCCCACAACATTCCACATTTTTAAGCCTTTTCAGAAGGGGAAAGGGAGGGAGGCTTGAGAAACATCAGAACTTTTTTTTTTTTTTGAGAAATTCCAGATCTCTTGAGAGCATAAAGCATTTTTAAGGTTCCTTACCCATATTTAAAAAGCTAATGATGACATAACCAAACAGACTATAAAGGAGCAGCAGCTGCTCAGTGAGAAGAAAACCGTAGGGGGCAGATCCTCTCCTGGCAATCGCTGGTGAAATTAGAGGCAGCCTGACAGATGTCAGCAGCTGAACGTTCACAGGGATCAATAAAGGCTATGAATGCTCGTTTTTCTGCTGGGCATTTTGTATACACTGCTGTAAAGTGAGCTGAGTGCTGGTAAAGACAGCGCACCTCCCTTTACAAAGCGAGGAACCTGGGACCGGCTGAGTCACTGGGATCTCACAGCAAGCATGCGGTGGAGTCAGGGATCAAACACATCCTCCATCCTGCTAAAAGCACAGAGCCAGCCTCTGTGCCGCCGCTCAGTCCTGCTGGCACACAGGCTTGGGTGACTGCTTGCAAACTGCTCATGGTGGCTTCCCCGTGCCCAAGTAAGTGAGGTCAAGTTGTTGAACAAGCAGACAGAAGTGGTGCCTGTTCCTGGGTTCTGTTTAGGTCCTTTTTGCTACCTATGATAACTGTTGCTATTATTCGTCATTGTTATGGTCTGTTTTTTAAGTTTGTTCTTACTGTTTTCACTTCTCAGAAGAGCTGAGAAATGGTTACAAACCTGGGGGCGATGATGGTAAAACTCACTACATGATTTCTGAGTACTGTGGGAGATACATCCTCCCATCATAACATTTTTATGGTGAGTTTAATGTTCAGCTCATCTGGAATAAGCTGTGAGAGCCACACTACAGGAAGCTGTCAGGGTTACTGACGATTTTTTATTCTCTTTGGAGAAGAAGAAAACACAGGCTTCTGTCCTCAGTGGATTCTGTGATTTGTGAAGCACTGAAAGAGATCAGATTTCTGCAGAAAAGGAATATCCAGTGGGTAGCTATTTGTGCCAATTCCAGTTCAAACATAAGCCTTTCTTATGCAAATAGTTCATGGCAGAGCAAGAGGTATTAAGAGGGATGTGAGCTGTAACCAGAGTGGAGGGAATGCTAATATTTTGTCCGGGCTGGGGTTTGGGAGGTGGGTTTATGACTGTTTAGAATAAGAATCGAGACATTTTGGAACAGTGCTGTGCTTTAGTTTTGTTCTGTTGTGAAATTCCATCCTTACAGCTCTGTTCTGGCCACGCAAGAAAATGATTTTCTTTTCCAAGTGGGCTAGGCTCTGGGTTTTGTTTGCTACCCCACATCGTGGGCACTGCAAAATGGTACCAATCCAGGAAGAGGCAGCAGAGGCTGCACTGCCCAGCCCTTCGCAAGGGAACTACTGACGAGGGGAAAAGGTGGAGAGGAATTTACTACTTCTTTTTAAGTGTTGCAACCACTCTCTTCTGCCACATGGAGCACAGAGGGGGGTAGAGACATTCTTGTGCCCCCACCTTCCCCGCCTCCTCTCTGAAGAGTTGCTCCTGTGTTCCCTGGAGCAAAGAGGCTGTGATTCTTGGCAGGCTTCATGTCAGTTACTCAGGTCAGGGGGAAGTCATTCCTTCCTCCTCCCACACTGCTCAGTCGTGTTAGGTTAGGACAAGACTTTGCAAGACGTTGCCCAATATTTACAATGTGTCTTTCCCATAAAGGAAGAAACTGAAATGTGTCATAAACCTTAAAATTCCAGAAAGTGAGTCTGCTTGGTTGATAGGTGAAAATGTACCAAAGTATAATTAATAGAGAATTTGAATATAGTTGTAGTTATGGCTCTGATCGAGGGATGGGGAGAACTTGAACGGTCTTCCTGACCACACCTCAAACTTTTTTTGATTTTTGATTAGGCTTCTGAGATGCTGTCTTTGCTGTTATTGCCCTTATATTTCAATAATTTCAGGGCACTCAGCTTCCTTTGTTGGCAGGTTCAAAAACCTTTGATAAAACAGGGGTCTTTATTTTCCCAGTTGAAAAGAGATTATCCACCTGGGAAGAAGAAATGGGAGGCTTGCTATGTACTGTATGCCTTTGCTGTAGAGCAGTCTAAGACAGTGAATTAAACCCTCACTATTATTGTAAGGCTTTCTTTATCACATACACTTAGCAGTAAGACTACAACAACAGCAGTAAAACTACAGTGAGGATCTTTTGTCACAGAAATAACACTGGGATCTAGGCTACCATATTTAAAGGAAAAGGGAAAAGTAGGCAGGCTAGTTGAAATATTACTCAGCCTTCTGCCTCAAACCTATTTCTCTTAGGTAATTACAATCCCCATTATCACTGCAGGATTTAGTAATATAGCAGCCTTTCATTTCTTATCACTCCTATGAGTAATGTGAGCCTCACAAGGAAGGACAACCACAAGAACTCAGCTAGGGAAACACAGGTTGCCTCCTATGGAAAGGGAACTCTACACTGCTATCACAATCACCGTGGGCTCTTTCCTCTTAAAAAGACAGCCTCCATCTTACTAGTTAATAAAATTTTATAAACTTGGGAATTTCACCACATACCTGCTCTGTCCTCAGAAAGAAATGAAAGCCAAACAGGCTTTATGGTATGGTGGCTTAAATTCCCTTTCTCTGAAATTCCCCCTTCCATCCCCAGCATCTTACAGGAAAGATCTGGCTCCCAGAGCAGTATCAGACAGCAGACAGCTAAGCTATACCACCTAGCTGCAGAGCATCATTAGTGGCAGGGCCTGCTCTGAAGGAGTTAACATCAGAATCTTGGGCTCTCATTTTTCCCATGAGCAAGACACTCTAAAGCTGTCTCATGCCTAGAGTTCATGCCTGCTGATAATACTGCCATGCATTTCCAAAGCTTTAAAATTAGTAGCAATTGCATGAGTTTCTGCCTGTTGCTCACACCTTTCCATTTGGGATACTCTGTCTTTTCCAGGTTATGAAGATCGTGTGTGTCAATGTTGTTTTTAACTGCCTGGAGGAGCTGGATGCTGTTTCTGATGGTATGCTCTTGCAATGGCACTGCAGCAGACTGAACTAAGCTTCCAATAATAAGCACTGACACTAACATAAATATTTGTGGTTATGCTTCCCATTTTTTCCTTATAGGAAACAAGTCAAAATTTTGAAATACTTCAGTGATGTGATCAGTGGACAGTAGTGGGAAAAAATTTCTCCAAAACTTGAATTGCAATCAAAATAAGGAAGGATGATCTGAAAGACCAGAAAATATTGTTGTTAATCAGGATATGGCACTTTCCAACATCTGGATGTCAAAGCAAGTGTTTTGAATTCAATACTATTAACATGTGTCACTTAAATGAATTTTTTCCTTAAGAAATGATTGGGTGGTTACAATTTTTGGCAATGGTTTTGCAGTCTGTTGTTTACATTACCTGACCCATGATCTGTTTGTCTTATGATGTCTGTGGGAAAAGAAAACAAAACAAAACAAAAACCAGCTCTCCCAGCTCTTCCCCCTCCCCAGTCCTGAAAATAGCTCCAGGACTGAGTCTCATCCTCTCAGTGAACCATTTTGACTGGGAGGTAACCTCATGGGATTTATGCTGCTTTTGTCTATGACATCATGTAACACCAAACGAAAATGTATCTGATTCTTCTGAATATCAAAGAGACATGATTAAACAGAATATAACAGCCTGGGAATGTCGAAAAAAAAGTTTGAATAGAAGGCCAGAGAAAGATCAGGCATCAGCTCTCGCCCTCAGCAAAATGATAAAACTAACAAGGAGTAGTGACTCAGCTTCCCCTGATCAAAAAGCTCCTTTCTTTGCAGTGTAAACAACTGTAGTCGTGTTCTTGAAATCCCAGACTGAAACATCAACCAATGCTGGAAAATAAGATTCCCCAAAATGCCTTCCCTATCCTAGGCATAACCTGTGGCTGATGTTTCAGGGGATTTTATACCCTGTGACTGGGATTCACTGTCTAAAAGAGGCTGTCGCATGAGTAGAAGGGGAAAAAGTTTTGTGTGTGGACTGTGACCTCAAGAGTGTGAAACAAATATTTTGTTTCAAATCATCCCTTAACCCATTTCAGCAGTAAATTGAGTGACCAGTATTATAAACCAAGATAAAAAGTAAGGAAGTGTGGCTTTGGAGGAATGAATATAAAATGAAGCTAACAAAAAATAAGCCTTTCAAGCTAAGCTTGGTGTCTAATTTTTTGCTGAATAACTTGTTTTGAAGAATAAGAGACTCTTACTCTTGCCAGGTCCCTGCAGCTAGATTTTATAGCTACAATGAACAAGTATGCATCTGTGTAAATGGTCTTTAATTTTCTTTTTACATCATATTTACACTGCTCAGACAGTAAAACTGCTGAATGTTTTAATTAGTACTCCCATGGCTATGAAGCCGTTTGAAATGTTCAGGGGACGTGAAAAGGCTGGCACGCAAATAAAGGCAGCAGTCGCTTGATGCTCACAAAGGGGGCGAGATGTTTAAAGTGCACCAATTGTATTTGTTTTGGGCTGGGGACCGGCCGTAGCGTGCACCGCGTGCCAGATTCCTCAGCCCCGACCCACAGCGTGGGCAGTGTACTTTGGAATGGCACTGGGTCCCACGGAGCGGCCCGAAGGAGCTCAGCGTGAGCTCAGGGTTGCAAAGTCAGGCACAGTGAGAGCTGTAGACTCTTCCTGCTCCAGGATTATTTCACCAGCATCCATCACCTGCCGAAGCAGAGGTGGGGGAAGGTTCGCTCTCGACATTTTCAGAAATTCCCCGGTGAGGCTATTAAGAGGAAATCAAGTAGTTTGAATGAAATGAAAACTTTCAGTGGAATCCCTGTTTCTATTAAAGTAATTTCAATGTAATTTTCATAGACTCATAGAATAAATGAGGCTGGAAAACACCTCAGGAGGTCATATAGTCCAACCTCATTAAGAACAGTATTTTGCACGTAAATGTGGAGCTGGCAAAACTCTGCTGGCTGCAAAGTATCTCCGGTCTTTGTTTATTTGTAGAACACACACAACTGTGCAAACTGTGTAACAGCGGCCTGTCAATTCATTTCAGCCACAATCCAACCCTTGGGGAGGAGAGCACCTCCTCTGTGGTGTTTGGCCTCTGTGTTGAATCTATCAACACAGTTGCTAATTACCAGCGAACTATACCACTGGAAGAAGAATGCAAGAGATGATCTAATGCAACTGCTCTATAGAGGCAGGACCACGAATCTTAATGCTGTGTGGCCTTACTCTGTTTACAATGGAGACATTTGTACCCAAAGGTCTAAATGGAAACCATGAGTGGATCTGTGGCTTTTTATAGTGTTCCTGGAGCTTTCATCGCTTAGATAATAATCTGACAACAAATGATTGGTCTTAGCTTGGACTCACCATCTCCTAAAGGCCGAAGCAGCTGTCTTTCACCTGGTGTTGAAGAGAAAAAGGAAAATTTACCACAAGTAAATATGTTCAGGGACTTCAGAAGGCTGTTAAAAAAATATGAGAATTTATTAAAATTGTAGTTCAGGTGAGAGCTAGAAATAGTATGGCATGAAATTAAGAAAAAAAAAAAGAAGAAGAAAAGTGGAGGTGGAAGAAACTAAGATGACAACTAGTGACAGAGAAAAAATATTTTCTCCAAACAAACAAGACATTATTAGGAGGATATGGAGTGGATTGTACTGCAAAGGATATTTGTCACTTCTCTGTATGATGTGGAGGAAGGGTGAGATTTGGTCTGAGGAGCAACAGGCCAAAGAGCAAAGAAAGAACTCACAAATCTTCTGAACCCCAGTTTCACTAAGTTACATTTTTGGTAGTTTGGGTGTAATGTAATTGCATTGTTCTATCTGAATTCTGGTTTGAGGTCAGCTTCTGATTCTTGCCATCTTGTGGTGTGGTGTTGCACTGCGACCATCCTCCTTCTCTTCTGCAGATACAGAAGCTGTAAAACAATGTTCTTGCATAAAAAGATCATGTCTTTGATGATTCCTTTCTGTAATTTGCAGCCTTTTTCATGGGTTTAAGGCTCCATTTAAACTCTGTTTGTCTTTTGGTGTCTCCAGTTCTTAGCAGGAATCCGTACCATTCCCAGTCTGGAACCCAAGCCTGACAGGTAGGATCTTAGTCCAAGTCTCTTTCCAACCTGATATTCTAGGCCATTTCCTACTTATGTGGGTGCAGACTCTATACACTCTTCTACTTGAAGCTGCACTTGGATTTGAAGAAACTTCAGTTCATCATAGCCTTCACGACATCTTAGACACTCCTTTGACAATGCAAAGGTGATTTTTTTAAATAGTCCTTTAAAGGTAGCTGTACAGCTCAAGTTCCTGTCTTCCTCCCTCTTTTATCCTACCCTTCCTATCCTTCCAAGGACCACGCACTTTCAAGAAGGAGATACTCAGGGAGAGATAGCAGACCTTTGGAATCCTTTAAAGGGAATCGCTATACTGTTCTTTGCAATGCTCTTTGTCACACACAGGAGCCAAGTCCCACAGAGTTACCACAAGTGTTCCCTTATTTTTAATATTCTAAATATTGGTCATGTGTGCTGTTAGTGACATGTTATTGTGCTCCAAGTGCTGAAAAATGATGTCATGTGTAAGGGTGTTTACTGCCAGCTTCTGATCCGAGTTCACTGACTTTCAGTTGTCCAGTTAGCAGGAGTCATGTCTTGTGCGGCACTTCTGTCTCATCAATCTTCTTTACTGAGAGGTCTCCATGGAAGACATCTGAGGCTTCGTGGACGTCCAGTTCATCTCAGACTTTTTCAATCTCAGTAAGAGTTGAACATTTTTGACACCAGGGTCCTCTCTCTCCCAGTTTGCCAGAATGATGACTTCATTCTGAGCTCAAAGAACTTGAAGGTCAGTCAAAAAGGTGTCTTGCTAATTGATTTACCTAAGGCTGGCCAGCTCTGGCTGTCCTCCCTACCTGATAAGCTGGGGATGCAGTGAGCAAGAAGCTGAGTGTAACAATTCCGGAGAGATGCAGTAGTCCTGTTTAACAGGATTCCAATAATGACTTTAGACTTTCTTCTCCCAGTTATATTGTGAGAAAAAAAAAGTATTCTCAGGTGTCTTTAATCTGTAGACCTGATGGGAAGAGGGCACAAGAGAGAGGAAAATGAAATTAATGAGATAAACTTAAAAAAAAAAAAAAAGAAAAAGAAAGAAATTTGAACTCAAAGATCACATCAAGGTTTCATTTATTTGCTTCTTTGGGTTTTTTTTGGTTTTGTTTTGTTTTGGTTTTTTTTAAAACAAGCTACTACCAACAGCAACAAAAACAAGCCAGAACTGAAAGCCAGATGAAACTATGAATAAAGAAGTTGCTTGGCTCTAGTACTTTGATGAAAATCCATGTTATATCTGGATACCTGAATTTTGTGCCTCTGTGTATACCCTTAGGAGGATTTAAGAAAACTTGTACTGTTTGTTGTTGTATATGGAATGAATCACAGAATGGCTTGTGTTGGAAGATACCTTAAAGATCATGTGATTCCAGCTGCCCTGCTATGGGCAGGGATAATTTTCACTAGCCCAGATTGCTCAGAACTCCATCCATCCTGGCCTTGAACTCTGCCAGGGATGCAGCATCTGTAACTTCTCTGGGCAACCTGTTCCAGTGCCTTAAAATATATTACACTTTGCACTGTCTGATGTGTGAAAAACCACTGCTAGTAGATCACCTGAAAAGAATTTACCAAGGTTTCACCAACATTTTTGTGTTCAGGAAATGTTTGTTTTCCTTGCAGCTGGTATGAATTTTAGCTTTGGTGACTTTGTTGTCCCTTTCAGGACGCATTGGAACCATGTGGAGAGCAGGACTACAAGTGTAATGAAGAGCTAAGACTGTGCCTGACAGAGGGAAAGCCTGAAAAACAAAAGGAACGTGGGTTGTCTTCCCGTGTTGTCAAGAGCTGTACTCGACAGCCACAAGGACTAAGAGTGCCCTGCACTCTCTGCCTGCCTACATACACATATAGGGTGTTCAGTACTGCCCATCTCCTTCCCACTTTCATCTTTTTTGGGGATTTTTCACAGTCTCTGTAAATGTTTGCTAGAGAAGACTACTCACGTCTAGGGAAAGGCAAGGGTAGAGGATGGGAAATGGTAAAATAGAACCTCTCCTCACTCAAGTTTGTCACAGACTCCCTACAAGACACAGCTGCTTCATCACACATGCTAGAAGTCTGAATCTTAACACACAAACACAGACACACACAAAAAGAGAAAGAAAAGAGTGGCTACACCCCAAAGTGCGAAAGAGTCAGAGGCAGAAAAAAGGCTAACAAAAAGGAAAATGGAAACCACGTTAAAAACTGGTTTCCTTTCAAAGTTTTGACTAATATCTGGGGGCCGACAATGAGAATACCACATCAGAGACCCTTTTCACCTTGCCCAAAGTAATGAGCTCATGTTTGCAGATTGTCTAACGCTTTGTTTTCAAGCCAAAAATATCAGATTTACACTCCAGTAACAAATTGTTACA
The DNA here is from genome assembly GCA_013396735.1 of Grallaria varia. Lineage (NCBI taxonomy): Eukaryota > Metazoa > Chordata > Aves > Passeriformes > Formicariidae > Grallaria > Grallaria varia. The sequence continues at coordinate 414,524 of VWZG01011923.1, read as the reverse complement.
ATGTGGAAAGAGGTTTTGGACAAAGTGCAAATCTGTGGGATACTTTAACCATCTACGATTGTGTTTGTTAGACCCTGTGATAGAAAAGAGCCGATTCTGAGAGCCGTAAGCTCTGTCAGGGGAAAGATGGAATGGTTCAGTGCCATTCCTTCCCTGATACTTGAGATTATTTCATTAACGCAAAACCTATGTGTGTTTAAAAACTCCTTCAGTTATCTCACGTGCTTTGTAAAGTTCCTCATTTAGTCATGTGTAAGCATAGTTTTGAATGTTATGGGGAAAAAATATAAAATTGAATATTTGTCTCTTCTGCTCCTTTGTTAGATGAAGTGCTGAAAACAAGCCCCAGTAGCCCAGGTGCTGCCTTCTTTGAAGGTAGGAGCCTGGGGATGCACTCATGAGTGCATGTCTTCCTTATTCATTCCACTCATCTGCGCTCATCCAAGTGCTTCATTCTTCAGTTCTCTGCTAAACCTGTCAGAGTTAAATTAAAGGAGAATTTGGACTTAAATGAAGATTACTGAGTTATTTCAAGAGAATAGCTTTCAGTAGATCCCATCTGATAATTCAGCATTCATTGCCTTCATGTATCTTCAGTAACTACCTAAGAGGAAGAGTCACTACTGGGTCTCCAAGGAACAGCAAAAATTTTAAGAATATACTTTAGGTGCGAACTGTGACACGGTAATCTTTCTCCTTGTCTTCTGCCTTGGCCAGAATGGGAAGTATTTTGGAGGAAATTGAATTAATCACCTTAGCATCTGTTTCTGCAAATATTTTTTGCTATACAGTTAGATGTTTTTGGGGACACTGCTTCCCTGTGTACTGAAACTCCTTTCTTCCCCTGTCTTATTTTAATTACTGATTGAAGATGATTACTGTAAACACAGGAAAACCTGAGTCACTTTCTTAATTTTATTGTTTGAAAAATCCACCTCTAATTCTGTCTTAGGAAACCCTAAAAGATAATTATTTTGGATTGAGTGTTTAGACACCAGAAAATATTTAAATCAATGCTCCTTCCGCTCTCTTTCTCCCCTTCCACCCCCCATGCTCACTTTTTCTCTTGGTATTTCATTAAATAGGAAAAGGGAGGGGTAAAAAATGCAAGGATTGAAGGAAAATCTCAAAGCCATGAGGTAAAAGTCCTCTTTCCATATTCTTTCCGTGTTTCCATTTCCCCAGGGTCCTTGAAGGCAAAGATAAAAGTATCTCAGATGGCCAACAAAGTGTCTCTGCTTGATTTTACTGAAAGGGGGAACATGAGACAAAACAGACTCCAGTACAGTTGCCATTTAAATTAGCTATATAAAATTGTGATGACAGTCACCGTTAATTAATAAATCATTATTACAATTTCATATATTAATATCCTGACTACAATGAAAAGTCTACATGTCTTTGAGAATATTGCACAATCCAAATACTGCTTCAAGTCATACAACAGATGATTTCCTTTTGTTAACAAAATTCTTCAGAAGACAATTTAATTTCTCAGAGGAAAAAAAGTATATTTGTACAGTCCTGCCATAAAGAACAGCATTTGGGAAGATTTCTTGAAATTAGCGTCTTTGCTGCAGGTTCAGAAGGCTTTTTTCATTTCACAACTGAATTGGCTCACTGACTCTTCTGGGCAGTCTGAGAGCAGTGTCTGTTGTTATTTATTTTTTATGCTTGGTACTGTGTACTTGCCTTCTAGAATTAGTGAGAGCACTGTGATGCTCCTCATATTTGGTTAAAAACTGATAGCAATAATGCCAAGGTCATGGGTTCAATCCCCTGTATGGGTCATTAACTTAAGAGTTGGACATGATGATCCTTGTGGATCCCTTCCAACTGAGACTATTCTGTGATATTCACCTGGTAAAATATCCTTGTTGCTCTACTTGTACTGACTTGCCTCTTACAGAACCTCTACGCTCTACTTTCCCACACGCCTCCGTCCCACTCCGAAGTAAAATCTCTCTGTATCTTTGTTTGGCTTCAAAGACATACTTGAGATGCAAAAGGCTTTGAGCATCACCGTGATAGCAATTCATTGTCACTGATGACGTATTTTGATGATGTGTGAATCCCACGCAAAAATAAGAAAAAGAAATATATTTTGGGTCTATTGGAAATACTTTATGTAGCTTGAAATTAAGTGTTTCAATGAATTATCAGATTTTTTTAAAAGGTAAATAAATAAATTTTAGAAATTGGTTAAAAAAATCCAGAATTAAGTACTTTGGAGTCTTCAAAATTTAACTCCTTGTTTATTTTATTAAAATTTTTGTCAACAGGGGCATGGATTTGAAGGGTATTTTCAATCCCCTATAACTCAATATTTTATTATCTTTATGTTTTGCACACTGCTGTCTTCAGATAAGCTGCTGAAAGCTGGAGCACATTTTCAAGGTTCTAAGTGAGCAAAACATTTAGTATATTATTTAACTGCTCCATTTAATTGGAATTGCAAAATGTTCCACAGTGCTATATACAAAATACTAAAGAAAAGTTAACCCTTGCTTCTTGCAAGTGTGAATTAACCTGTACCATAGTGCAGGCTGTTCTGGCTGCATTGCTTCTGTACCTGAGATAATACAAATAAAGCAGCCTTGAGTACCTCCATGGTCCATCAAGCAAAAATATTTGAGGAGCAGGCTGAGAACTTAATCCTCTTCTCTTACTCCTGGAACAACTGGAAATTCTTCCACTGAAATTAATACAGTAAACATAGTGTGAAGTATCTTCTCTGAGGAACAAAACCTGGCCCAAGGTCTCTGAAATCTTTGGGTGAAGTCTCGAAGTGAAGGGCACCGTTTGTATCTAATGCTACGAATGCAAATGCAAATATATCACTTCTGTGGCACTTCAATCACAGCTCCCTGTTGTAATTTGTCAGGAGGCACTGGAGGTAGGCAGCCCTTTCCAGAACACATTTCATCCCTAACCCTGACCCTCCCTGCCTTCCCTCTTCATTGCCTCAGCTGTTTGAATGAGTTGTAGCCTTTGCAAAGAACATGTTTGAATCATTGTTAGCTGAATGCTCCTGAACAGTTTTATATTATCAGGCGAATAAATTTACCACCACTAAGAGACTTTTCCAAACAAAGATTTCTCAGGATGATTGACAAGTATTTTCTAAAGATAATATATCCTAAAGAATCACAAAGAAAGAGAAATTAATCCAGAAATTTGTTGTCAGTGAAAAACAAACAAACAAACAAACAAACAAACCCCAAACAAATTTCAGATAAACTCCATCATACGCAGAACGAATTTAATTGCAAAAATTTTTCATGGAAACATAAGGCCTGTACCATAAAGCCAGGAGGCATACTGACCTAACAAAGAGAAATGATACTCATTTTGATCTGTCAATGGTAAAAGAGCACCACCGGAGTATTATCAGCATGCAACTTTATCCACATGATGCCTCTGCTTTTGTTCTTGCACGGCCTCTTACTGCATGTACTTCACTGCTCCACAGGGGAAAAAAACACAAACTCTGTGCTTTCTCAGCTATTAGAAAATAAAATTATTGATTATTGACTTTTTTTTTTTTTTTTTTTTGGGTCTCAGTGAGGCCATAACTGGCTTCTGCTCTTAGCACTGCAGAAGAGCTTTGGGGATACCCACATTCTCCTCCTTTGCATGGAAAAAAGACTCTGTTTTGAATTGCAAGGAGTTAATATATATGATGAAGATTTCATATGAGAATAACTGAAACTGTAGCACCTTCCTCGTTCTCAGGTGTTATGTGTGCAAGTGCGTTTTATGCCAATGATTTCTTTACTGAGAAGTAAACTTCAGATCATCTGTCTCCAAGAGAGAGTACTGCAGATTGACAATATTAAATTTCTTTAAGAGGTGAAACAAAATACTTGGGATTACAGAAAGATTAGAAAATTATATCCCAGCTGGAAAATTTTATGGGTACAGAAAAAATTGTGTGAGTGAAATACCAGTATCATAAAATAAATAACAGGAAATATGGTAATTTATGTGATAGAGAAAATTGTCACTTTCAGAACCGCCAGAAAGTCAACAGCATCTCACCCGTTTGACTTCAGAAGTGAACTTAGACCTCAGAGGCTTAAAAATATATGAAGAGGAGTGAAATGAAATAAGAGCTCATAAATCCAATGGGGATTTAGAAAGAAGAAAGCAATCTGTGCTTTAAGAGTTTTATAGAAGTTGGGAACGCATGTAATCAGAATTTAACTTATTCCTGGAAAGTGATTTAAAATATGCCAAATAAATTAAATTCCATTCTGCAAGATGAGCAATTAATGGGGCTCCTAATTTAGAAAGCATCGCAATCCAGAAGTGGCCTTTAAGCCTGCTTAACCTTAAAGATATGTTGAAAACTCACTGAATTCAGCTGGAAATTAAACACAGAAAACAAGAGAAGGTCGAGTGTGTCTACTCAGTAGTTCACATTGCTAATAGTTTGCATTTCCGGAGATCCTTGCGTCTCATGAGAAAAAGGTGCTTCAGAAATTTTGATGACTAACCAGTACAGTCTCCATCTGACAGGCTGCAGAGTCAGGCAAGGGGGACAAATCTCCGAAATAGCCCAAGTGCAGCTACTCCTCCCTTAGAGTGGACGTGGAACAGAGAAGCCATCTCGCATTGAATGCCCTTGCAATGGCCAGTATTTGTTACCCACCCTTAGAGCATAAGAACGAACCTAGCGCTGCTGATGTCTATTTTAAGTGCCGTGGAATGCTGCTGTCATGCTGATACTGCTCTACAGACGCTGTTGGCAAGTGATAGTGTAACATTTAATGACAGTCACTGCATGTATAGAAATGATATTGGCCACTGGGAAGCAGTTGTCGTAGGAATGTTGCTCCTGCTCTCGCACTTGCTCTAAAGCCTATTAGAAACTGCATTTTCCCATTTTTATCCTGACATTTGTGTAATTTTAGCTTCTACATTTTGGCAAATACTGCCATATATTTTTGGCTCACCCCTAAGTTGTCTGAAGCAAAGCAGTGTGATTCCAGGCAGAAGAAGGCAGAATTGTCTCAGAATAACAAGCAGATTTTTTAAAATGCAATGCAAATGGTTCATACATTATTTTTGCATGAATCAGACATTTATTTTCTAACGGGAGACAGGGTGGGGGGAGGAGGGCAAAATCTTTTACTGAAGTCTTCTCATAGTTCGTTGCTGAATATTGACTTCTAGTGACATGCCAATGTATGCTAGGCTTCTTGGTTATTGTGCTTTTGGAGTTCAGCTGTTTTGAGTCATGAGGGTGTGTTACCTCACCCCAATTACAGAACTCCAGTAGAAATGGTACAAACAGGCAGCATGAAGGAAGAAAGGAGAGCTTTTCTAGCATTCACGGGACATTCACATGAGCTGCATGGGCAGGATGAAATCATGCAATTGCCAAGAAACAAAAGCAAGTAGAAAAGGAATGACTATGAAATAAAAGGAGTCCTACAAATGCAAGAAGGTGGAGACTGACTTGCTTTTATGCTGTGACCTTTCTTTGTGTTGTACTTTCAACGGTAGAACACTACAGACAAGATGGCACCAACTAAACCTCGAAAATGAATAACTGCCAAGATAATTCAAAGAATAATGAGGTTGCAACAACTGCAAAGATGCAAAGAAAACTGATGTCATTTATCTCTTCACAGAGCTCAGCGAAAAGGACTCAAATGCTTAGTCTTTAAAATGAATGGGTTTAAAACCTAAGACCACTGCTCAGCTTATCAGGACATGCTGATGTACAGGATTATGCAGAAGTCATATGGTTGACTCTTTGCTTATGTTTAATTTTGTGACATTTGTTCTGCAGCACATTGTATCACTTTTACACAGAAGGGAGAAAACTTGTCATTTGCAGGGACTGTTTGAATTAGACTTTTAAAGTAGAAGGAATGTTAGTAATAAGGCCAGTTTTCTAATAATATAACTCCTGGGACTTAGTTGTGACTTGGATTGAAAGACTGCAGGAGTAAGAAAAATTAGGAGATCTCATTACATTGTGTGTGTTAAAACAGGCCTTGGTCCCTGATCGCTGGGAGAGGACCTCTTACAACAGATGTGCCAGAAGGTCAGGGAATGGGTGTAGGCTTGGCCCTCTCCCAACCTCTGGTCATCATGGCTGACCCTAAAAAGGTCAAGAACTACCAGTATATGTTTATTTTAAAGGGCCACCCTTACAGAGAAGAACAGCACATGCCAGTGGAACCTCAGAGAAATATCTCCTTTGCATGTGTCCCTGGGGACTGCAGCACACTATTGCTGCAATCCTGGCTGTCACAATGTGGTCCTAATGGTTTGTTCTGTCCCTGACTGAATATTGATGAAAATCAATCCCCACCTGTGTTGTTTTGTTTCCTACTGTCAGTTTTATCGGGAGTGTCATGACACTGACTCTCATTCCAAGTGCTGGTATCATGGTGTTGCATGAGAACATTTGCTTTCATTTCAAGCACAGTACTATATTCATTTGCATAATCCATAGGCTGCACCAAGTGCTGTGCCATTAAATAAGGGTGTGGATCACAAACATTAAGTATCTTAAAAGCAGACTGTCAGAACCATCTCTTGCAACATAAACACTGCTGGAATGACCCTGTTTCTCTCATCTTCTTTTGGAACTCTTCTAAACGTTCCCAGCTGCTGAAGCAGACATGAATCTGTCTTTTCATCTGTGCTTTGAAATTCCACTACCTAGCATCCTAGCAAACTCAGTACCTGCCAGGGAAAACTGTGTGGAACGAGTGTCTGATCGACAGCAATGTTGCTACCATGGATGGAAAGCAGAGGCTGGTGACGGAGTGCATGCTTAAGCAACCTATTTGGGTTAAGATTCACTCTAACAATAGCCTTTGTCCCCCAATAAAGTAGTTGTTTTGAGCATTCATGCATGTTATAACACAGAAAAATAAGTTGAGCTGAGCATTTGTAGGAGGCGAGGCATGGGAAGAGGACTTGTCTGAAAAAGTAATTTTAAAATGTCAAAAATGAGTATCAAATGCAATGAACCCAAACATATTATTATCATACTGACAAAAGCCCTTGTAATTTCCACACTGATATCACTGATTTTTAGGGCTCAACTCATAATTTTCACTTTTTTTAAAGCCGACAGAATATATTCTTTCATTATGTACCCTGATATTTCCTCCCCTGGGTGCTTTTACAAGAACAAGTCCAATACACTGAATACAGTACCAAGCTTTTAAATATGGGAAAAGAAAGAGAGAAAAAGGAGCTAGTGAAAGTATCAACTCCTCATTAACAACTTGACCATTGCTCTTCACCAGCCTTATGTTTGAGTGTTTCTTCTTCAGGGTCATGACTGGACCAGGGAAGAGGAAATGGCACTAGCCCATCAAGCAAGTCCTGGACATCTGCCTGCTGTTAGACCAACACTACTTTGACTCCTAGCTGATGGTTAGAAGCAGCAATAACAACAGACACACACACACAAAAATGGATTGGTCTATCCATACTGCCAGTCAGCAGTTTATGAACACCATACTTTCCCTCAACCTTTTTACCCCCGACTGTATTACAGCTTCACTCTGGTGGCTTAGTATGTCCAGTGTTCTAAAATATAGTCACCAAAAAATAATACTATTTAATGAGTTACAGCCTGAACTATGTAATCCATGGATAGCCATATGTCTGGGGAGATGACAGGTTTAAGTGATGACTCTTGTTGCATCTGTACACCATTCCTTGGGAAGCTATTGCTTTGATTTAAAAGGTACAGTGTGCTTGGCTTGTTCCTACCAACATGTGCTAATGTTCCGTGTTTTTTGCTGAAATAGATTACTTAGCAATTCATACTAATGTTTTGGAGGCAAATTTCTTTCCCATGTTTTATATTATGAACACTTGTTTGGGTCTGGCTCTGTGAGAAATTGTGTGCTTTCAACTGCCAATTAAAACCGTGCTAATGGCAGGCATGCTGCACTTCACAGATGTGCAGTGCTATTGCAGGATCAGTCCCCTGGTGTAGACAGTGTGGATACTCTCTGAATGTGGAGCTAATATCAATGATCTATTAGAGGCACTGCACCAGACTGCCAGAGCAGATAGGAGTAGCAATCCATTTTGTCAGGAACCACAGCAGAAAATATTTGTTTGCTTGTTTATTTATTTATTTATTTGGCTGTGCACAGCCTAATTCCCGTCTCTTAGTAATAACAAGAAAAGTGTTTAGGTCTCAGCTTTTCTAGTGCTCATAAAATATATGTTCAGAACCCTGGAACATACTCATAAAACATTGTCTTTCTCATTCACTACTTAGTTTTAACATCCCCGTATTGGTGAGATAATTTATTTTACTATTCGTTAATGTGCTATTTTTTGGTAACGCATAAGCAAAGTTTTCAACTCTCTGTCATTGATGTGTGTGCACGTGTTTGTGTGGGAGCATCTCAATGTTTGAAGTGGCCATGAGCAGGACACTGTTTCCTTTCCAACATGGGCAAAACATCTCCCTTCCTGAATTGTCCTGGGTAATGGATATGCAAGATTACATATTTGCAGCTAGCTGAAGTGTGTATCTGAAAACCAAGGCCATTTGTGCCTGCTGAAAGCCTTTATAATGCTCGCAGCTCATTTAAGTAAAATATATTGCTGCTAGTTATTTCCTACCCATTGCACATTTAAAGGAGAGAGTTAAACTCGGACCCAAGAGAAGTAGCTACAATTCCATGTGACTCCATGTGTTGGTGGCTTTCATCCCAGGCTGCTCCGGATCCAGTCATTAAGAGACAAGTACTCAAAAAAAAAAAAAGCACTGTGCAGTGACTTAGTTAAGTAATTTGGAAATAACTCCATGCTGGCTTGTCCTTGTTCTGGGGTAGCGTTTGGTAAGGCTACACACCAAAAGAAAAGAAGGTTTTCTAGGTCCATGGAACTTAACCAATCACAGAATCATAGAATATACCGAGATGGAAGGGACCCACAAGGATCATCCATTCCAACTCATGGCCCTGCACAGGACACCCCAAGAATCACGCAATGTGCCTGACAGCATTATTCAAATGCTTCTTGCACTCAGACAGGCTTGGTGCCAGGATAACTTCTCTGTGGAGCCTGTTCCAATGTTCAACCACCCTCTGGGTGCAGAACCTTTTCCTAACATCCAATCTAAAGCTCCCCTGACTCATGCCATTTCCTCAAGTCCTGTCACATGACTGAAGAGATCAGTACTTGCCCATTTTACCCTCCGCTTCAGCTCTTGATGATGCTGAAGACCTCATTGACATCTCTCCTCAGAATTTTCCTCTTGTATAGAACTTGTAGTGTCTCCAAAAGGAAAGCTGGAAAGTTGTTTCTGTTTCATCATCACACCTTATACAGAGTCATAGCATCATTAAGAGATAAGATCATTGAGTTCAACCCTCAACCTAGCACTGCCTAGTGCGCCACAAAACCATACCACCAAGTGCCACTTCCACATGACTTTTTGAACACTTCTAGGGATGGTGACCCCACCGCTTCCCTGGGCAGGCTATTCCAATGCCTGGTCATTCTTTTAGTAAAGAAAGTTTTCCTAATATCTAGTCTAAATCTCCCCTGGTGCAACTTGCGACCTTTTCCTCTTATGTTATAGCTTGTTAATAGGGAGAAGACACTGACCTCCCACGTAGATAAAACCTCCTGTCAGGTAGTTGTAGAGTGCAATACGGTCTCCCTGTAGCCTCCTTTTCTCCAGGCTAAACATCCCTAGCTTCCTCAGCTGCTCCTCATAAGACCTATGCCCCAAGTCCCTTCACCAACTCCATTGTCATTCTCTGGGCATGCTCCAGCATTTCAATGTCCTTTTTGAAGTGAGAGACCCACAGGTAGAAACAGGATTCAAGGATTGGAGGCGTGGCCTCACCAGTACCAAGTACAGGGGGACAATCCCTTCCCTAGTCCTACTGACCACACTGTGGTGTTACAGGCCAGGATGCCATTGTCTTTCTTGGCCACCTGGACACACTGACAGCTCATGTTCAGCTCTCTGTCAACTTTCTGCTGAGAAGCTTTCTGGGAACCCTTCCCCAGTTCTATGTGTTCCTATTCTCATCCCCATGAAACAGTGAGACTTATTTGGGTTCTTAGTTCGAGGGAAGAAACCTAAGAGCTACCTGGGGAAGCAGCCAGCTCTGTTGAAAATAAACTATAGTCATTATTTGAATGGTTTATTGCTGGATCATGCTTTTTGCCCATGACCCAAAAGATAAAATGAGAAAAAACCCCAAAACAACAGCTGGGAGGTACACTTGTGGTGCAAACCTTTGCAAAAATAATAGACAAACTTGTAGTAGTTCACAAAAAAGAGATTGAGGATGATTTTGTTATGCTTCATAAATTAAAGAATGTCAAAAACTCAAAATAGTAGTAAATGAAATGATTAGAAATGGATGACAATTTATCCATTATACACTAAGTATCACCATATGTTACTTTTTGCTTGAAAGAAAGTTTTACTTTAATGTAGGTAAACAGATATGCACAGAAATGATGTTGACTACGCACTGCCACAATGTAGCCCCTCAGCAGACTCTTGCATAGATTTTTAATGCATAGGTATCATAAAAGACCATATAGATCATTCTTATCCTGCATTATTATGTCCCACCTTTACCCTCCAAGAAGTTTAAAGCATGATAGAATACTTTTTCCTGAAACCATTTGTCATTCTATTTTAAAGCATCTAACTCTAATCCCTGTTTCTAGTCATATTGAACAGAGTTACTGAAATTTCATCAGAAAAGCTGACTTGGAAATATTTCTTTACTATTCTTAAGAAACTTCTACCTTAATTTTGAATGTCCACAATATATTGGAGTTTTATCTATGTTAATAATTATTGAAGATTTTTACTTATAAAAGAAAAGACTCAAATTACCGGGTGAAAAATTTCACCCTAATTTTGGGAAGTGTTGCCAAGTGACTTTTGAATTTTAGGTGAATCATTTCATATGATTCTCCTGCCAATTCCAGAAGGAGTTTCAGAAGGAGTCTTGGTTCTGGTAGTAATGCTCTAAATATATATATATATATATGTTAAATATACACAGACTCCCTGCTGCCATCACACATCATGTGGTTTATCCAAATCTCAAACTGACAAGCAGTAGTATGCACCTTCATATTACATTCCATTTAATGGGCGCCAGTGAACTGGACACTGTTGTGTCTGTGTCTGCTGTGGCTTTAGCTCCCACAGATAGAAGTAAACAATACCCAAGGCAAAGTCTGCAGAGTCTGAGCTTCCATCCAGTCTTCTTTAATCTTCAGCCAGTTGGACAGCTTGGGAGTACTTCAAGAATCCATACTGTATATGAAAGGGAATTCCATATCCTTAGGTAATTTTTTTTTCTCCTCAGTCATCCCACTCCAGTCTTTGGGACATCATCCTTTTTACTTTTTGTGTTTGTATATCTCCAGGTTTCATCAATCATTGGCACTTATATGTTTCCACATTGGGAGAATATATGGTGAGAATTCAACAGTCAGTATAAATGGATTTCAATTAATTTGTGAATACTACGGATGGCTAAGTTTTAGCCCCCTCTGACTATTACAGGGCTGCATAGCAAAGCTGTCATCCCATCTTTATTTCCAGGTCAGTTACATCCCAGTGGCTGAATGAATGATCTCCCCATACACGCAAAACTTGCCAGAGACAAAATCTCTCCCAACACAGGAACTCTTTTGTCCTGTATATTGAAGGTCTTGCAATGTCTTTGAACAATGACCAGAACTCAGCATCAATACTCCTTGCAGTCAGACTTTCAATATTTTTTTTAAGGTTTCATAAAAAAAAAAAAAAAATCTAACTAATATTAGATAACTATAAAAAATGAATAGCACATATTTGAGTAGAATGGCTTCTCAGACCATAATATAGCCTCATATTTAGACTTGCAAATGTCTATGAGTGTATCCTTGATCTGTGGGTGGCATTCTGTATCCAAATGTGTGGTACAAATATTATTTATCCTTTCAGTGAAGTCATTTATGACTATCTGACTTCAAAGAAAAGCCAGCAAGATTCCAGTTTAAAAACATAACATTCATAAATTCCTCTACCCACTTCCCCACAGCAAATCATATTTCGTGTTGTCAGACTCTCATTGAAATAGATTGCTTTGTGAGTTCTAAACACCTAACAGTTAATTTGTATTACGTTCAGGGTACAAAACAATATACATAAAGAACTCTGTCTGGTGTCTGCCAGGCAACTGAAGAATTGGAATTCTTGATAAATTTGAAGAGAAAAGAATTTTCAAATAACATATAATAAATTATTGGCTGGTTCTAGTAACCCTTTATATGTTGGTGTTTAAACGAGTTAAGCTAATGGTTCATATGATTTCCTATAAAAGGTAATGTATTTTCTGTCATAAAGTTTGGTGTCTGCAAATTATTTTGCAATTATCTGACTGTTTAAGGTACTAAAGAGGCTATTTAAAGTCACGAAGTGACCTGCATTTCCTAAGGAAGTGGGTGATCAACAGCCAGAGCTGTTGGAAGGGCAGGATGGAGCGACTGGGTCATGGCATGGCAGGGTGGGAGGCTGTAAGGAAGGTTCTAGAGGAAGCCCTGCCTGCTGGTGACTCACCTCTCAACATTCACCTCCCAGAGACAGTGATGAATGAGTGCCAGAGCGGTACTAGGGCGCATAGTACAGGGCTAGAGGCATCTTGCTCACGTCATGGAAAACTGGATCCTGATCAGTAACAATTCATATGTACCCATTGCTTTTTTTTAGGGAAATAAGTGTCCTGATTGCGCTACATTTCATGTACTTACAATTTTCTGTCTGAAATTAGCCTGTCCAGAACCCCTTCTTTGGTCTGTGAAGCAACATTCAAGGTTCAGGAGTAGAGGTACCTAAGGGAGTCATTGGAATTACACATTTCTGCTTGACCTCTTCACCTAGACCTTTCCTAAGCCCTAAAGGGCCCGAGCTCAGCACCGTAGTTGCATAGCCACACTGGTTTTTGCAAACCATGTAGTGGTAAGGTACTCATAGGTAAATGTAGATTAGATATAGATATAAATGCAGGTTATATAGAGAGATAGACACACAGAAACAGGGAGATATAAAGTTGATAGAACTTAGATAAAGTTGGTAGAGTTAGAGGTACAAGTAGGCACATGCATTGATATGCTAGCATGGCCAAAATGCAGAGCTGGGTTACTGTGGCCATTGCTCGTGGCTCTGTAGCAGGTACACAGACATGCCATGTGTCTACTTAATAACAGAACTGTTAGAGCAATGAGAATCAGACCTTAAGGTTTATTAAAAACGTTTACAAAACTGTACAAATAAAATCTAAAAGTCTGCAGCCAATCAATAAAGCCATGGCTCTGCAGGAACAGTTATTGCTGCACTGTACACAAGAGTCATTTCACAGTAATATAAGCAACAAAATTCAAATTCTTCGGCTCCAAAACTAAAGGACCTTGACTAACCAGGACCTGTCAGGAGCCGCTGACAATATGGGCTTCACAGCATGCTGTGGAGTTTTCCTGGCTACGCATTGCAGAGTGGAGCTGGTGTACAATATATCCCTTCCTGCATAATTTGCTCTTTGGAAATTTCTTCTTATAGAGTTATTAAAGTTTTCAAATTTAATTATTTTTGACACAAATTTCTTAACATAAACACATCAGGTATGTTTCTTCATTTAAAAATGCCTGAAAGAGTTGTGTTAATGTGTCTTCTCTTTCATAGAATTAGACCTTGGCCCATCATTGGTTACCTCCAGGGAAATCCATTCTCCTCAGCACAGGAGTATTTTCAGTGGGAATGGGGGTAATTTTGAAAGTTTTCCAAGTGAGGAATTTCCAGCAATTCACAGAGTTCTGACAATTTTTAACTTTTTTTTTTTTTTTTTTTTTTTTTTAAGAGAAGGAAACTGAAGAGAGGTTAAAACATTCCTGGGGCAATTCACAGGACAAATCCTGTAGCTCACCATGCACAAGCTTATATGTTCGTATCCTTGGTCAACAGTCAGTAAAGCTCAGACAGCATACAAATATTGGTTAAGAAAATAATACTTTATGGCTGTAAATGAAAGTTGACACTGTACCTGAACAATGAAATTGGTTAATTGTTGCCAAATACACTTGTTAACGGGTGTTTAATTTTAACTGATCTGTGCATGTATGATTTACTGCCTCACACAATTATCTTTTGTAACTTAAGGCATCCTGCTTTATCTGATTATCTAGCAGCAGTAATCATTTATTTCCTGAGGTATTGGAACACGACACAAGCTGTTCCTGCATTGTATTAATGCGTAAGATACACACACTCTAATCAATCCTGCTGCGCAAGTGTGGCCATGAGGGTCAAAGCAGAGCCTGTGATGGGAAATCATCACACATAAGTGTTCTCTCCGTTCCATGATTGCCCTGCTGCTGCAATCAGGATCCACTTCAAGAGGCTTTGTTCTTTTCCTACAAGGGCTAAACCCCTGTTATCTCAGTGACTGACTAATTCCTACCTACATCTGCTAAACTTGGAAGGATTGCAGCTGATAGACTGCAGTTCTGACTGGTGACAAAGAGGAGGCCACCACATTTACACGCTATGTCTGTATTTTGTCCAGGCTCTATAATACCCTTTTTTCCCAGCACTATCCTAGCCTGAACTGAGATGACTGTGCCAGCATGCAGTCCCTGACTCAGAAGCACAGCAGTCTGAATCGACTTGGCAGAAGAAAACTAAGACAGGAAACAGAAGTGAGAAGGGACTTGCCCAGCAGACAAGTTACAGCTCATATCCAGACTCCTGGACAGGTTAAGGGACATGATCTTTAGATTGCTTTTCTTTGGATAGGGTATGGTGCAACATTCCCAAAAGGTTCCCAGACAGCAAAAAACTCCCTAGGCAATGTTGTTACATACCAAGGAAGGAAGTGCTTGACAAGAGGTGCACCATGATGTAGCCTGCCCAAGAGGACAGGGTTACTCTGAGTGAGTGTCTGTGTGTGTTTCCATCAAATTCTGCTGCTTCTGTACATGGGGAGGAATAGGGAGGAGGCACAGCAGGGGCTGCTGCAATAGGACAGGGAGGATGACTTGGCACTTCTACCCCCAGTGGTTGAATTACCATGTCTCTGCTGCCTATCCTTTCCCCTTAGCTTTTTCTCTGAACCCACGGTCCTTCCACCTCTCCTCCACCCAAATGGTGTTTAGGCATCATGGCTGTGTAACACCCTTTCTCCTCCCTTTCTTCTCTCTCCTCCTTCTTTGCCCTGGAGGCTCCATAGCAAGCCCAGGCAGAAGATAACCCACAGGAAGGGACAGTATTGCAGGGGTGGTGGTAGACTACAAGATAAGGAACAGGCTATGTAAAGAGAAGGCTGAGACTGAAAGGACTGTGCTCCAGATTCCAGGAGAAATAAATAGGAAGTCTAAGTAAAAGAGAGCTTTCCCACAACCCACATCCCCACATGCCTCTGTGAACCACAGCTCTCTCCTCGGTGTCCTCACGCCCATCCTACTCCTCCCCAGGCCACTAACAGAAACCCGAGTGTCTTCATGCAACTGAGAAGCCTTGCCTCCAGTCATCCCTACCAATTTCATAATTTGTATTTCATAGACATACACATATAAAAATATTGTGAATAGGACTTTATCATTTCCATCCTGCTTCACCTCTAAGCCAATTTTATTTGCTGAGACATGCAGCCATGAGGTTTATATTTTCCCCATAGTTCCTCTTTCCCGTAAGACTTGTACTAACTGTACAAGCATATAGAAGCTGGGTATTAACCTTTAAATGGTCTGTAAGTCCTTCAGTTACCCTTGTCCTTCTCTGTAATTTAGAAGTTTCCAGAACAAATCCAGGCAACCAGTTTAGTGAAGTACTGTGCATTGCCTCTGCTGAGGCTAGAGCTGTTCCATTTTTTATTGTGTCTTTGTGGAGAGAATAAGTAAACCAATATGCTTACAGAAATTGCTGCTGATGTGTTTCTGTACTTGTTAAAAGCATAGACTTGAAAAGACATTTGGTTCCAGTGTTATTTCAGAAAATTCACTATAGTTTTGTATGTAACATTTCTGAAACACATACAACCTCAATTTTCTTCACCCAGAGTCAGTAAGAAATGCAATCCCCTGTCCCACCTGGAAGTGATCTCTGTTTCTGGTCCAACAATTGTAGTATGTCCAGCTTAGCTGGTAATTATGATTGTTAGTTTTGTCATGATTTCTTAAGATCTTATTTTAATAGAAGGCAATCACAAAACAATATTAAATATGCCAGTGTTAATTATACTTATTCTTTAGACAATTGTCCTGTCACTGAACTGATGTGCTAGAAAAAATTTGAGGATCTTTGACAAGCACGGTGTCATAGGCAAACATATGTGGGCACTCAGTACTGAAAGAAATAATGCCAGATGTGTGTTTGCACAATAGTATGATTCATGATTACTGAAATCTGTGTGATGGGAAAAATTTAGTGCTTTTTTAACCATTTGCTATTATTTTCCGTTGAAACACTACCCTTCTTTCATTACTTTACAGAGGGAACCTTTCTATCTCCCCTCTCTTAGCTCTTTCTTTTCTTTCAGGTAGAAAACTTCATGTCATGGATGCCACTAGTCCAGCTGGAAGACATTCTTCCGGCCCAATGGGACTCTGGGATTCCCCTTAGATGTCAACTGCCAGCCTGTACACTTTGAAAGTCGATAATTTTATTGGCTTTAGTAAATAAAAGTATTATGTATTTAGTCAGCTCACATTTTTACAGTCAAATGTCACAAGTTATTCACTCACATGACTAGGGATCTGTACTTATAACCCTTTGTGTGCCCTCATGCAAACTTTGTTATCAAAATAGTTGCTTCCATAAAATTATTTGTAACATTATATTGTATTTCTGAAGAAATGTGAAATCATGTACTTTTAGATGATTTCTATTCTAATAAAATAAAAGCAGAATTTTCTCCTAAGAAAATGTTCTTCACAGGGAATTATCTCTAAGAAGGCTTTACATTCAGATTATAAAAACCCCCAATACACTCAAACACATGATTACTCCTGTTTGAAGGACCTGTTCAGGGTACAGTGGGATTTCTATGGTTGCTGTTTGCAAAGGGCTTTGCACAGATGCACATTTTCACAGATAAGCCAAATGCTCATGCAGGGAGTAATGGACAGTGTCCCAGCCTTGTGCTGTGGCACAGACCTTGTAGACCTTGTCAACACCACCCTCTCTTCTGCGCAGCTGTAGTCACATCCTCTGTCCACTGCCTCGCTCTATGTTTGAGAGAGGTCCATGCTGGTGGTGCAAGGTAAGCAAAATGAAGCATATTCTGGGAGGGAGCACAGACATGACACAAGCTCTCTTGATAGCAACGTGCCATCCCAAAGAGAAACACTGATGAGAACATTCCTGCCTCCTCTATGATCTTGGGCATTTCCAGGCTTCGTGTCAGAGGCTTTGGTTCAAATGCCAGACTTTGTTCCACGAGGATATCAGGAGCACCTAAGAGATGAAGGATATTTGTCTGGCAGATTTTCCATGCAGAAATAGATGCTGTTCTCAGGCACTTGCCTGCCCTTGTCCTTACAGATGACAAGAAGATACATATTTTTTCTGCACGCAGTAGTTTTCCCTCTTTTGTTAGTTCGCCCTATTTCCTGCCCAGTGTCTTGCTTTCCACTAGTTTAGGCTTGTTTTATTTTATGGCTGATCCTGTTTAAACAAATGTCTCCATGGAAATATTCAAAACCTGAGCAGACATGCTCCTGAGCCACCTGTTCCAGCTGACCCTGCTGGAGCTGGGAATGGATTGGATGATCTAGGAGGTTTCTTCCAGCCCCAGCAATTCTGTAGTTCTGTGAAACAGAAGCCAATACAAATTTTCTTATCATACGTAAATGAGACTTATACTTACCAAACTTCAGAGAAGTCTTATAACTGACTTAGAGGAAAATAGAAAACAGCATTTAGCACTTGCTTGAAGACTTGTAATCTCCCACAAGCACTTAATGACACAGACCATGGTGACAAATCATGGATGTTGAATAATATTAAAGTTTTTTTTGGCATACAGCTCTGCTCCTTCATTTCCACCCTCACTTCTGCTCTTTGTGTAAAGCAGAAACTGTCTTACCAGTGTGCTTAACACCACAGAATCATGTGAGCAACATTTCTTACAGTTGTTAGACACAGTCTCCTCATCTTTTCATCTTCCCGTAAAAATAAGTGACCTGATTCAGAATTGAGTTCTTAGATAAAACAATCTTTCCTCACCTATGGAGATCCAATATATGAAAAATATCAACACTGAAGGACCAGCCTAACTATTTTATTAAGGAACAAAGGACCTTCAGGTGAGGTTTGGTGTGCACACCTAATAAAACTGACATCATGCGCCACAGGCACTGTCTGCTTTGAGGTTGAGAGGGAATTTCATCACCTTTACAGGGACATCTCAATTAAATGTTTTACAACCTATTTGGTAAAGGCAAAGGATAAATTGTGCCCACTTTGATTCTGCTCAAAATCTCCTGTCTCAGGCTACCACTTGAATAGAAAGAAAATCTTAGAATTCTGCATGAGCCACTGTAAGAAAAAATAGCAAGAAAGCTGAGCTGAGTTTAGTACAGTTGGCACTTTCCAGGGGGCTTATTTTTTCCTGCTCAGAATGGGGTTTATTGTGCTAGGTAGCCTATCCAGTCACCTGCCATTTTTCACCTCAGCACCGTTGGCACGAACACCTGAGTATCAACACTTTGACTTTTAGGAAAGGGGAGCCTGGAATTGTATATCATTCTGCCTGGCATTCAAGTTGTATGTAATGCATCCTTTGGAATGTTTTGCTGAAATGCAGACAAGTATCTGGAGACTTGAAGCCTAGGGCCCTATTGTCCAACCATATGTAGTATGGAGTTAAATGCCTCTTTGTTTAGCTGTTGGTTTCTTCTCAGCTGCTGCAAGAACATCTGTTAGAGGCTGCAAGCCACTTCAGCATACAGAAATAGCCTTCCACCTCCCAGTCTTCCCAGCTCTACTTTTTACTTACTTCTGGAAAAAGACGAAGTATTAATACTTTACAGGAGTGAAAAAATAAATGCCATAGATACACAGGAAATGACAATGATGCAGAGAATATGTTGTCCAAGAAATAAACAGACTTTTGAGAGGAAAGAGTGTAACATGGCAACAGAGTGGTAAGAGTAAGCACACTCCCGAGTTGAATATTATTTGTGGTTAATTAAAGAGATGTCACAAAGCTCCTTTCCTGTTATGGGACAAACTTTAAGCTTCTGGTTGACTGTGTTATGAAAAACAGATTGGAAAGGTGGTCTTGCAATAATTTACTCAGCACTACTGTCCCCAAAAGAGCAGAAGTCAGAGAGCAGAAACCAGAGAGACAAACAAAAAAACTAGAAAATATTATTTAAGACATTGGCTAGTTAGATTTTTATTCAGAAAAAAAAAAAAGAATAAATTATGAAAATATGTTTAAGGCAGAATATTTAGTAAGTGTCCAATTATATTAGGCAATTAGATGTTAGAAATTTTAATGCCATGGCAGAAGACAGTTTCTGACACAAAATTTAACAATTAAACTAATAAATAAACAAAAGGAATAGTTACATCAACAGGTGTAGTTCTTGCTCAGAAAAATACGGCAGGCCTTACCAGACTGGGAATTGACACACCTGCTGTTTGTGGACCTGCCTATGAAATTTTAATATGAGTGATGGAGAATCCAAATCACTCCATCAATGTACAACTAAAATCAGGATGAACTCTCTTGCCTTTTGACCCATGGCCCTTCTTGTATTTACTTTGGCCACTCTTGAGTGCTAGTTCTCTTTCTTGATTTTTGTACTACAGCAAACACACCTCAATTTTCAGACAAGTTTTTACCAGCTGTACAGAAAGCTATTGTCCTAAGTAAGTACTGAAGGACTGTCTCAGATCATAAAATTCCTTATATACTTTCAGTGTACAGAGTTACTCTTCTATCATTCATTGCTAGCACTTTGTTATATTTAACTTCTAAAAAAGTGCTGAGCCGTAGTCATAATGTGCTTGATTAGGATGCTACCTAATGTATCCTTGTTTTTAGACATACTCATATGTAGAAAGCTTCAAGAAAGTTTAATGTGCATACATATCTCTGAATATTCTCTGCGACTGCACCTGATGCCTTCCATAAACTTCGAAGTAAGATTTTCTTTGAATATAAGTGATTTTCCCATTCTGTTTTTTCATTAGTCAGCACAAATTTCCCTGGAAAGTTAATTGATGGTGATATCTCTGAAATCATTGTGTAACTTTTATCACGGTAATATTTACTCCTCTCAACTTGAAGAGTTAATGCAATTTCTTGAAAATCATTTAGGAAACATGTGATAAAACATGGGAATGTCTGACAGTAGAAATGTGAGATTTGCTCAAATACAAATCAAAATGTATCAGAAAACAGCCACTGAAACATTTTTCCAATTGTCTGTAAAAGGAGAACTCTAAAGACCTACAGCAGGAATATAGATGCATGCTCTGGGGACATTTCTGGCTTTCAGATTCCTGCTTTTTTGCTGCCAAAGACCAAAGCCAAACATATTGCTAAGGCTTTAAGACACATTTTCATCAGTAAAATATCTTATAAAATAGATCCCAAAAACATTGAATGACTGCCAAACTGTCAATTTATTTTTTTATGTCCTCATTGAACAATGAAATATTTATGTTAATAAAGGCATGCTATAATAAATTAGTATTATGGAAACCACCATTCACAGTTTTTAATTAGCAGTCGGCACTGCAATTAAAGTGAGGACACTCTATGTTCTTTCTTCTGTAAGTTCTCTTGTCAGATCCCAATGCTCTGCGCAAAAAAATTTTGCAGAGATTTATTGCAGCAGGAATGTATGACACTTGTTCTGATTTTGTTTCTTCCAAAATTATTTATGAGTAATCTATGTTACCCTGTTGCGTGATCAGGGTCCAGTCTAGTGCTGTTAACACTGTGTTTGCAACTAATCTCAGTTTAGGAAAGATTCCAGACCTATGTAGAATTTTCCCTTCCAGACTTTAAGAGTACATGTTGCTTCATTAACTTAAGCAGTTCCTTCACACCCAAAAGCATTGTTGGTTCATAGAAATACTGTGAAGTCTAAATGTTAGTGTTGTTAAACTTCCCTGCATGCAAAAGCTGCAAGGTATCACTCTAACATTAACAAGTGCTCCTTTCCAGTGTCAGTGAGTTGAACAGTGTAAGTTTAACACATGGAGAAGCTTTTATTCTGTAGCCCAGAGACCTGAGTGGTGTTGTGTTACCACTCCTGAGCTGGCAGTTGGAGTTGAGGCCAGGGCTGGCACTGAAGCTTGCTTTGAGAGCAAGCAGTGCTCTGGATTACTATTTCCTATTTTGGGCTTAAATTTGATCCACTTGCAGGTGATGTTGGATATGACAGATAATATCCTGGATATCTAATTTATATTTGATTATTTAAGGTGAGATTTTCCAAATGGTCTCAGTGCTGGAATAACCCCCCCTCCCACTGAAGTCACTGCCAAAACTAGAAGAGTTTGAAAAAATCCCACTGAAATATCTGATGAAGAAACAGGAAGCCAGGTATAATTTTTGCATTGGTTCCCCAGAAAATATACTGAATTTCAAAACATTCTTTATGAGCTTGGACTCCTCACATGGCTCCCTGTTGAAATCTGCACACAATAGGAGGTGCAAAATACACGTTTTCAACTAAAGATTTCTGGGATGGTTGTTCTTACCCTCTTCCTCGTCTAGGTACAGAGGATCTGGAATGGTATCAGTCATCCCATTAATAAGGAAGGCTGCTACTACAAAAAAGAAATACAGTCTGATGTAAGTTGACAGACAAGTAAGAAGGGATTGTGACAGAAGAGAGAAGCAAGGAAATAGTGAAGAGGAGGATCTTGCAGTAATTTGCCCAAGCACACCTCTAAACTGAAACATATTTTCCCAGAAAAGGAAGATTTATTTTAATTAAGTCTAGCCTCCCTTTCATATATTTTTCTCTCTAGTGATATCAGAAGAAATATTTTTTTGTTCTTTAAATGCTGTGATTTCAGTAAAGCTATTAAAAAAAAGGGCCTTCTTGGAAATGTACGAAGAGGAATGTGTGCTGTAGAGACAAGGAGAGCCAGATGTCACTTGTTAAATATTTGGGTTGAGAAGACTGAAAGGCAGATCTGAATGCTTAGAGAAGTGTCGGGCTATTCACTCCTCCAGCATGACACACTCTGTCTTGAAAATAATTGCTAAGTGTCCTCACACTCACACAGCTCATGGATTCCACAAGGGTGAGAGCATAAGACAGTCTTGCAGACACACTTTTGAGGTAACTCTGTTTTGAACTAGGAAGCTATCCAGTTTTGATGTCAGGAATTTTTAGTAATACCCACAGCATTTGGATAAGTGTTTCCCATGATGAGTCGGCCTCACCAAGAAAACCAAGTGCCCTATATTGAGTCAGATAAGGCCAACATAAAGCATTATTATCAGAATTTATTCTTCTTTTTCTTTGCCAAACTTAAAACCTCAATGCAGTCAAGCCTATGGGTCACCAGATCACCTTCCAATCGTGAGAGGTAGCTGAAATCAGCACCGGGCATTGGATCCTTCTCCCTAGGAATGTATGTTGAAGGGGTAATTTATTACAATATCAGAGCACATTTGACAACAGGACTTCATGGACTAGGTGTTCTGCCCCTTCCTTGCCCCAGTGCTCTGCAGTGGAGAGCCGTGGCACTGCAGGAGCGACACCAGAGAGGAGCTTTGCTTGCTGAAGCCAGCCCTGGCCCTGGCCCTTCCCTGACTCTGCACAAATCTAGGGAAACAGCGGTGATGCATCTGCCAGTTTTCTGGAAACACAGAGCTTTCCTGGCAGGGGATATGCCCTACAAGCTGTTTCCAGGCAGATCACATTGGCATTGTGCTATGCGAGTGATGCAAGATAAACCTGGCCAGCTGGGGGATCTGTTCCAGTGAATTTTAAGAGCAGCACATCAAAAGTCACAATATTGTAGTAAAAACACACTGGTCGACTCCTTAGTGGGTACAGCTACAGTGATTTACACCAAGTTGAGAGTCTAATCCATTAAGTCAATGTATTTAACTGGCAGAGCTGTGGGGACAGCAATCTTATATGTGGATTCATATGCCGACATATGCTCATCTATTTACAAGATTCAGACCTGCTCGTGAACTAAGTGCTACTCCCTGCAACACCATATACATCAGACACTCAGACGTGATAATGATGGGAACAGATGTGGAAATACATAGATAGAACTGGAACCTGGTCACAGGATTGCTTCTCATAGTGTCATGCTGGAAACAAAACAAAACAAAACAAAATTCAGAAGAGACAGGAAATACCTTTGCTTAAAAGAAACCACAACTTGTTCTGAATTTATTGTTCATATTCTCATTCTCTATGCAGGCTTTAAAAAGGAACAAATGCTGTAGGAACACAAAGGTCTCACTGTCTGCTGAAATGGCAAAGTCAGTTGCAGCCAAAGTAAAATTTCAAGATTTCCACTTTGAAGTGGAACTTAGAGTTAATGGACTGGGCATGCCCTGATACACAGGACACAGCAACATACCTTGGTTGAATCATAGAAGCTAGAGATGGAAAAGACCTATTAGGTCATCTTTTCCACCTCCCTGCCAATGTAGGATTACTCTCTGCCAATTCAGGATTATTCTCGAATGTTTTCTAGTCTAGCTTTAAATGACTCAGGCTGTGGGGCTTCCACCACTTCCCCCGGGAGGCTATTCCACAGTCTAATAGACTTTGCTGTTAGGAAAATTTTCCTGATATGCAGCCTGAATTTTACTTCGTTCCATTGCATTCTAGTTCTCCTTGTTATAAGTGTATTACATTACCCTAGGTAATTTGTCTCTCCGTGTTGGTGTTTATGACCTTCAAATACTTTGAGATGGCTTCAAAATCCACCTTAGCATGGATCTTAAGTAGCTTTTTACACCACTGCTGTCACACGTAATATGTGTGTAGCATCAATTAGATGATGATACTTAAAACACATTCGTATTTTCTCTGTCGTTCTGTGAGATCCTCCAATAAGGAGCACATATTGCATTGCTTAGTAAACCCAAACTTGCCTCCTGCTGTTTGACAGCAATTGTATCCGAAATAATGGAAAAGCACCTACAGCTTGAAAAGTGCCTGAAGCTACTTGATTGTGCAGTGCCGATTTCCACCTGTGGAATCACAACACATGACGGGTTAAATTAACACAAGTACTTTCGGTATTGCCTTTTCCACACATTTTCCGCATGGGCATTTTGGAGCGAGAAGCTGATGTGGAGGTGTGAGAGCTCTCTGGGAATGGGAAGAGAGAGGGCAAGAGCGAATCGCTTTGCATGTGTGGCTCCTGAAAGGGTGAAAACACTCTAGTTTAGATGAGCTTGGATTAAAAAAGCAACATCTATGATTTAAGCTGCCAGGGCACAGTGTGGGTCAGTGGCATCCTGGGGGGCTTTCCATGGGTCAGGGTCTTGAAGACAGGGCTGTCCCACCACTTCTAGCTAGGGAGCCAGGCAGGACAGGGCTGGAATAGTAAGCATCATTTACCACTACCTACTGAGAAATGTGTAAAGACATTGCTCTTTCATTATACAGCTGATCATATTTTAAAGACCTTTACAGAGGGATGTGAATGCCCTGCTGAGCCCTTAAAAACAGAGCTCTAGCACCCACTGCAGTGTGTACTTTAGTCTTAGAGACTCTCTCTGCATTTCTCTGTATGCTGTCCAAAGGTTGCCTTTGTTACCTATAGCTGACCTCTTCCACTGATTTTTGTCTATTTTGACGAGACCATGAAGGGAACTGTGAGAAAATCTTACTATGCACTGAAGGGCACACAGAGATTTCTTATTTTGAGAAAAAAATTCAAAGTTCTTTTAATCTTCATTGCTATGGGGATCACTAGCATTCACAGGGCCAGGATACTGAGACCCAAGACACCACTCATTTATAATTTAAACATCCTCCCATTTTAAATTTGCTGCTTGAATTAGAGTCACATGTTTTGAGCAGAAGAACGTATTTAATCACAAATTAATGGTAACATTTTAATACATATTACAGCCAACAGAATTAGATGACATATTTTACAGGGAATCTTCTTAAGATTCACTATGCTACCATAGTCTTTAAGTTTTGCTACACACACTCACACTCATGAACAAAAAGACTTTGGAAAATTAAAAACTAAAAAAAATTAAAAAATTTTTATTAACAATGAGAAGTGGGGAAAAAAAAGCAGAGACACTTATTTAGACGTTAAGCTGAAAAATGTCTGTAAGATAGTGTTGCAGGAGCAGTTAGAAAAGCCCTGCAAAACAAATCAGAATGTTTGAGAAGTGTCATAGTTCAGCCTATGAACCTGCACTCATGGAATACCTTCTTTTACTCTGTGATTACTCCTAGCTGCTCCACAGAGGTCAGTAATTCCCTGGCACCACCTCTTTGCATCTAGTTGTGTGTGATCAGGGTCAACTAAACACATGTACAGACCCTTTACATGCTTCCAGCACTTTTGGACCATCTATTCCAAGACCCCCTGTTTCATCAAGACCATTTGGTTTAAGGCATAGTTACTTTGAAAAACATATTGCCTTTCCCATGGGTTTATGTTGCAGCTTGTTAAGGACCAGGCCAGCAACAAAAAATAGTTCCCCAAAAAACCACAATGGTCTTGAGTAAAATAATCTTTGGGTGTTTTTTAGTCCTGCTCCAGCTGTTTCCCTTTCTCCTGCCCACAAATCCTAGCAGAGGGCATTTACTGCATTGAATTGAAGGGTGGGTACGGCGAAGAGCCAGATCCATGTCACACCCTCCACCCCTCTCTTTTTCCCAGGTTTATTCCCAATTCTACCATCACTGTTCATTGGCTTGGCCTTGGCCAGCAGCAGGTCCATCCTGGAGCTGGTTGGTATTGGGTCTGTTGGACATGCAAGAAACTTCTGGCATCTTCTCAGAGAAGTCACTCTCTGTAGGCCTCCTGCAACCAGAACCTTGCCACATAAACCCAAAATAACGGTGTAATTTGAACAGAGAATATCTTTGGGAAACATTACCAATTTAACACTGAAGGACTGACCCACCTTCATTTTTCAAACACTTTTAGACATATACTTAAAAGAATATACTAAGAAATTAATTAATTGGCTAGACACCAATGCTTTCTGAGAATGCATCTGTTTTGTGGGAGTCAAATTAAAAATGAGAGGCATTATTTGCTGTCCTTTTATTGGCGTATAAATACATCTAATCATTTTATTCCTTAGGCCAAACAATATGCACGGCAGTGTTTTGAAATACAGAGCAAAGCAAATAGCACAAATTACTTTAAGATAGTACATGGGTGTGATATGGATAACAGTTAAGTTAAAGTTGCTTTGTGGACATAAACCCTTCTGGTTCTTTCCATGTCTCTTTGACAAATCTTTAAAGCATGTTGACATTTCATGAAGAGACCATACAGCTATGAATGCTTTGGAGGACCCTATATTTTATTGAGACTAAATGTGTTAAGTATACCAGCATATATTCTTAGTGATTAATGCACATACGGCAATGCAGCCAGACCACACAAAGCTGTGGAGTTACATGGGGAACCGTCTGGCCCTTCCCTTCCCTGTGCCATCTCCTCTGTTCAGGGGTGACACGGCTCCCACAGAGCTGCACCACCTCTGGGTGAAAAGGAAGATGGAACAATGGGTCGTGCTGTGGCAGCAGCAGTAGTCAGCTGGCACTAGCGTATGCCAAGACAGGGCTGTTCTTGGCCCAGCAAACCGAGAGCACTGAGTGGATCACAACCACCTCCATGATGCTTCTGTCTTTAAGGATGCTCCAGAGGCAGTAGAGAAACTCACTTTCCCCAGCAGTGCAGGAGCCACGACTGAGTCTAACACTGCAGGTATAGACAGAGAGCAGCACAAGTCATAGAGCAGAAAGTGGCCCAAACAGCACAGCGCCAGATACTAATACCCTTACTCATAGTCAGTAGCATTCTGCTTCATAAACTCTCCCTTGTGGCACTTCTAATTTGGTTCTCAGAGGAAGGTTTTATTAAGTCAGAGTATCAGAGGATGATCTTAGTGTTGAAGACTTAAATTAGGCAATCACTGAAAATCCAAAGACCATTAAAAGGGAGAGGGCCAGGTCTTGTGTTTCTGTTTTCTTCCATGAAATATGGTCTAAGGCCTTTAGGGACAGTTCATGCATTTTTACTGATTGGTGTGCAAAGCCAGCTGAGCTGAGTCTCTCCCGCCCCTGCAGCAGAGCTGAAAAAGCAGACCTAGGAAGACTTTGCAATTGCCTGTTTATTGAAAAGAACAGATATTAGTAGGCACAATCAAGAGGGAAATATCTAATGTCAAATCAATTAAGCTTACAGGTATCCCTAATGACTGTGATAAAGGCATTACTATTCAGTGCAAAAACAAATGGTACTAGATTAAGTGCTGGGCACTCACATTTCAGATGACGCTAGTAATCTGAATTTCTCATTATAGAATTTACGCCAGAACAAAACTTTTGCCAAGGATGATTTAACTATTTACAGTGTCAAACTGACCTCGTAGCTCATAGAAACAGAGCATTGATTGCAATTTCATGACAAATTAAAAAATGGGCAGTGTTTCAAACTATAAGCTCAAATCATGATGAAAACTTTCTCTATTGGCAGCTGCATGTAGAAGTACTATATCCCAGATAATATAAACTAAAGGAGCAGTTTCTCCTTTCATTGAAACCAAAGGTATTTCTCCAATGATAAGGTAGGACTAACTCAGATGCCATTATCTTCCCCGTGCTTTCTGCAGTTCTTCTTTCCCAGCATACAATTACAATGTAAACATTTGCTTTTCTTATCAGTTCTGTGCTGGAGCAAACAAGGTCTTAAGAAGTCTCTCAAAGTGACAGAAGTGTATAAGGAGAAAAGAACAATGACGGCATAGTTGAAAGAGGAGGGTAGGAAAATATAACTATTTAACTTTCTTTAAATTCATTTCACTGTGCACAAGAGTAAAACAAAACAATGTTTAACTCATTCAAAAGGATAAACAAGTGCAATAAACATGGGTAAATATGTGCCTTAGACCCACAGCTGTTTAGAAATTTTAAACCTTAAAAATAATTTTTAATCACAATATTCATGTATGTAAAATCTACATCTTTTAAAATTGGCCTAAAAACATTTATAACAAATGTTCTGGAGATGGTAATAGAGAAGTGTCATATAATCTCACTGAGTGTTAAATAAACACAGTGGTTGTTACTTCTTGTTTTCAGTTTCCCTCCTATAGCAGGTAGGTTGTGTGCTGTGATTCTTCTGAAAATCTTTGCACAATGCTATGGTAGCCATTCAATATTTATAGCTTATGATTAATGCTTCGTTTGCTGGTAAAGTTTATTTGGTACCAAGTCTCCATCACTGGATTCGCTCACTTTGCTTACATAGAGTTTAAATATCAAAGTACACCTACAACTATTTTTAAGATTAACTTCAAGGTGAATATGAATGTATGGTCCTGAAATAAATGATGCACATTCCATGCTTCTATTGAAGGACATCTTAATCAATACAACTTTTTGTTATGCAAATGCAGTTTCTGCTTGTGATTCTCTACAGATACAATCCTACACAAACTAGTCATTT
Organism: Grallaria varia; assembly: GCA_013396735.1. NCBI lineage: Eukaryota > Metazoa > Chordata > Aves > Passeriformes > Formicariidae > Grallaria > Grallaria varia. Next base: position 385,840 of record VWZG01011923.1, on the reverse strand, counting down.
CAACAGCAGAGTATACAGTTAGAAAATCTGAGGGATAAAATTTGTGACACCTGAAAAGCAAGAGAGAGGTGACTTTTTATTCAGGTAACACAAGAGCAAGCAGCAAAAGTATTTCAGAATGGTAAGAAAACCAAAGATGTTGTTAAGGGAAAATTCTCTCATGTCACCACTGTATCTGTTCAGGATTCTCATTTACAAGAATAATAGCATTGAAGTAAGAACAGCAGTAACAACTTTATTATCTCTAGAATGTTAAGAATATGAAAGTGCTTTGCAAGTAAATCGTGACTGAGCCATGACTGAGTGCAATGTGTGTCTGTCATGATTCTGTGCCATTCAGGATGACCCAAGTTTTTTCTGCAGGGTTGCCTACCCTTTGCCTAATGTCCCCACAGCCAAGGGCAGAGAGGAAAGAGTTGAGCGAGAATGGTAGAGTGTTTGAACTCCAGCTACTCTTCGGTGTCTAGAGACACAGACACCTCCGCTTTCTGTCAGAGGCTCCTCCTACACTCACGACAGAGGCCTGAGAGGACAATAAAAACTGCTCTAAATTCGTGCTATGGGCACGTTCCTAGTGGATACACCTCCTGCCTTTTGCCAGCCCCTGCTCCAGCAGCAGTCTCTGTGATCTGAGAGGTAGCACTGGTCCTGTCTGTAAGGAAAGGAACCACACCGCAAACCATGAATGGGCTTGCAGTGAAGTTACTCCACCATGCACCATTTCTGATCCATTGTTGCTTTCTCCTCTACCCAGAATGTTATTTAGTATGTCAGGAAAGCTGAAGTTTCAGTGACCAAGTACAGCAAAGTGCATTCTTAGAAAAACCGTGAATGATGAGAGGCCAAAGTGTAACGCAGTGTGAAACGCAGAGTGAGACGAGAAGGACTATCAGATCCCAGAGTGGGGAAATATCACTTACTAGATGGGCAATACTGCCCTAGTCTGAATTCAGTTCTGGCTTTAATAACCTCAGAATATGACAAGGTGTAGGTATTACTTTTGTTGCTAGATTTTTCTTCTCACTGCATAGCGCCTTATTTTATTACTCTTTCCATCAGATTGTCTGTGGGCGTGATGGTATCCAGAACAGCGTCTTCATCCCATACAGGTACCAGATTCCGCACCTGCAGAATATCTATTATTTCCCTTCTAAACACACCAAATAGGGTGAGACAGACTCAGAAAAGGTAATACCTGATGCAGGAGGACCAGGACCCACAGAGTATTCCCACTGCAAGCTTAAGGAACTGTAGTGAGGTACACTGGTGGCTCAGCCAGAGACCTGACTCAGAAAAACTCTGTACTGATTGCAAAAACCTGCCTCCAGAAGCTTTGTTCCCATCCTTTGCTGCATCCTTTCTGCATCAGGATGTTCATTCCTTTCACCTTATTTGCTCATGGTCAGACTCACCCATATGCATGCCTCTGAAAGGGTTTCTGTCTGCCTGGTCCCTGATGCATCACCAGACTCACCTCCTTGTTTGCTGACTTGTACCTCTGACACCATTATTTCTTTGGCAACACATTCCTGAAACCAGAAAATATCAGGAATCAGGTAGTGAATTACAGTAATACAGGTACCCATATTGAACAAGGCAAATACAGGACAGTAGAAATGTTAATTCTCACTTTGTGAGTTAAACTGGGATTAGAAGCTGAATGTTTTTGAATCACCCATTCAAGAAGGTCTCCACATGGCAATGCTATCTATTAGTTTTATTTTTTCTTACCTGGTTTGTTTTAATGGCAAAGTAAAAAAGAGGCTAATTTATTTTAAGCAAATATATTGGTATTGGAAGAGGGGTGGACAATTGACACAAGAGGCTCCCAGGGTCAGTACTCCTCAGTCAAACCTAACAAATGCTGCAAGTTTTCCCATTTGTTTCATTTATAGCCTCTGCTGTTCAGTGACAGTGTGAAATATGGTATCCCTGCAAGAAAGACAGGGATGTACAGTAGTAAGGCTAGGGGAGGTCATCAAGATGACAAGGGATGTGGAACACATGATGTATGAGAAGAGGCTGGGAATTGCATTCATTCTGTCATATCAGGAGAAGTGTGATTGAATACTGTTTTGTGCTCGTCGGTTATGGAATGTACAGACAATGAAGACATCAGCTTTTCTCAGAGGGGCACACTGGCAGTGGGAGAGTCAATGGTCACAAGCTGCAGCAAGGGAAATTCTGACCAGATGGCTGTAGACATCATCTATAGCTACAGTATTGCTCTGTGCAATTAATGGATAAACAGATATGACTAGATAATAAAATTATTCCATATTCTGATAGTTAAACATTGTTGAAAGCCAGTTTGGCCACAGAGAACTTAAAGTCACACTCACACATTGATTTTCATATTTGTTTTCTTGACACTGTTGTAGATGTGGTCTATGAATCCAGCGGAGACTAAGAAAAATAACAACTGTTTTTTATTAAGAGCAAGAGATTAAATCAATTCATTGGACCTGAAACTGCATGAGTAGGTGAGGCAACATTCCAGCTCATCTTAGTTCCAAAATACGCCTTCTCACACTGAAGCTCCACAGCAGGATATGAAATCACAAACATCACATCATCAGAACAAATGCTCATTGCAAGATTGTGAAGGCAGGACACCATAAATCAACAGCTTCTGAGAGCTGCTGGGTTTGGACTTTTCTAAAGAGAAATGAAATTTTTTATGGCCTGTCATTTTAAAATGAACCCAAAATAAAGAAAATAAAAATATGGCCACGCACAAACTGTAATTTAATAAGTAGACTTGGCTAAAAAGCCAAATGTCCCCCCCAAAATGCTCCTTCAAATGGGCCATGATTCAATAAAATACTGAATCATAAGCCTAGTTTTAAGGCTAATTTCACTCTGGTCCTACAAATAATTTAAACGCTTTGTTAAGTTTCAATAAGAATGTATATCTTTTGCTGTGCTGAACGTATTCCTTTGTATTTTTAATTAATCCACTTCAGGCTTAGTCACATCTACCTGTGTTGGCTTGCAATGCACATGCGCACAAATGACCCTCAAGCCGTGTGAGCTGACCAAGGCAGTCTTCCGAATGGATACATGAGGTTATTGGCATCAGCTAGCTTTCCAATATGTCAATAACTCCGGATATGTTTATACAGCACATTTTGTGAATTGAAAAATGCAGCCTAGAAGCAGCAGAGCTCTAATTTTAAGTAAAATTGATTCATATGGATAATGTAACAAAAATACGTTCAGTGAGAAATAGTGAGAAACCTGTGATTGACTGTTTGGTATTCCGCTGGTACACACATAAATCAGCCCAATATGAGCAGAAGGCATTCTGCTGCGAAATGATGAAAAGATTCACTCAGCTATTGCCATCAATTATTTTGGCCATGAAACCGGTTGCTTGGCCTCATTGCACGTTGTGTAGATTCTCAGTGGAAGGTGCCAAGCCTTCTTTTTTAAGCATTATTAGTGTTATTACAGCTCTTCTTTTGCTGTGCAGGGCTTTGTTTTTCGTTTCAAAACACTTGATGCTGGGTGTGGTAGGCAGAAGCCCTCACCCTGGGAAAGAGAGTTCCTCATGTCCCTTTCGTTTCCAGAAGTGGTTGTTATTTTTTTCCCCCCTGGTTGCACGAGGACGGTTCTGCTGCCTGAGTGCTCAAGATTGCTATGCACCACATCAGGAGAGCGTCCTGGACAATCCAATTCCTGCCTGGCTCCGCTGCTTTGGTTGTTGTTGTTTGTGTTGCTTAGGGTACCAAGTCATTTCGGCTGCAGATTCTCCTTTCCTGTGCTGCTCTAAATTCTGCTACTACCCCCTGCTGTAATCTTGTACTTGTAAACTAAATGAATTGCTGCTAGATGAGCCAAATAAGCCTGCTGGCCAGCACACAGGGCACTATCTCCCTAGAAACACCCTCTGTAAACTGAAACCATCTAACCAGCACCAACAAAGTCATTGCACCCATCCTGACACGTAGACTCAGTTTTTTAGCAGAGACACAAGCAGAGAAAAAATTTTCTTGGGATGATGGATTTTGGATTAAATAGACCAATCTTCAGGGTGTCAGTTTTTCTTAGTTGGTAATGAATCCTCAAATCGCAAAGAGTTTATTTAAAAATATACAGATGGAAAGGCAAACAGATGACAACATATGCAAGTTTGCACAGTTGTTTATTTCTAATTTACACAAACATTTTCATATGGGTAGGTGCTCCTGAAAGTTAACACTGAATTTCAAATGCCCCGTTTAAGCTTAAACATTCTGGAGGGGAAAAAAAAAAAAAAAGAAAAAAAAAAAGAAAGAAAAAAAAAAGAATCACAGGCAAGAAATTGGCACCAATTTCAATAGAATTTGTCAATTTATACCAGGTGAAAGTCAGGTTTTAAATTTCTTAGCCTCCATTGTCTCTTATAACCACATCTCTGAGTAGATGGTAGAGCAGCGCAGATTCCCAGGAACTTAGGGATGATAGATGGTGTTTCTGTGGAATATACTCTCTCTGAGCTATAAAGCATAGAAAAGGAGTGTTCCACCAGTTTTTTTAGAACCTGGAGGGCTTCTCTTCTTCCTGGTGTTGTGCATATAGAGAAGGCATCAAATCAAATGTCTGTCATTCCTAATGGAAAAAATCCCTCTTATCTTGGTATTCAGTAGGTCACCTTTAAGACACCTGTGTAGTTTCATGAGACCACTCCAAAAACTCCATGAAATATTAGTCTTCTTTTGTTTCCATTTGAAAAGTCACAGAAAAGCATCTTTTTTCCCCCAATAAATTCATGTTAAGCTAGACTTAAATAAATAAACTGCAACATTACAAAGCAGTCTGTACAAATTATACTCTGACTGTTCAGTGTTTGGTCTATTTTGGCTTAAAGGATACCTACAGTAACGCACTAGGGAAAGTCCCAAGACCTTTTTCCTGACCATAATCAGAGGGAAGAGCTATCAGCTAGAGCGAGCAAATTTCAAGTACTCCCCTCTTCTCTTTCTAGACTGTTTCATTATTTTTTATTTTAGCTTTTTTAAATTTGCTCTCCATAGCTGAGAAGAAAGAACCACTAGAAAATCCTTAGCTTCACACACTTGAAGATAACATGCCTCTCTCCAGTTTTACAAGATATTCCTGTCTGAAAATAGATCATGATTTCTGAATGATCCTCTGTTCTCTGCAAGCTCAAAAACCTTATAGTTTTGTTTGTACATTCCTACTTCTGGGACCATTTTCTCTCCATCAGAGTATTTTATTTTCCTGTAAAGCTCTGCTTTAGGAATTTTCAGGTCGATGTTTCAGATAAAGATTAGGTGATTCTGCCAGAATGTAAAGAAAATGGCTACAAAACCAGCACATAGCTTCCTCTTTTTCATGCAGTTCCTTTTTATGCATAAACATGTATAACATGTGGCCAAAATTTCTATGTGAATGAATGTATGAGAGCAATATGAATGTAGGGAAGCTACCTGGTTTGGGAGAAAAATATTTTTTTTAAAATGAAATGCAAGTACATAACACCAAAAGTAACATTTTCTTCCATGTTTCAACTTTTTTGTTTTGCTCTTAGTTAAATGAGTGCTTATAAAAAATTATAAACAGAGTCAAAATAGTACATTAATTTCATTTCCTAGAGGTGTTTTCAGATGTTGTCCAGGATTTGCGTTCTGAGTAGACAGGAGCAGTGTGTTTTTGTTTAGCCTGATGTGACATCCTTGAGACTAGTCGTCAAATGAAAGTAAACCTACTGTCCCTTAAAGCCAATATAATTTTACTGAGCAGAAGTAGCAGGGAAATCTGTTAGGTGAAAATAATGCAGAGCAGATAGAAGAGGATTAAAAAGAAAGACACTTAAAGGAGATTGAATTTTTTTCTTCTTATAAAGTCATTTGGCCATTTGACAATATGCACTGAGGTCCAATATGGTGTAGTTGTACAATGCCTTTTAGCTGCATGTTGTTATATATACATTATAGGTCATGCCATCCTGTTTCATAGTCACTGGACTAGATGAGCTTGAAGAAGAGTACTGCAGACCTTGGGCTGGTAAGGTAACAGACCTTGCAGAAAACCTCAAAACTACTTCTTCCCATTGCGCCGAAGTGTAGTCCACTCACAATATTATTTGGGTAAAATGAGTGTCTTCCTGTGTCACTTCATCATTCAAAGATATTTATATGACATTGGGTTTACAAAAATGATTTTCTTAAATAGAAGAAGAAATTGTTCTGAGATATAAAAGACTTTATTGTACTACCATAGGATGACTCAGGTTGGAGAGACATCAGAGTATCATTTAGTTCTGCCACTTGTATGCAGTGGGGTCATTGATTGGCCCAGTGGAGTTATTCATGGCTTTATTCAGTAGGTTCTTCAAAACCTACAGAGATGGGGACTGCATAACCTTTCTGGGCATCTTGTTTCACTGATTAACTGTCCTCATAATGAAAAAATCTTCTTTACAACCAAGCAGAACACTCCTGTTTCAATAGAAATGTGTTGACCCACCTTTCTGTAATTCAAGGGCAACCACTGCCAAAACCCTCACCCTCTCTTCTTGACACCCTTCCCATAGGAAATGGGAACTGCTGTGAAGTCCCTCAAAACTGCCTGTCCTTCAAGTTAAACAGTCCCAGCTCTCTGGGGATGAACTATACTGGAAAGTTAATCTGTAGGTTTAATAAGAGGTGCCCTTGGTACCTTACATATCTCGTTAGACATGGTTACAGATTTAGATAATTGTGAAAAAAATGGGTTTTGTGACTGGGAAAACCCTGTTCTGGTAACTGCATTTGAGAACTCTGTGTATTCTTAGTACTTCAAGAGAGAAAGTATGGATCATTCCTTCCACTTCACCAATTGGGATGCTGGTCTCCAGTGAGCCAAGAATAAAATCCAGTTCTTCTGGAGAACTGGGGTTGTCTTGTCTACCTAAGTAAACGGAAAGATGCTCTAGATTTTGCTCCAGTTCAGGAGCTGCTTTAGTTTTGAAGATCCATAACTGTGAAGCTTTTGAGAGGCTATTGGAAAGGCTGACACAATTTTCATGGAAAGTTATAAAAACATTTATAACTCATGAAAAATTAACAGATATGACAGAAAATTCTCAGGGAACATATTCAGGAGTCAGAGCAAACGATATAGTTTTGAGGGGGATGTGGTATGTGCTGCACTTTTATGCTCTTTAAGAAGATTTAGTTCCTGCTGTGACTGCAAATCTCAGTTCAGCCGTAACTGTGAAGCCTCTATTCACTGCCATAATAAAGATCAGCCTTGAACTGCTCTCACTCCTTGAAGACTTGAGAACTGGTGCAATTACTTTGTCTTTTAATTTATGGAATGATCACATTGAAATGTTGAAACAAAGAATAGTATTACTACAAAACCCACAACCATTCCTCCTCTTATGCTGATTTCTATAGAATTTTTTCTCCTTACTATTGCTAAATAACAGAAGATTTAAAGAGTAGAGATTTTTTCCTCATCTGTATTGACATTATCCCACTTAATTCCATTAAACTACCTTCAAAACTCAGTTTAACTCCAAAGAAACATTGTATGTATAGGCTTTCAAATATCACTTCCCTCATCCAATTTGGATTTTACTGTGTTCAGATACTCACCAGTCCTACTGTGCCGTACAAAACACAGAAACATACAGTGCTCATCATTTACCTCTTTAAGTGTCGCCATGAGAACACAGTTGTATAACAGAAGGCAAAATGTTGAAATGTAGATGCAGGAAAGTGCACAACTTCTTTAAGATGAATCACCAGTGGAAATCAAATGGAAAAGTGAGTGTAAAGGATAGCAGGAGCTGAGAGATGGCAGGGGTATATGGCAAAGTAGGTATGAAATTAAAAGCTTTAGCCACACAGCAAACAATTAATTAAGGGTATGCGCTGGCTTACTGCGGTACAAGTTGTTAGAGATGCAGTGCAGCACTATGCATAGAATAGTCTATATTCCTGTGATTTGTCCATTTATATACGTCTGTACCTCAGTCCTTTTCTTTCAAAAAGAGTCATGACCACGCGGAAATGTAACTTTAGCAGGTGACTCTGGCCTGTAATGATAAAAAACCCTAGAATTTTCCTCTCCCCACCCCTTCACTGCTGACAGACCTCACCTCTTTCCTCTCCTAGCGCAAGCCCAGATTGGTGCTGCTCAGGCAACCCATGACACCCCAGGATCTGCAGGGGTGAGTGGGCTCGGCAGGATGCCATGCAGACACATCCTTCAGGTTCTCCAAAAGGACTGACCAGGACCATTAGCTCAGGACCAAAATCACTGTGCCTTGCCTCAGGAGGACCCCTCAGGAACTGGGTTTGAGGAAGGAATCTTCAAAATGGCTTGCTGTTTTCCCATTCTGTGCCAAGCATCCTTGAAAAAGGAGATGGGTATGAATACTTATTTTCCACAGAAGTTTACCATAGTTGGATGTACAGACACAAGCATACACAGAGACATAAACAGATAGATAGATCTATAGATCTATAAGTAGATAAATAGATTAGATGTAGATATATACAGATACAGAAAGGGGAAAAGAAAAGCTAAGGCAAAGATTTGCATCAGCTGCAGCTTTTTCAGCCCTCAGACAGAACTATCAGCTCTTGAGAGGGATAAGAACATGATTCAGCCTCAAAATGTTATTAGAGTATTATTATTGCTGCAAACGTCAATACATAATCTAAAGAGATTTCTTCAATCAGGTAGATCTAGAAAAAAGATGCTTTTGGTCAGAAACTTTCTAAATAACTGAAAGTCAGCTTAATACCTTGCTGAGCTAACTGTATTCCTACTTTCCTCATTACAGGATACATCTGGTTTGCTCATTACTGCGCAAAGAGGAACTGTGTTATTGCACCAGACAGTAACCTGAGGCTATCTGTAATCATCATTTCTATGTTTCTCTTGCTTGAATGAACGCTTCTTCATTACTGCCTCTACTACAAGAGCAGTAGCTTTCCTCATCACTGAATTATATCAGTTGTGATGGCATAAGGAAAGTGGCTTAGAACTTTCAGAAAAGCTGGGTGAAAAATTTTCCATAGAAATGATTTCTAATGGAAAACACAAGATGTTCTTTTTCTTTATTTTATTTTTTAAAGTTTTGTAAGGAAACATGCAGTATCACCATTGCATGTTGATGGAAAATCTGACCATGTATAATTTTGAACATTGTAGAATCATAAAATGGCCTGGGTGGGAAAGGACCTTAAAGATCATCCACTTCCAACCCCTCTGCTGTGGACAGGGACATCTTTCACTGGACCAGGTTGCTCAGAGCTCCATCCCATGTGGCCTTGACCATTTCCAGGGAACATCATATGGCAAGGTTTCATTTCGATAAGGAACAATACTCTGATTTTTGTCTTGATTTTAAAATTGTATCAGGATTGTAATTTTAATATTAAAGTGACACAGTGTGTTTAGTGAATTATATGCTACTATGTACAATACCTGAGTTTTTATTATGTAATATACTGTAGTGTTTCAACATGGTTAATTTAAAACGTATTAACAAGGGAATTAACGTCACATGAAGCTGATGTTATCAAAATGAAACACTTCAGTGATTTTGAAGCAAACTTTTGTTCATGGAGAAACAAAAATAGTTTATATTTCTGAATCAAATGAAAACCAGTTTTGAAATACTGCAATTTCCACTGGATATAGGAATTCTGTTTCTCTGTCCAGTTCTTGTTGTCAAACAAATCTGCCCTTTGAGAACCATTGTTACGGATGTTCACACCTTTATACATATATGGATAAAGAAAAGAGATATTATGTTTTAGTGTATAATAGGTATAGAAATTCTGAACACCACAGCTGTAATTCTGCTCTCCTTTTGATTTACCACACAGCTTTCTAGAAACTTATTAATTGTTCTGTTTCATTTCCCCCAAGTATAGCTGGGACAATATATCATATTTTTATTCACTGGCTGTTGTGAAGTTTAAAAGCTACTTTTTTTCAGTGCCCTTTCAAGGAGTGAAATATTACTGGCTGGAAAAGATTCCTATAATAATTTAATTTGATCTCGTGCAAAGCACTGAGCTAAGTTGAACTAAAATACACAGCATTTTAAAAGTCTATGTTAAACACATAAGAATTCCCAGTTCTTGCAAGGTTGTTCTGGCAAGTATTATACTGATTGTAAACAAGTGCTTTTATCTTATCTCACATCCAATAGAAGAAACCACCCCTGTATTGGCACAGGCAGTTTCTATACTTGGTCCTCTAATGCAACATGTTCAGAGGAATGATATGGAAAGCAGTAGAAAATCATACAATTTGTTTTTTTAGTCCAATATCCTCTCTTGTCTAATACCAGGTATGTCACATTAACATATATTAGAAGAGCTATAATTAGAAGGGGTTTTATAGCACAATTTTTTCCCTAATGCCCTTCACTTAGAATCTGGATTATACAATGAGGCAGATGAGTTTATATCCCTTGCAAATATTTTAATATTACTGTATCCGAAGTGACAGTGAATATTTTTATTATCCATATAAATGACCCATCACTTCTTAAATCCTGTTAAGCTTTTGGCCTCAATAATATCCTGTGCTACAGAAGTTAAGTATAAGCTATGTAAAAAAATGTTTACTTCTATTTGTTTCAGTTATGCCATTTTTCCACTCCATCAAATATCTCTGGGGTTTTTAAAATACAAGAAGGGAGATGGCTTGATTTGCCCCTTTATTTCAGTAGCACTTTCAGTTCCTCTTCTGTTCTTGGTATTCTGTAGAGCAGTTTTGGGGAAAAATCTGAAAATTTCTGAGCCCTAAATTTTTCTAGAATGAAACTCAAGTAACATATTTCCAAACTTCGGAGATGC
>VWZG01011923.1:307548-374984 GCA_013396735.1 Grallaria varia | reverse complement strand
AAGAAGAATTGTTGAAATACCACGAGGACGGCTGTTTTCACTGCCATGACAGGAAGCAGGAGTGTTGGAAATGTCACGAGAAAGTCTGTTCTTGCAAGATTTCCAGCCCAACAAAGCAGTCCTAAGAAGTTACTTTGCATAGTTTAGGTATGGTTCAGATAAATATCTAAACTTTTGAATACTTATATAATCTGAATCTCAACTCTGAAATTTCACGGGTTCACCTGTTGTAGACGCTGAGAAGGTGGAAAATCTAAACAAAACAAACCAATGCATGAACTGGCATGGAAGCATTTCTTCTTCTGCCCTTTACTCCTGCGTTTATTTTCCCTTGACACCATCCCTTATCATAAATTAGTCCAAAGAGACCACAAGTGTTATTCTGATATACAGAAGGTGTCTAGTGTGACTCACTCTCAGGCTTGCACTATCAGTGCCCTGAGTGGTCCCATGTGGGAAACCAGATTTCCTCAGGAAACTTCTCCAGTTCCGTATCTCTGCCTGCCCTCTCCTTCCTGAGCCCACCAAATTGCTGTTCACAGGGGAGCATGTAGGAACCATTTCCCTGAATCTCTCTGCTCCCGAAAAATGCGAGAAGGGTGGGCAAAGAAAGAAATGAGGAACAAGAGTGCCCTTGCTGACCGCAATAGCCATCAAGGGGGGAGAAATGCAGTAACTTGGTCTGTCTCTGCGGGAAGACACAGGAACAGAAAGTGCTAAAATTTTTCATTCTTTGCCCTGATCTTGAAGCTGTGCAGTCACACAATGACTGGAACCCAGCAAGTGGTGATGTGTTAGCTATAATTTCCAGAGCATTATGGACATTCCCACTACTTTCCTCAGTGCTTTGGTGTCAGTGGTGGGCTATCAGCACCAGAAGAAAAGGTCCACTCACAACAGACCCGACAGAAAGCAATGCATTGGCTCTTAACAAACATTTTTGGTTTCCTGTATACTGAGGGGACACTTTCTCCTGGTGGTGATAGACCACCACTGATGTGGGAGCTGCAGTTGAAAGGATACTGAGGGAGCACTGGAAGGAAATTCTTGCATTAATATACAGAACAAAACTATGAGAATATCTTCAGCTGAGGATGTTGTCAAGCCAAAATGCAGTGTTAAAACTCCAGAACAACTGCAGTGCAGGCAAGAGAAGGCACACTGAGTGCTTGCTCTGTTTGTGTAAAAGGAAACCTGAAGAGCAGTCCTCTCCTTTCTCTCCATTCTGTGCTACTTGAAGCCAAGTTAAGGACACTGGGGCAAAGCCTCATTGCCAGGGGCCTGGCCCTCAATGCACTGGCAAATGTTCAGTGGCTTGACTGGGCCCCTGGTAGAAATGGTGTGTGAGCAGAGAAGAATCCATATTTGAAGGACTCTGTGGTTTCTCCAAACGTGTCCTGACATTCGTATTTCCCATAGACCTATGACCAGACATCTGACTTTAGGCCCATACCTCTTTGGGATTCAGACTCTGATACTGATGGACAAGCAAGTTTATATGGAAAGAAGCACTGGCACAGGCCCTAGCACAAGACTTGAATGGAACTTTGTTTGGGGTTAAAAAAAGTTCTCAGCTTATTTTCTCTTTTAAGCTGTTTACATGTGTGTGTCCTCTGCTGTTCTTCATCCCAGCCTAGAAAAAATATGGATGTACTGATTTACCATGAGAAAGAGTGTTCTTTAGCCATTTCTAGGACAGATGGAATTAGGAAGTACTAGAGATCTCACATTGGAAGAACTTCTCAAGAACTCCTAAATTATTTATGATTTACTTAAATGTTTTGTTTTTCCTGAACTCCACTGAGGTCAGGGGAACTCCAGCAGAACCAGAACCAATTTTTAAAACTTTTTCAGTTGGTCAGGGCTTCGAAGTGTTTTTCACTCATATTCCTGATCTCAGAAAAAAATGCTGTAACTCACTTTGATGACACTAGGCATGGTAAATCAGACCCACACAGAGCTAAAGGCTGAATGCATGTGTGTTTGTGTGTATACAGGTAAAGGTGCTGTAGAGCTCAGCAAGACAATCCCACAGATCCATGTTATGACCCACAGAGAGCCACACAGAGCTACAATGTAGTTGGAGACCTGAAGGTTAAGGATATTTTTACTGATTTTTGCCTTTTTTTGACCATCTGGCAGAAGGGAAAGAAAGTGATTTAAGCTAATATTTCAAAGCAGGGTACTTAGTAGGTTTCATATGAAGAAGTCACACTTTTGCAGAGGCTTTACATTTTAATTCTTATGGAAAGCTAGCATTTAAAATGGCTTTGTTTCTTCAGACTTAAAAATAGTCTGAGCTGTTATAATGCATCCTATTTGACTACTAAGCCCGATTTCAATTTTTTGTTTTGTTTCATTGCATTAGAAGAATCAAGATGATGCAGTCCACATGGAATGCAAACCATGCCACTGAATCACAAATTATATGGAAATATGCCTTTCATCTTAATTATAGGCTGGACAGGGGAATGCACTATATTCTCTCATACATGTGAGCCGGAGGAAATTTTCCCAGGGTGTTTTTCTTTTACATTTCTGTCTCTTATTTGGTTGAAAACTTATCAACCCATGTGATCCTGAGCTGTCTGACTTTCCATGATAAGGCTGAAAGTATGTAGGAAATGTTTTCACAGCACTGCCAGAAAAGGTCTAACGGACTGGAATATTAAAGTCACAGATTGCCATTTCTTCATAACTCTTTAAAACATCGTCCCTTGACTGAAATGGAAACTTTATTTTCAGATACCAGGTAATTCTAGAAAAAAACTTTCCTCATTCTAACTGAATGTTTTGTGTCTCCAGTCTTGGTCCTTCTTCCCTCGGACTTCAGACATTTTGCCAATCTTATGTTGGGTTGTTCTGTTTTGAAGGAGAAACAGAGCAGGGACTTTTAGCTTTTGAAGAAGGGCCAAATCCCACTCAAAAGGTGTTTATATGTAGTCCTGAAATCAGCTGCCCTGAAATCAGGTGCCCAGAGGAATAGGGATCACCATTCTTTTATCTGAGGGGACTTCTGCTTTGACCCACTGTCATTCTGTCTACAGGCGCATCCTGATAAGGTCTGATTTCACTATGAACTGTTACAAGAAGGGGTAGGAACTGTCAAAAACATTCCTCTGGCATGTGAAAACATTTGAGTAATGCCGTAGTTTTCAGAGTTCTTAAAGGGACTGATATAATTTCAAAACACATTAGAAGGGAACTGTGCCTAGATTGCCTTTATGTACCGACACTTCCAGAATCATTTATTCCTAATGACTCGGACAAAGTGGATTCCCTGTGAGACCACAAAGCAGCATGCTCTCAGCAGTTATTCACAGTTACTCTCACTCATCTTACCTGGGTTTAAGCCCTTTTGAAAATTGTGCCCTCTCCATCTTTAATTTTCCAGAAGAGAGAACCTTTGTATGGCCTGCCCAGTACTCACATTTCTACTTTGTCGTAGCTACAAACCATTCAGAACTAATGTACAGAGGCCTCCAGTTTGTCCCTGGGGTCAAAACCTGTTGGAAATGAGGAAATGTTAAGGGAACTAACATGTGTAAACAATTTGGCAGAGATGTCCTAAAAATAAACCTTTGGAGTGGAATATAATACTAGTATTAGGAGTGGACAGAATGCAGGGAACAGTGGAACTGAAGTCAAGAGTCTTTGGATCATTTGAGATGATCTGAGCCAGCAGGTGGTAAATGTAGTTCAATATTAGCACACATCGAGTAATTTGTCTGCAAGCAAGAAACTGATGCAAGAACTATTGTACGCGCTGAATTAAATACTCATCTAGCACCATTCTCTGGAAAAAGACCTGGGAGTTATTGTGGAAAAATAGAAAAATAATTGAAGCCAGCAGCCAGCTGCACAGCTGTGCTAAAAAGAAGACCAAAATAAAAAAAAAAAAAAAAAAAAGGAAAAAAGGAAAAAAGGTGAAAAATGCAACAAAATGCCGGTTTGTAGTAGCCAAAGGACAGAAGGGCAAAGACAGGCAATGTATTTTCTGTGTTAGCCATTTGCAAGAGCCTGCACAGAGTGCCAAGGAACAGGGGGGAATATGAGAGCAGCTTAGGAAAAGGCAAGGAAGAGTGAGGTCTTACAGAAAGGAGCTACCAAGTGGCTTAATGAAAGTGATGTGTGTATGAAAGGGAGTGACAGAATCATAAAATACCCTTCTGTTAAGAGCTCCAAAACTACACTTATGAACATAAAATTACAATGCAAGAGTTAAATAATTAAATCAGGCACAGCAGAAAAGAAACTTAGTGTTTTAAAGACCAGGTCTTCAGCTCAGCTGAAATCAAGGAGATGAGACAGAATTCCACCAGGTGAAGATAGGGTTTATCCAATCAGTTGCAAAGCAACAGCATAAATTCATGATGAAAGGAGCTTATGTTTCATATTAATCACTCACTCTGAGGAGTGAAAGCTCCGAGGAAGAAAACAACTGACTCACCTCCATAAGTGTGGTGGGTGGAAAGCTGCTGTCTGTCTGTCTGCCTGCCTGCCTGTTTGCCCTCAGATAATGCCTCTTGGTGGCCCTTCTGGCTTTGCTTAGGAAGGGGAATCCTTCTGAGATTTCAGAGCTGCTTGCAGTCCAGTGTTACTCCCATGGCAATTAATTTCCCTGAGATATTTTTGTTTCTATTTGTCCCACCACCATCCCATTCAACTTCTCCCTCTGAAACGTTGTTTCCTTGAGATGACTGTGCCGCAGAGAGCCAGTGCTAATTTGGGATGTTTCTGAGGGAAGCACCTCCTGCCTGTCTCATGAAACCATCGGCTGAGTCAATATTTGACACTGTTCCTCCTAATGCACAAACTCACTGCAGCGCTTTTAGCTGCAAACGAAAATTATACGGAGGCTAGTTGCCCTGTAAGGGAGGACAGGCTGTCCTGGAAACCCATGTAGCAACACTGCCTGAACAAATGTCATTTTCAAGCTTTTCTATATAATCTCGTTTTGATATTGTTTCGAGTCAACACCTGAGCTGAATATGCAGGTCCCTCATGCTCACAGTTCAAGGAAATGGAGCAGACCTATTACAGAAAATGAGTCTGAAACCAAGCAATAGTAATAAAAATCCATGTTATTAAAAGCAAAGCCATAGGAAATGGGAAGGAAGTAATTAGAAAGTGTTTTAATATTTTACCTTAACTATTAGGATTATATTAACAGGGTTGGGTTTTTCTGATTGAAAGCAAGCTCTGCTAGGAGAATAAAAGCTCTCAGCTGTGTGATTGCAAATCATCTGAGAAGATGTTCCTCAGCTCAGCAATGAATAGCGGTTAGTGATGCAATCAGGGAGCGTGGCTGGAGTTTCTAGGTGTAATAGCGCGTGGTGAACCCGCAGGGTCAACCCATCTGTGGAAAGGAAGGAAAACATATTGTTGATTCAGGGATGTGGTTAGCACTTAAGGTAAAGACTGACCGACAGTGATTTATAGCTTCAAATTCCTTTTCACACTTGTGTGAGAACCTGAACCAAACAAAATACAGACGTTTAATATTGTACAGGATATAGAGTTTTTCAGGGAGCGTTTGTATATTAGGTATCAGAGTTACATCCTAAGTGTATGACACTACAACATAAATATTTAACATAAAATAACAGCCTCTGGAGAGGAGGCAGGATAGCAATGTGGGAGCAAAACAGGACTGCAGGTTAAAATCTTCATGCACAGATCCACAAACTTCCTTCATGCAACTGAGAAGTCACTTGCACCCTGATTTGGGAAGATACTTGCACACAGATGTGGTTTTCATATAGTTAAAGCCATGTAGTTAGATGTCATAGGAGAACAAAATCGCCAAATAATTTTATCAAAATTCGATGAAATACCTGATCCTTGAACTGACATATTCAAGCGACAATTGGTAGACACATAAATCAGTTACATCAGGGCTAGTTAAATTTTCTATCACTGGATTCCACTGACTTGAAAGAAACTTGCAGAACTTCTTGTAAACAGAGATTATGACAACTTTACCCAGAAAAGTAAAAAACATGTAAAGCAGCAACATAAACAAAACAAACACTCAAACTAACAAAACAAACACCAAAACAAGCAATTTAAAGATTACACATTAGAACATGACTTTTCTAAACACAGTTTTTAAAATCTGAGACTTTTTAAAGGGTTTTTTTTAACACTTGCATAAACTCAAACAGAAGCAGAAGAGAAAGTGATGGGTTTAAGACCGAAAATTATTTTTAATAAGTACTAATGAAAACTTTAAGTATTTCAGAATCAATAGCTCCCTTCATTTGTTTTATTTTAGGTGTTTTCCAATGATGTAACTTCCAAATACATAATTTTATTGATGTTGTTCATATGTCTAGGCTCCAGGTATCTAAAAGTTCTATTAAACACATAGGCCATTGTCAATTGTTTTTTCTGCTGTACTCTCCAGATAAAATTAATTTGTGTATGTGATCTGTATTAGATACAAAATCTGGGAGATTTGCCCTTTTTCCTCTGAAACAAACAAAGGCAAGCAAGTAAACTAAAAAGAGAAAAAGAAATACTTTTTTCTGTTTGCCTCCTCCTTGCAGTACTCAAACTCAGCTTCTGCCAAAACTACATTACCCTAAATATCTTCTCCCTCAAGGAGACAGTTAAAGCAGAAAACATTGACAGGACAAATAATCATCACATTATAGATGTGCTGCTGAAAGCCACATATAGATACTTCAATGGCAACTAATGAAGTAAAATGAATGAACACAGAGCAGAACATTCTCCGTTTAACTCAGACTTGGTTCCATCCTGTGCCATTGCAGTAGATAACCAGCTTGGGTTTCTGTCACTTCTTACTATCAAGTATTTGAGACTTTGCTGGAGCACCTTGAGGGAATGACAGGAATTTGGTTCTGCTTTCAGTTTCAGAGAATTTGTCCAACTCAAAACAACCTTGAACAGTGCCTAGCATTTATTTCCCCAGAACAGACATAAAAGAGGATTCCCTTTTCAAGTTATAATCCACTCTGTAAATCCCTCAAGAGCCATTTGACTCAGCCAACATTATCCTCTGGCCTTCCATGGCTCAGAGTGCTGGCAGAGGCTCTACAACCAGGCTGGGGCTGAGCTTTCAAGAGTGATCAGTGTTGTCATTTATAAATCATGTGGTGGCTGTGCCTTTGAGACCAGGCATGGAGGAAAACCCCTCTGTACAGCAATAAAAAAAAACACAAAAAGTCCGCTTGCCACAAAGACCTTACAAAGTAGCAGCTGCGTCCTCAGTAAAGCATCCTTGTTGGAGACAGCTTGGATTAGTCCATATATTCCCACACCTCTGTGTCTGGGTCAGTAGCACCATTCACTCTCCATGGAAAGTTTTGCTTTGCTCTGAGCCAAGAGTTAGTTCTGCCAAGAGAGGTATGATAAACGCCTGTTTCCTCCAAGCAAAATATGGAAAACAGCTTCTTTTCTCTGACTGCTTATTTGTTTGTTTGTTTGTTTTCTCATGCTGAAAGTCTCTCACTATTCTGCTGTGGACATTGCAGGCCATTCTGACGCTACAGCTTAAGCTGTTTCTAAGGTGCTCTTGCAGTCCAGCTTGGAGCGCCACCTCTGATAACCAGAGGAATGTAAACATGTCAACAGAACCCTGCAAATCACCAGAGCCTCTCCATCAGTTTTCTCCTGGCTCCAGCTGAACTGGCTGATCACATCACCAGGAGGAAGAAGCAGCATCAGAACGGGGTGGGGGAGCCCAGTTGCCAGTAGTCCTGTCCCAACATCCCTGCTGCCCCAGCCCTCAGGGCAGAGCACCCCTGTGCAGCTGCCACCAGCATTTAGCATCCCTCCTAGGAACACGGGGCACCAACATGGGTGCTCTTCTCTGTGTCCCTCCTCTGCTTCTGTACTCCTCCATTTCTCACTCAGTAACTCCTCACAGCCCTTGTCTTTCACTGGACTCCACAGTCTGTTGTTTATCTCCACATGTTTGTTTTTCCTCTACCTCTTTTTCTTCCTGGGAGGGCCAAAAGGTCTTGCTAGGGTTGAACTAGTGCCTGGTCCTAAAAGAATTACAAAAGGAATAACTGATTTTTCAATTTCTGACTTTTCTGTCAGAGCTAATTGCTATCAGTTAAGCAAATGATGCCTGGAAAGGGGAAAATTATTTCCTCCTCATTCCTTCCCTCACTTGTGGGGAAGCAGAAAAGGTTTATGCTTTAACATGGATGATGGATGAGTGACTGGTGGGACAAGAGGAGATATTTCTGTATTCCTGTTTTCATGATGCTAGAAGATTTCAGAAATGTTTTAAGCCAATAAGCTCATAGCCTGAAATTAATCTGAGGAAGAGCCCTAAATTATTAACATTACCCTTTCCCGCTCCCCCCTGGGAAAAGGCACAACATCATCATCCCCCCCCCCAAAAAAAAGCTGAATGAAGAACTGCTGCAACAGGAAAAATAATATACAATAAGATTCAAGGAGAACTTTGATCATTTCAATGCGTATCTGGCCTGGGCTAAGAGGCATTGCCTTAGAGGTGGAAATTTACAAGTCACCAGCTTGGGAAGAGTAAAACACAGATGGAGCTTTTTCAATCCATTTACAAACAGACATTTGGTATTCTTCAAACAAATGTGTATTTGTACCAAGGAGCTGCCATTGAAAGATGCATCAATTCTACTCACATCTGTTCTTTCAGTAATTGTCCCATTCTATAGAAATGAGATTTCTCTGCTTAGTCTGAATCAGTTCTACTGTTCTTTTATAAAATGAGTGCTTATGTGAGCTTATCTGAACCTTCAGTGTGGGAATGTCCCCAGTACTTCAAGGGGAGAATAAAGCAGGACCATAGGCTTATATATGGAGATTTATGCTACTGCTAGCCACAATATCGTGACAGTACTTGCCATATGCCACAACAGATGTTCATCATAAATTTAACGCTAAAACAATGCATTTCATCACTCAAAAAATTATCATTCTAATGCTTTGTGAAATACCTTCAAGAAATTACTTTCTTTTCAAATCTGCCTTTTCTCCTCCCTATTCTTGTCATTATTCCTCCTACATGTTCTCCCATACATTATATAATGACTCCATTTATTGTCATTATGTCATTGCGCTTCTCCTTTTGCTCACCTGACACTTAAAAAAAAAAAAAAAAGGAAAAGAAAAAGGAGTCCATTTAAACCTGAAGAATTTGGCCATTTTAAAGAAAGAGTAACATGGACGATGTTCTCAGTAGAAGTTGCCTAGCAGATGGTGTTACTAGTCCTTTTATCTCCAAGATATAATGTTTTGTAGAGAATGAACCTACAGTATTTTTGTTCTTTATTGCTGTTTATTTGCAGAATCATTAATGACCATTATAAAGGGATCTCAGCCAGGATTAGAGCACCACTGTGCTACAGAAGGCAAACAATTGTCACAAATTCAGACCAGCTTTTAATCACTGCTATATGAAAATCTGGAAACAGTATTTTTCCCCCTTTAAGTATGAAAAACATTTAACAGTGAGAGTGCTAGGACACCTAAGACAAAGCTGACATATTCTAGGCATTGAGAAGAAAATATTTACCCATCAACATGAAGGCAATCTGAGGCAAAGACAGAACTAAATCCAGTTTGCCTGAGATCCAAGATCCTTAAGAAACTTAAGAAGAATCTTTTATGCACCAGTACCAGTTAATAAGATTTTGTCATGCATCTACCCTGGAAGAAATTGAATTTGAACTGTTAGTATCTAAGGTTAATTACTGAGAAATTAAACGCATCTGTAATAAGAAAATTAGACAGTTCCCCACCACTGGAAAATAGAATTAGATTTGTTTAGGTTTAAAGTTACTGGGCCACAAGTGAGAGGATAATGGTGTGCAGGACTTCGAAAGTGAAGGGGGTCAGCACATTGCAGTCAGAGCTGTACAGAACAAAGTTGTATCTATTGCTGGTGTAGAAAATTGACTTTAGTTTTGTTACAGGTAAATTAAATATATAAGCAACAGTATATTTAAGCAACAAAAGATGTGTTAAGGAGCATTTCTATGTGTATGAAGATGTCAGTATTAAAAAGCTGATCATCTATTTGACAAAGTTTCAGGATCTGACAAAATCCACACTTTGTAAGAACTTAATTCACCATTTAACAGTCATACGAGTCATTCTTCTTTCAAATAAGATGGCAGTGTGTACTTTTCCCTGACTGATGCTAATTTCATCGATGGGCATCTGACAAACTCTGCAGGGCTCTTGTCTGATGGACACCCTGGGAAAATACACCTCTTCTCTGGTACTTCCACTGATGCCAGAGATAACAAAGGAATTGTACTCTACTTCCTTAAACATGTCTAATGTGCTTTTTGTAGACTGATCACCAGAATCTCCTTAAATGCAGTTGAGCTCATTTAAGGGAGGCCTTGAGTTCCTAGGCTTTGATGTCAGTGTGCAAGCATTGAGAACCCTGTGCTGGCCCATGAGTCATTTGCTTGATGTACTCTCTCACAGCATACTCAGGCCTGCCACTGAGCTGGAGGAATGGTCTCCGCTGTTATCAGACTTTCCCAAGAATGTGGATGCAGTAATTGCTCCGCTCTTCAAGCCTCTTGTGGTTCCTGTGAATGGCATTCTTTCAAACTGCAGCCAGAACAAATTAACCCAGACACAGAGCTCACAATTAAAATAAATTTAAAAAAGAATTAATCTTAATTTTCTCCAGTAGCAGAAGATGCTGAAAACATTCATGTGTTGGCAGCCAAATGAGCCTTTTAGTAAGAAAATCATGCAGGTGTTGGGTACACTGAGATCGGAAGATGGAGGCACAGTTAGGGCTGGTCCTGGATAGCAGACTATCCAAGGAAGAGGAGCAAGGCATGGCCAGTGGAACTGCCTTCACCCCTGTGCTCTGCAAGCGGGACACAGCTGCATTCCCCATGCACCCCCATAAGTCCTGCACTAGGACTGGGCACAGCCTGATCCCTTTCAGAGAAAGCAAACGCTGAGCTCAGTGCTTCCATGGGCAGCTGAGGCAAAACCTATGGCTTGCTGGCTGTGAAAGGCAGAGTGTGAGCCTTTCACCCACAGATGTGTTTTCTCTGGCCCTCCTGTGCCACAATCTGTAGCACAGGTCTGCAAAGTTCTTTTTCTTCAGTAAATTCCTGCATCTCTTACATGTTTACATTGGGGAATGCAGAAAAAGTGAGCGTATGTTTTAAATGAAATGTAACTACTGTCAGAAGCTACTGGGAAAAATGGAGCTACCACCCAGCTAGATCTGTGGGTAGGGTTCTTTTTAATTCAATCGAAAAATGAGACAGCAACTCACACATGCTGCATCCATCACACTTCAAAGAAGAGTGCATATAAAAACATATCTGTGGTGTTGTTCAGCATGCTGAACAAGCTTCATGCAACAACCTGTATCTTCCATCTGTCTGTAATTTCCAGTGGCTCCACTAACAACTTGCTGCATGAAAAGGCATCGACATTAATATGAGTTTATATCAGCAGCACTTGTCAGAAAATATACCCCTACCTTTCCGTGCCATGCACCATCTCATAGAAACACACAAGGCATTTTATTGCAAGTGCTTTGGCTTTTCAGCCAGAAGCTGGAATTTACCATGGAAAGCAGACAATCCATGGGAAAAAAAAAAAAAAAAGTTTAGCTGAAAAGCTAATTTTCCTTCCAAAGCAGATTATACAGCACTGTTTCAGCCAGCTGTGCCTGGAACACTGCTCACACAGAGGTCCACAGAGATATGCACAGGGGCACCAAACCAGCAGATGGACCTGGAGGTTCTGCAAGCTCCAAGCTCATGGGACAACATCATTTTCAAATAGGATAATATCACCACTTTTATAAGCATGAAGGTGTGGTTCATAGAACAGTAGACGAGGGAGAAGTCATGGCATGACCCAGGTATAACTCAACCTTGAAAATCACCCAGCTAGAGAAGTCTTTGATATGAATAAGGTTGGACACCAGTCTCTCTGTACAACACCATAATTTCACATACCTAAAGATCTCAGTACCCTCCATGGATTACTGTTTGGTGTGCTGCAGAAACAGTTGCTCCTGTGAAGTATCATCTGCATCTTCCCAGAAGCTCCTGCTCTGCCGAATCAGGAATGAGAAAGCTGTAAAGATGGACATACCATCTACTTTACACGGCCATTTGAAACGAACTTGGAGAGTTTTGTTAAAATATTGTTCCTAGTTGTTGAGTGAGGCCATGAAGAACAATAGGTCTGTGCTACCCTTTTTGCCTGGCCACCCTGGCCTGACCTGACCTTAAAAGCCTGACCTAAGACTACTGAAATTGAAAAGCATTGGAATTTTGTGTGAACTCCTGGCTCTGGTGAGTTAATGATAACAATGGTAGCTGGTATAATTAGAACCAGAAGATTGCTGGTTTATAC
Organism: Grallaria varia; assembly: GCA_013396735.1. Classification (NCBI taxonomy): domain Eukaryota; kingdom Metazoa; phylum Chordata; class Aves; order Passeriformes; family Formicariidae; genus Grallaria; species Grallaria varia. Next base: position 362,609 of record VWZG01011923.1, on the reverse strand, counting down.
CTTGTAGCTGTGCACGAGAGGAGACTCGTCTCTTAGGACACATTTCTGTATTAAGGGCTTGATTCAGAGCACACTCAAGTGGATCTGAATCTTTCCATGAACTCCGGAAGGCTTCAGGCCCACAACGCCAACACAAATTTCCTGCAGGATTTTGGAACAACTCCCACCCAAATGCTTGCAGTTCCTTCCTTGTTTTCATCCCACATCCATCCACAACACAACAATTAAACCATCAAAGCTGTGGGGCATTTTTGTTGGGTTGTTTCTTTTTTCCACTTTTTCCTTCTCCAAATGAAAGGCACAAGAGAAGTCATGCACTGGCCTCCCCAGGGTTTGGTCTCTGCGTGGTGGGAATGTTTTATTTCCAGTAATGACATCTGTAGTCACATGTGCACTCAGGGAGGAGACGAGACCCCTGTTGTGCCCAGCGGAAGAGATGAAAGAAGGGTCTTGTAAATATATCTTGCACCTCATGCATGTCTAAGAAAGTTCCATATAAATAGCACCATAACTTTTGCACTTGATGGCACTTGAGCACATTATAAGCAGCAACAGGTGGGAGGCATGTTTGAACAATTGAGAGGGCTGTAATAACCGTGGTGAGGAGGTCTATTATGTTCCTAATGCAAATTCCACATGCATAGTTGGTTATTTCAAACAGTTTGGGCTTTCTGGCTGGATTAGGGGCTGTTAGACAGGCTAGACAATGCGAGTCTATGGCTGGAGAAAGAACGGGTTGGATGGATTTTGTTTAAGCAGTGTTGGGGAGAAGTAAGGTAGAAGCAGTGCCAGTCACAGAGCTGTTTTGTTCAGCTGAGTGATGATGGGCAACTAAAATGTTCACACTTTGCATTTCACACAGGGTTAATGCTACCCCGAATAGCTATTTCCCCCCAGGACATAGGACTGCAGAATGTAAAAGGAAAACTAAGTTTAGAATTAGGATATACAAGGAAAAAAATGCAGATAGGTTTTTGGCACTGGATTGTGGATGAAATCCAAGCCAAGAGTGCTTTGCATTTTCTAAAGATATTTGGAAGTGAATCGAAATTACAGAAATGCCTACCTCTGGGAACCAGACAACAGGGCATAGGATTCTGGAGAACTGGGAAAAAAAAAAAAAAAGGGCCACAGCCAAAAAGTTCATATGGCTCAGCACTTGATGGCAAAATGTTGCACAGCAGGACAAGTCCTGGTACCATAGATGTCAGTCAGGGAGGAAGGTTATTGCCTGTAGTGCCTTTCCATGAAAATCAAGAAGACAATGAAGGGAAGTGCTATTGCTTTTTGGGATTAACAGTAATTGATTAATTGCAGCATTTTATTTCTGAATTAGAAACATATTTTAAAGAAAGACCTCATGATCTAGCATCTGTAACTTTCTCAGTCTTTCAATCTCAGTCCACACCATATCCTCCATGAAATGAAATGCCATATTCTGGAAGATCTACATGGAGGAAAATAAGTGGCATATTGTTAAATTACCCAGCCAAATTACCCCCAAAAGCTCAGCTCTACTGAACTACACAGACTCAGATTTTCAACAGGCACAGAGAAACACATTGTCCCTTATGCTCTTCTGCGTTGAATAAAACTGATATTAGTATATGTTTTATTTTAGCTCTGAACTGCTTGATAGGCTTCAACTGGAATTTGAAGTTAGTTTCCAAGCATATAGAACAGGTCAAAGATACAGCACTAATATCATAGGGAAAAGTCAATGATATTTTTATTTTTCAAGATTTAAAGGAAACTTATGTGATTGATCAAGTGTAGCTTCAAGTGATATTTTATTACCTTTCCTCCAAAACAATGAGATTATTATGTTCATTTTTCTGTTATCCAAAGCAACATTCTTGTATATCAGCCATTTTTTAAATAACATAAATTTTTTATTTTACTCACATAATTTCTAAATTTTCTGGTTTGCTTAAAAACTAAAATAAAAAAGGCTATTCCTATTTCAAGATCTATGTCCATTTAGAAAAGATATTTTGAAAAACAGAATACCCTAAAAGATGACAGAGAATCAATCACTTTTGTGATGGACTTCAATAGAGGCCATTCCTTAAAATGTAAATGTTTATATTTGAATACTTTCTGCCTGGCTTTTCTCCTGGGTACGTAGTAGTTCATTCTGTAGGCATTGAATATACAGGCTTCAAAGCTTCACAGTAGAAGCCAGTGGGAGTCTAGGTACTGACTTAGTGGGAGAAGGATTAAGGTCTCAGACATTGTATTGATGACTGTCAGTATAAACTCACCAGATGCAAGAGAGCGGATTGATCTCATATGCATAAGTATGTGAATCACTTCTTCGCTGTGGTCATCCTCAGTTCTGTTCCTGTAGAGTACCTTTCATCAAGACCCTATTAAAAGGATATTTAACTTAAGATGACTATAAAAAATCTAGTGAACTCTTTTCTCCTTTGCAGTCTTGTTCAAGAAGGTGAATCTGTGAGTTGTTTTGTCTGTTTAATTTTTTTATACCAGTGAAAAAATTTCGATATAAATTGACCCGTAGCCAATAGCATTTCCTTGCATGAATTTATTTTAAGAAACATAGTTATTAGGGCTGAGCGACACAGTTCCTGCAAGTGAAGATCTCTTAAAATGCACACCACCTATAACGGCCACATAAATTTCCACAGCTCACCCCACTTTGTTTACTTCTTGCCTCCTTCTAAGGATGAGGGGTAAATTCCAGAATATTTTTCACTTAAATCTTGGCTTTCAAGAAGTCTTAAGTCAGGCAACTCTGAAAATGGTTTTTACTTGTCTAAATCACTTAAGTCTTGAAAGACAGCAGAATGTGCCTAAATACTTTCAAGGATCTGGAAATTTGTCAAGAAATGGGTGACCATCAACTATGATGATGGGCTTCAATGTGAAGATCAGTTCACTGAGAACTGGACTGAGACCACTAAACAATATCAGAAACATATATGATACAAAAGGGATTAGTCTCTTGCCACCAACTGTTACACTCAATCCACTTATATGACAGTGCCATTTAATAAGTATTGGATCCACCTAAACCCAAAGTGGAAGATTTTACATAGCTTTACTCGTTATCTGTATGCTGCAGTTCTATCTTCACTGTAATTTACAGTAAAACTATGTAGAACTCTTCAAATAAATTCAATGGGATTAGTGAAACTATGGTCCAATCTTGATTTCACTAAGGGTGTGAGACAATGGACTCAAGTTACCAAAGAAGAAATTCTGGCTAAATGTCAGGAAAAACTGAAGTCATAATCAAGCACTGGAACAGACTGCCCAGTGTGGTGGTAGAATCTCCATCCTTGGGGATACGCTAAATTGGCTCAGCAAGACTCTGGGCTGGCTACTCCCCCTGCATTTCTTCCAAGCAGGTTTGTTGAGACGGAGACTGAAGAACCCTGTCCACCCCTAGGGATTCTGCAGCTCAAAGTCCTTCTACCTAACAATACTGTAAGACAGGCAATGGAGTGTGTACGTGTCTCTCATACATAACACTTCAAAAATCCCACTGCTTCCACATCAGACAACATTTTATGATCACAAAGCCATCTTTCATGTTTTCACTGACAATAAACTTTGGTAGTTCTGTAATTCTCCTTCAATTTCTAGCTGGCTAAGTGTTAAGGCTGAGTGGTTCTCAGGAGCTCAGTGCTGGGTTTGAAAGGGATTCTGTCTGGTTTTTGTCTCTGAGAGCTGCCTTTCAGCCTGCCTGTGCTCCTCTTGCTTTTTCTTGGCATGTCTGTTTGCCTCCTCTGCATCTGAGTACATTAGATACGGAGTGTGGGGGATTTACAGTGCTGCTGGCAGTACCAGACAGAGAATAGCTTTGTAACTGTATTCCTGTCTTCCAGCAGAGAGAATCTTTGATGGAGATCTTTACACACTCATGTACATGTAAGAACACAACCCCTCAATGCTTGCCTTTTGTTAACATTAGATGGTTATGCATGTGCTGTGAGGAGAATAGTGAAGACTGAGCATGACATGCATGTGTCTCTTAATGCCAAGTTAGACGCTTCCTTGCTATAAATCTCTGTTGCTTAAATATTGCTTTATCATCCTACGGTCATTTGTGTCAGCCAAGAAGAATATGACCTATGGCATTCTCAGAAGTATATACTTCTGAAGTAATAATATCCATAGGTCATAAAAATTTATCTGTAACTCACTGGCTCCTACTATCTCTAAACTAAACCCAGTGGTCACAAGAAAACATTTAAGGACATATGTCCTTAGAGAATTATTTCTGAATGACAAGACTGAGATTTAAAGTTGTGAAATTTATCTGCGTTGCATCTCAGTAACCAGAAATGTGCTGAGTTCCTTGGATATTTGGCTACACACTCCAGCCAGATGGTTCCCCAGTGGGCAGAGCAGTGAAAAACATTTTGAAAGATTTGCACAACATCATATTACATGACATCATGTTTCTTTGTCCAGGAGAGCCATAAAGAGGGTCTGAACCTCACAGAAGCTATCTGTTCCAGGCGCTTGGAGATCGCCTAGGTTATGAGCATGCAGACTGTGTCTATGGCATTGCAGCAGAAAAGGGCTGGATATGAGCAGATGACAAACAGAAGGAAATCTAAGTATGTTTTTCTGATGGCAGGTCTCCGTAAATACTCTCCACTATTTTTTGAATGACTTCTGAAAATCATCTCCTAAACAAAAATGGCAAAACACCAGTTCTAACCCAGCAGCAAAAAGATGAAATATCGGGCATTTCAGGGGAGCTCTTTTTTTATTTATTTATAGCATATTAATGTATAAACATAATGCTTTCATTTGAAATCTGTTCCTAAACATTCCTGCAGCATCTCAGCCTACAGTAGTTCTCTCAGAATTATATTCAGCAGTTGACTATTAAAGAAATGTTCTATTATTAACTAACATGTAATTAGTTCATTAAAAAATACCTCAGCTGAATGCTGTGTAACATAATACAGCCTACTATTAGAGTAAGGAGATTTCAGGCTCAGCACAAATGGAAGTGAAATTACAGTGCAAAAAAGTGGAAAGGAGACAGTGCCAGCTGGCAGAGTACTAAGTGCTTCAAATTACTGTATGTTTATGACCTCTGTGTTCTTCAACAAAATTAATTAGATTATGCTATTTGAGAATCTTGGAATGCAGTGGCAACATGCCAATCTTATCTGAACCACACATCTTAAGTTTAATTAAGATGTTTTTAATTTCTCCAGATATTCCTTTTATACACACATATACACACATGTGTTTGTTTAGTGTGGTACCAGTTGGAAGTGATAAACAACAGGCTGTGATTCCTGAGGTGTGTTTAAGGTGGCTTCTTGCTTAATAGGACTTGGGGGCTAAATCCATGAAAGGACTTGGATACGACTTCAATACTCACCTGCTACTTTAAGTCCCCAGTCAAAAATTCTGACCTGCAGGACTCTTGTTGATTTGCCACCTGAGTGTGGGGTGATTACACTAATTGCAGTGTAAGCCGTCAGTGATAAAGTTTTCTGTGCGCTTGAAGTTCTGCTGCTTAATGTAACAAGTTGCTTTGCCTTATTAGTACTGATAATTTAGCACCTCTCCCATGCTGAGTTGGATTCACCTTCTACAATATTCCTGCAGATTGTGGGGTGCTGTTGGGTTACTCACCAATAGATTGAGAACCACTGGAAAAAGAATTACGATGCTGTTCTTGAGGTCAGAGCATCATTGACCTGTATTATGAAAGGGATGGATCCACTTCCTTCTCCAACCAAGATCTGAAGTCTCACCTACCATGTCACAGGGAGCATCTTCACCATTAGTGGGTGGTATTTGGTGAGAGTGAAGACAGTGTCTGGTCAAGTGGGTCAGGGTGTGAAAGAAAGATGAGAAAATGCTTATTGCTCCATCAGTGGTGATGTGTTAATTGGAGCAAGGAACAAAGGCCCTGTCTCTTAAACATCCTAATGAATGTCATTCCTGTCACTTTTTTTTTTTGGCATAGTGAATATGCCCAGTTCTGGGGAAAGAAGAAAATGCTTCAAAGAAAGGTGAGAAAACCCTTTGCCTGAAGGACCCCAGAGACCATGCGGTAATGCATATTCCAGCAGAAAGTGAAATGTGTACTTAAATTTCATCAGGCTTACAACATCCTTGATGGTTATGCTAAACGCTGAACAACAAAGGAGACAGACTATCACAATATACTCCCCTGGGCATGCTTTGAAAGAAGGATCAATCTTTCTTTCTTCCATCAGTTTTGAAAGAATTCAGATGCGTATCTTTTACAAGACATTTCAGGCCTTTGAATTCTCAGGTGAAACACTCAAGGAACAAAAGTGCACAAAAACCTCTCCTTGAACTGAAGAGAAATTTAAAGTGTTCTTCATTGTTGACGTTTACCAGAGGGTAGTACTGTGATTTCCCAATAAACATGATGGTCCTCTGGGAGCCCATGCTTTTAGGCATGCAAAACTCATATCACACTTAAGTGCCTGTGTCAGGTCTGCTGGTTCTCCTGGGGTGCCTGTGCCCACTGGTATGGCCGGATAGATCTGGCAAGCTGCTTCCCAAGCAGAGCTGTGTGAGTGTCCACAACTCACAGTCTTTTTGCTCAGAACAATACTACTCAGCAGCGTTATATCATTTTACATGCTTAGTGCACCAACCACACATGCAAACTCAGACTTCTACTTCTATGAATAGCCCCTTTAAGGGCTCGCTTGCTTGTTCTTGCTTGACAGGACCTTTAATACAACTCTGTCTCCTGCTATTCCTAATTAACAAATGGCAAAGCTAAAATATTAATCACTGCCATACAAGAAACGAGTGGCAAAGCCTGTGCTAGAAGTCAAGACTTCCCCTGGCCTCCAGTTTCCTTATTCCTCTGAGTACCATTGAATTGGCAAAGAAAGTGCAAAAAGAAATCTTTGTGACTGTTAAGTAGCTGCCATTTTGGCTAAGAAAAATAGATCTGGTTGCTCAACACTACCTGATCAGACTGAAGGGACCTCTGCTCAGTAAACATGGGCCAAGGCAGTCGCCTGCAGCAAATACACAGGAGTTATCAAATGCGATGGGGAGGTTTTTAAGGGCCACCACGGTGAAAAATCAATCAACTTAAAACTTGATCATATGTTCTCTGGAACAGCTGGCTCCATCTCCCCAGGATTTGGTTTCAATAGCCTTTTGCTGAAAATGCCTCTTTAATACACGCTACTGAATTAAATTAAAATAGTTTAACGCTCTGACCTCCAGAATTTCTCTCATTTCTGTTGTGCAGAATGCAACACAGGCAGCGGATTTAGTCAATTTTGCTGTTTTTCTTAAATGTATTCTCATACTCATTTATTTCCTCTTGACAAGCATCTTCCTCTCAAAATGTTACCATTCTCTGGTCATGGCCTGCTATAAAAAATTATATTAAAAATGCTAAACCAGTATCAGAATTCACAAAAGCAACCTCCAAAGCAACCCCTGTTCTTTGTTGACTATAGCATTTTTTTTAATTTTTAAATCCACAGAATGACTTCTTTCTGAAGTCTGCTTAAATGGAATTGTACATAAGATGGATACTTTGGAGCAATCTGAAAACTATGAGAGAGACAGGCACGGAGACCTTCATTCAACATTCGTTCAACCTTTTTATTTTGTCTTAACACCAGTTGGGTGCCACTATCCCTTGTCATGTGAGAGCCTATAGGTAATGTCCTTATTTGCAAAGAAAAACTTTTCATCATCTATGTTTCTAGAGGCTTTTTTTGTTGTTGTTTGGGTTTTGGGGTTTGTTTGTTGTTTGGGGGTTTTCAGCCTCTTACCCATAGCAGAGTACAAAGCTAGCTAAGAAAGGTAAAGACAAGTCTTCTGCTTGTAAGTTGAATCTGCTTTTCTAGCTCCCATGGTCTTCCTAGACCTCTGGACTGGAGTCAGTTGCTTAACAGTCTGCATGTCTGAGTCAGAGTAATGGGAAGAATGTGTTGTGTCGGACTGGTACAAACCTTTTACCTCTATACAAGTGTGTTGCTTCACTAAAGCATTAATGTTTCCTCTTCTTTGACAGGGACTTTTCAACTGATAGATCAGCAAATAAAATTCCTCTGGAACAGAAAGGAAATAAAAATTGCTCTGGCAGAATGCTGTGCTGTTGACAGGTGATTTTTCTAAGAAAAGTACTTGCCTTGGGGTTATAGGCATAATTGGATACTGTTTTACTCCAGTTTAATGCCAGGCTTTGCAGACTCAAACAAGGCCCTTTGAATTCAACAAGCCATTATTTAAAATAGAAAACAATTATCTAGTGTTCTGGCTAACGTCTGGTAAAAAGTAATTTGATTAACCAAAAATGAGAATGATAAGAAGTGTTAGTGTTGGCTTGTCCCAGCATTTTCCAAACAGTAGAGTACAGTAGTTACACAACGCATTTCCATGCAATGAAAGACTTTTTTTAACCATGTTGTAAAATGGATGATAATTACATCATTGTGGTAAATGTATATGAGGGGGTACTGCTTTTCATTGCCTTCATTTTTTATGCTTACATTTGGATAGTTTCACTGTGGACAAAATTAGTCCCACAAGCATAACTTTTGTTCTTTCCCTCAAGTCTCTCTCACTCCTGGAGTCCTTGTCCTTGTCATGGCTTGCAGTAGTCTGATTTGGAAATTTTATATGAAATGTGTTCAAAGCCAGTGTTGTAACAAAAGCTGTAGGAAATGGAATGTGCTCAGGATCCAAAAGGCACAAAAGCAAAGATGGGTCATGGGTTGATTACACAAAAACAGAATACCTGCCACAGATTTCGATGCCATGCACCTTTCCACTCACACAGAAAGATGGAAAATAACACCTGAATCATCTCAACATTACCTAAAGTAAAAAACCTCCCAGCCCAAAATATTAAGGAGTGAAAACCAGCACGCTAAGTGTAAATGTTTCAAACTTCTCTTACATCTACTTCTGTTTCAGATCCAAATACAAGCATATACTTCGTCTGCTCAAATAATATTTTTTTCCCTGATGGCCTTAGTTTTTTTTTATTTCTCTACCCTGAAACTTCCATTTATTTACTCATGTTTATTCTTAGAGAATCTGTTTTTTTCTTTTCCTTCCTCAAGTTGTTATTAAAAAGAAATGAAGAAATCTGTGATTCTCCCCAGTTGTCTTCCAGAAAGAGGCAAGCAGTCACAATACACCTCACTAGGCTTGAGTCAAAGAGTGTACAACTTCGTTTACAAGTCCGTCTCAGCAGCAGCCCTTGCCAGCTCTCTGCCCATCACAATCAAGGCAGTAAGTCAGGACAGTGCTCTTGGAAAGGGACTTCTTTATGGTTGAGAACTCTGGCAAGATTTGTGCAGATGTTTCAGCTACAACTGTTTGAGATTATTTAGTGGTTTTTAAACGCTGTTCATGCCCATTCCAAACAAGCCCACAGAACATCTGCACAGTGTCTGCTAGCTGTGCTCACAGAGTGTCTGCCACAGTCCTATATTGTTCTAAGCAAACATGTATCAGTCCAGATTTTCTCCCATATCTCAGTATCTTCTTCAAGCATTGTGGAGACTGTGACCTTTCATTGATTCAAGCACGGAAACTATAATCACAATATTGAGTAGTTATATTTGCTTTGGAGAAGTAATCCTATTGTTCTCCTCTTTTAAAGCTTAAATAAACAGTCAGCATGAATGTCATCTTTATAAAACGATAGAAAACCTGCAATGTCTGGTATTAATAAATGCCTCTGTGCTCAATGTCTGAATGGGGTTGGGACTGCAAGGAGAGAATGAAGTCCTTATGACAGAACTCAGGGGTAGTCTCTCTTGTGAGTGTTTTTATGAGATGCAACTGCTACAGAAGCGCATCTTGTGCATCCCAGGGCAATCAGTTTGCTCCTCTAGGGAGCAGAGAGATAATTTATTCCTGACAGGAGAAGAGAACCCGTAATGGTGGTCTGAACCGCCACTGCTGTTCCTGATTCACTTCCAGTGTACTCTAAACTGCTGATGGTATAATTACAGGAAGAATTGTCCTGCTAGGAATAGATGGGGAGAGACAGCAGCCTCACTGAAATCACTGAGTTCTGCACTGCATCATAGGTGATCCCAAACACTGCCGAATTTTACTTTTAATAATAGCCCTAAAGTGCAAGCAACAAAGACTTTATACAGATAAAGGTGACATTAAAGAATTATGCACTGACTACAACTGTAATTATAGACTACAATCACTTAGGAAATTTATCTATTTTGCCACAATATTTTTCACAGTCTATTTGCTGTTGTAACAAGTGGCAACTGGAGAATCAGTGCTGGAAGATTTTTCTTCAGGTTGTTTTACAGGGCAGGGCCTCAAGTGAACTGGATTTGGTTCATGGCTCTTCTTTAGTCTTTCCGCATGGATCCAAGAGAGTCACTTAATCTTTCTCATCTTCTTTGTCTGTAAAAGAATAATGTTTTTGTCTGTTCAAGTTGTAAGCTCTTAAGTACCAAAGGATAACTGGATTATATATTTGTACTGCTGAAAATACATGGAGCTTTGATCTCCACAGTGGCCAATATGCAGTCATTAATAAAAATAATATTAATTAGAAGTAAAGACCTCATTACACTTTAATAGGGCTGTGTTAGATAACAATGGCAGTACATACTGAATTCATGCAATTTTCATAGTTGTGCTCAGAGCAGGAAACTATTTTGGCTGGAAACAACTCAAACAAGCAGTGCCAACAGCTGTGAGGTCAGGAATAACTGTTTGGTTTTATTTTTCACTCTTACAGTTGGTTCAGTAAAAGAAGGTGAGAAATATACAGAAAGTTCAGTTTGTGTCCAGCACTTCTTTTCTGAAGCTGGTCTTTGTTGGTCAGCAGGCATACTCATGGCTTTTATACTTCCTAGGAACAAATGGTTTGAAGCAGATGGTATTACAATAAAGTCACTTGCTGGACAGTTATAAGATACTCAGCTATTATACTATAAATCATAAAACTTTTCTTTTGCAGATCACTCCCAGAGCTAATTTTCACAACCTACCCATAGTATACAGAAACCCTTGAGTTTATAAAAGTGGAGGGACCTAGCGTGCATCATTACTCTGTGAAAATGGGCTTTTCTGGGTAATATTCGGTACAGGCACAGTTGCCAGCAGACCAAAAATGTGTGCACATCAGTGTATGCCAGTTCTGCAGATAATTTGAGTTCACCTTTCAGCTTTGAAGGCAGGCTTTACAGAAAGGCCCTACTATTGCAGTGGCAAAGAGGGAGAATCAAGGAGCCATGCTGCTTGTTAGCAGGCTCTTCAAAAGACCTTTTCATAAGAGGCAGGCTTGTAAATGGAGTTGTATGTCTCTTTGACTCAGGCCTAGAAGAGCTCATTGTGACTGCTTGCCTCTTTCTGGGAGGCTGTGGCAATCGCAGATTTTTTAATTTCTTGTCAATAGCATATAGAAATAAATTTCTGCAGCTTGTGATTGCCACATGACTGGCACATGATTGCGAGGTAATTAGCAAGGGATTGGCTTGTGATTGGTATGTGATAGGCATGTAATTGGGGTATGATTGACCTGTGATTGGTGCATGATTGCTGTGTGTTTGACATGGGATTGGCTCATGATTGCCATGTGATAGGAGCATGATTGCCACAATTAGCATATGATTGGCATGTGATGGGGGCCGGATTATCATGTGAATAGACCATGAGGGACATGTGATTTGTGCTGGATTGGTGTGTAATGGGCATGAGATGGGCATGTGATTAGTGCGTGACTGAGGCATGATTGGCACATGATGGGTGTGTGATGGGGGTGTGATTGGCATGTGATGGGCACATGACCAGAGTTTGATGTGGGCATAATTGCCACGTGATTGGCATGTGATTGCCATGTGATGGGCACGAGATTGGCGCATGAATGGGTGTGTGACAGGTACATGAACGAATGTGTGATTGGAGTATGATTAGAGTGTGACTGGCATGTGATCAGTGTGATTGCAGTGTGATGGGACTGCTGCTGAGGCAGAGAGGGATTCACACCTGACCATCAGTCAACCATGATGGTAAGACATACAGAAGTACTAATATTTGTATAGGTCTCATTCAGGAGGGCCCATGCTGAGATTTGTGACACTGCACATGGGAAGAGACACATTCTACCTCAAATTTAAGAACTATAAACTGAGTAACAGCTTTTCCACAAACACAGAATGAGTAGCCACTCTCTGCTGTGCTGTCCAAACTGACAGACTTGGTGGAAGAGCTTTAAATTGATCATCTTCTTTCTGATATTTGGCAAGTCCCAGGTAAGGAGAAATCCAACACCTTATGCAGACTATTTATGCTTTCAGAGCTGGCAGACACAAATGGTCAAAACTTCGAACACAAAATACAAAAAGACTGACTTAAGGCAAACAAAAAAGAGGGTTTTCTTTAAATTATTTTAAAAATACCTGTGTGAATTTTTCAGTTTTCCTTCTGACTTATGAGTCTTCTAGGTTGTTTTTGCAAAGCTTTGCATGCACACATATGTAAAGAAAAATATTTAAACACCACTCCCCTCCCCCGCCCCCATCTAACTGCATTAGAGCTTGTTAATGTCTTAAATTCATGAATTAACCAGCTGGACTATCTGATGTAGTCCATGTTTTGATACAAATATAACAAATATTGATGAATTCAGCAGTAACAAGAATTCTCATTAGATCTGCTAGGGAAAAAAGAAGTGCATGACCAGAGACTGGCATATAGTAAGTTCTGGCTTTGGATGAAGATGAAGGAAACAGCAGGTGCTGTCAAGAAACATCATCAAGATCATCATCGTCATCGAGGTAAGTTCACATGCCTCATCGACACAAAGCTGAAAATTAGTTGTTTAGTTTTTTGTTTTTTATCTTTTTCCCCTGGAGGATTACTGACATATGCCTTGCTGATTCAAGTTCTTGCTCTTTTTCTGCTAAATTAGGATGGCGTTATGATCAACCCTAAGTATGGAGAGGTTTGTTCCCACTTCATCGGAGCAGCAGTACCTGGAATGATCTGTAGCCCACACAAAGTAGCCATATCTTGGCTACCTCTTTCTCTTTGAGCTACTTTGTCCTTCTGTTTGAACTCTTCTCCAGACCAACACACATTGCACTTCAGTGCCTCAACACAAGGCACCCAGATCCCCGTGGCATCATACCTGGCTAAGAGGATGATTTGGAACCGCGTTCCCTTGTGAACCAGTGCAGAATGGGAACCAGCCTTGCTGCGTCTGTGTTCTCATGCAACATTTCCTGGCGTGTAAACAACACAGGCATTTCTGGCTCTGCATTTTAGAATTTCTGCAGAGGAGGCAAATGCACTGACTTCTTGAAAGGAGAAGGAAGAACAGAAGAGCCAAGCTTTTAGTGAAAACTAACAGTGCTGTATAAAGTCACTATTTAATACTCTGTTATTCTGTATCCATGAGTCTGAGAAAAGCTGCCAAAACATGGAGTGTGAAATAGGATTTTTCTTCTACTTCATATGAGACATGTCTAAATAAGCAGAAAGAAGGACTGAGTACTTATGGATATGACATCTGGGTGGTCGAAGAGAAGCAGTCTGTAAACTGGACCACCTTCAGAAGCTGATGCCCAAGGACGAAGTTAAGCCTGAGAACCCTTCAGTTGTTTCAAATAATAAGGCACACCATAAATGGATTTTGGACTTGCCTACTCCACTGAGTATCGACAAATTCATGTCGTCACTATCACACCCAAAATAAATTTTATTATGTTTAAGCATAAGGCCAATGAACCCCTTAATTATTATTATATCCGTTTACACAAGAAATGTCAGTCCAGCAAAACGTGTGAATATTTGGCCACTGTCTCTGCTTCCTTTTTGATGCAGAATTTTCTGGCCTTATTCCCAAAACTTCAGCATAGCCATCAAAACAGCAGCAGGGGACAATTTGGCAGAGTGAGACCATGTGGCTGGGAGTCTGGAGACCTGGGTCATGCTCTGGGCTTTATCACAGATTTCCCGTGGACATGAGATGAATTCATTTAGTCTCACTCTCCCTTAGTTTCCTCCTTAGAAGAAGAAGGATGATAATAATCACCCACTTAGCAGGGGAGTTGTGAGGTTAAGGTAATTAACATTTCTAAAGCCTGTCGATGTCCATAAGTGTAACCACTAAATAAGCAAAATGTATTACAAATATTATTTATTTTACTATGTGAATATTGCCAAAGCCTGTAAATTTCCCTCAGAGTCTGTAGATGAATTAGCTGTTCTCCTAAATACTTAAGTGAGAAAGAAACTATGGCCAAAGAAACTATCACATCATGCTTGGAGGAAGTAAGTAATGAATGAACAGCTCACTATGGAAAGGTAGAATTTGGACTTGAAATCCAAGCATTTTGTGTTCACTGTGAACAAGCTGCTGGTTGGACCAGATGCCCCACTGTGGTCCTTTCCAACCTTACCCATTATGGGATTCTGTGATTATGTCGTGTAGGAACCAATGATTACTTTGGAAGAGTCCATGACCTATTTATGTGCAGTTTATTAACTTGAAAAATAAATACTAAGACTTTACTAACTAATCCTAGGTGTTGATGGATTTCTCAGTTTCTGATAGCAGCTGAAGTACTTAACTAAAAAATCTTTTTTCACTATGTTATTAATGTTTTCATGAAAACATCCTTTTAAAATAGAGTACAACCATGAACTGGTATATATTGAAAAAACCCAGCATATATTTTGCCTTCATAAAAAGAAGTAATTAAGTAATTTTCAGTTCTTTTTACTTCCTTATCATGGTTCTTTCAGGATTTTATGGATAAAATTTGTTGATAAAGTTTTTAAATTAATATATTTCTAAAGGTTTTTTTTTTAATAGAGTCATTTCATATAATGGAAACTTAAATATTTGCTGCCACAAATATTTTGTGAGATGTTATTTTCTGATATGACCAGTGTGTCTATATTACTCACACATGCAAAACACTCAGAACTTCTTAGATCAGCTAATGTACCTGAACATCATAAATAAGAAAGATTTAATATCTGCTAAACACTCACATGAATATTGAAACTTCCCAGTATTTCATAGGCATTAAGGTTTCCCGCTTTACATTATGCAGGTGCATCAATTTTCATATTGAAAGACCATAAAGAAATGGATTTGGATTGTAAACATTATAAAATATATATAGAAAACCTGTTCCAAATTCAAGAGCATGTTGGAGACCCGCATCCAGGGAGAAGATAAAGAAGAGCACAGCATAGCTCACAGGTCTCTCATACTTTTCCAAGCCTGTGTTTAATATGTTGCAACTCCTACTTAACATCTCTTTCAGATCTTCATCTATTCTGCTTTTCCATCTTAAAATTTCTCTGAAACATATTTGTCTATGTGTTTGCCCGTAAAAAGCATAAGAACTACAAAGCAAAACTGACCCTCTAATCTATGTACCCCCTCTTCACACCCTGGATTAAAACTGTGCTTCAACATTTAAAACAAAAATAAAAAAAAATCCCGGAGTTGTTTGTCATAAGTTATAGCAGACCAGATTTAAGCATGAGTATCAAACAGGCTTTACCACATTGATATTACTATTGTGAGCACAAATATAGGGGATTTATAATCAAGAATTAATTTTGCAAGAAAGAAATACAAAGACTTTAAAACAGCACTGAAAACCAAGCCAATAAGAGAATGGGTCATGAAGATGGATGTCCTTATTTAATTTATGTTAAATTGTAATAACTTTGCAGAGACAATACTCAGAAGTACATGATTCCAATATTCACATATTCTTTACAGTATTGACTGTCATGAGTCCAACTTAATGTCTGACTGGAAATGTAAAATGCACTCTGACAGTCCTTACTCCCATGTAATGAAATAAAACGGGTTCTTTTCCTTCTCTTCCCTATCCAATTCCCACAACCTCACCTTAGAGTAGAACTCTGTGCTTGAAATGAGAAAGAAGTGGAAAACGTCTCTTTGTCTTCCAAGGTAAATATACAGCATGGTGGAAACTTCCAACGTATGATATTTAGTATTCCTTACCCTAAGTAAATGGATTAATAAAATGCAATGCTATCAGTGCAAAGTCAAGCAGAGGATCAAAAGGAATGCTCCTTACATCCTTAACTCACAAGTCACAGATACTCTTCCATGTACAGTCAATGAAACAAATTGCATTCTATGAGAAAGTTGTTTTCAGTTAGCATCATGTCAAGAAATAATAATGAGGAATTACACTGTAAATTACCTTAAGCTAATTTAAAAAAAGGTTTCTTCCTTCATCAGAACTTCTGTACATTGCAGTGTGTATGTTGCCATTGCTATCTCAGCAGGACTTCAAAGAGTCACACAGTTTCTGTAGTAATAAATTGTAATTTTTGGTCTGATTGTTTTTCATCCAGCAGATTTACATATGCTTCAATCAATAAATCAATCAAGCAGACTCCATTACCCTTATGTGAACAGATTCTGGTCTAACAGGTGTTAAATATAATGGAAAGTCTGTACTTGATAGTTTGATTGCCTTTCTGTTGGGCACGGCATAATGAATTTAATGAATGGGTACTGCTGTATTCCTTTCACAACCCTTTTCCCACTTTCCACAGATCATGCAGGTGTGATTTCACCATCACTTGGTGGCAACAAAAAGAATAAATTCTTTTTCAAGGACCCAGAACCAAAGAGATTTTTCAGTGGAAACTTCTCTGAATTCTTTTTGCAAAGGCCCTGGAATAAATGAGAGAGCAATGAAAGATCTGCACTCGCTGCTCTCTGAGTATTTGGGAGTGGAATTATTCTGTACAAAGAGAGAGTGCCTGCAGCTGTCGGAGCAGACCTCAAAGAAATATGCCAACATTTTCACAGTGCAAGAGCAGATGTGGTTGAAATTGTTGACATGAAGCAAGGGCACAAGGTCAAAGGCAGATTTTCCGTATCAGTTTTTTAAAATGTCTCTTCCGATTAAGGCAAGGATGGGACTTGGCCAGGGAATTCAACACAAATCTTATGAAAGGCATAATTGGTCAGAAAACAGAAGCTAGTGTAATGTATTCCAACTCATAACAATACTAGCTCATGAATAATGCTTTAGTTTATTTTTATTTTGCCTTTTAAATGTTATGAATATGTAGTACAATGCCTACTCTCAGTCTTACGAGTGCATGTAAACACTCATTAATGTTAACAGGAAATGTGAAGGATTTTCAAGGGAAATGTAGATCTTTTCTTCTCCCTCCACACCCTATTTTGCTAGGCAGAATTTGAGGGGAAAATGCTACAGGCATCCTGCTTGGACCAGTGGTTTTGATCAACACTGTTTTGCTTCACACACCTTTTTAGAGAAGAAATTTCATCCCATCTTTCCGACTGAAATCTGAAATGTGACTCTTGGTCAAGAGCTACTGGGCTGAGCAGGAACCCAGCATGTTAGCAGTCCTGAACACTGTCATCCACAAAGAGAAGGGGGCAGACCCCTAGAGAGGACATGACTAGGTTAAAAAGTCATGATTAAAAAAAAAAATAAAGAAAGAAATTATCAATAATCCCCTTCCCTGTTTTTCAGCCTCAAAGGTATACATGAGTCCCCAATTTTTAAGTATGATGTGACTGTTTTCTAGAAACCTGACTTTTTAAACAAAAACCGAGATTATATCTTAATTGTAAAGGTGGGAGGGAAAAAACTGTAAGGAAAGTATCAGATGCTGTGAGATTCCTCGTAACATCTCAGGATTTGGCAAGGCTGCATCCCAGTTTGTAATTCAGAGAACTCATACTCCAAGCGAGTGTTATTTGCTGCCGAGAACTGCACTCCTGGGTCCTGGTGCTCCAGGACACTGCTGAAGTCAACGGAGCTAAGCTGGTGTGATACTGGATCAGTGCGGTGGGGAACCAGATCCCAACTTTTATTGACTTTTCAGGCAATCTGCCACTTGGCAGGAGAACTAAGATTTAAAACATAAAAGCCATTTTTAAAGCATGAAGGATTCACTAGTAACAGCAACTGAAAAGCTGAAATTGAAACCAAAAAGGCATAGTACCACATTACCAATTCCCCAAGCCATCTTGTCCCCTTTACTGCTTTCTTAATCTCTATGCACTGATCATTAATCATCTTTTACTTGGACTAAAAAATGAAATTAAATATTCCATATTTTTTCTAAATCATTACTTTGTAGTATTAATATCTTAGTTCATGAAATCTTATTTTCTCCCAGAACAAGTTGGAGTTGTTTTTTATTTTTTCAGAACCTCAACCTATTTTTGAACATTTTCCGTATTTTCAACATCAGGACAAGTGACAAATACTAGAAATACAAGTTGAATTGAGTAGCTTTTGCCAGAGAGATTGAATCTCCTGAGAATTTTTTTGCTCCATTCATGGAAAAGCAACCAACCATTATTTGTTGGAGTCCTTATGTGCACAGTTAAGTTTTGGGTTTTGACAAATATTCACGTTTGTGACTTGGGCATTTTCCTTCTACAGAGATTTTTTTGTCAGTAAAATTCTGTTGCTGCAGAAAGCAAAATGGAAAGTGTGAAAACATTGCGGAAGTAAACAAAATTAGCATTTTTATTGTAAATTTTGTCTACCATACTAGAAAAATAAAACTTTTCCCCACATTCAGAGGTTCTTTATTCTTGTTTTGACCATCTTCAAAATCAGGTGTGTTACACACCTAGGCACATAACACAATCTACAGTAGATTTTTAGATACTTTTTGATTTTTTTTTTTCATTTCAAATGTTTCATGCTGAAAGTGGGTCTTCCTTTATGTGCAGTTTGCTTCAGTCCCAGGTTTTCAGCAACTGATATTTGTTTAGGTGTGATAGCTCACTGTTCAGGTAGCCCTAAGAGGTGAGTTTGGTGCTTTCACTAAACTTTACTGAGGACAAGTAGAATAAAACAACATGTTGTATTAGTGAGCACAGTTACTCGCCTCTATAATAGACCAGCTTTTAAATAGTGATGAAGATTTAGCCAAAGGTGCTTAAGACAGGCCAGCAAAATAAGGTGGGGATTCTGACTGTTTGTGTTCTACCTTGTCAGAGGTAAAAAGAGAAGTCATAAAAACACTGTCACTAATACCATCAAATGGATACTTGTGGTGTTTCACTCTTTTTGCCAGCCATTTATGAAAAGAGCCCAAGTGATATGATACCAAGTGAGTAGTTTTCTCTTGGCCCTGTATTCTCTGATTTATCATGTAAAAAGTGACTTAATAGTCCAAGAAACACCAACCAGGCAGTATGTTCTATTCCAGAACATTGCTCTGTGTTGACAAAAAACTGTGGCTGGTGGGTGGGCTCCTCATGGTGAGAGCAACTAGAGAGACAAATGTGGTAATGTGATTTAAGACTTGCAAAACATTGAATGCCTGTAAGGAGAACAAGTAAGGGATCAGTATCAGAACATCCCATCCTCAATTCTCACTGGGACATCACTCTGAAATAAAACATGGAGATCAAAATACATATATTTCAGATGGTTCAGATGTCTTAACTGATTCAGAGAGAACTGAAATAAGCCTCTACGGTTCTCTAAAAGGAGAAAGTATCAGAAGTTACGTGTTTATTAGGACCTGATTCCTCTCAGCCAGGCATTATGTCTAAGCCTGTATTTGTGTATCTGCAGATGGACAGGGTCACAGCTTGCTGAGGGCTCAGGTGAAATACTGCATTAATAGTGCGGGGTAGAAAAAGCAAAAGGGGCGTCCAAGACTGAATATCAGTAAGTAAAAGTAGCTTAAGAAAATAAATTTTAAATTCAAGGAGCTCCAGTCTGGAACAGGACAAAGAGCCTGAGATCTGCTTGCTGGTCTGATTGTAAATTTTTTGTGGGGGCTGGGTGAAGAAATCAGATAATGTCTGTGCGTCATATGTGACCCTCTACATGCCAGTCTCATTTTATTCAGTGGAACATTCATTTCTTCTAGCATTTGTCTTATCTACGTAGATAGTGAACTTTTCAAAGTCATGACTGCTTCTTGTGATTTCTGTGTTTCTGCATTTGCAAGCACTCTGAGGGCTCTAGGAACTAAGTTATAATGCAATATAGGAAAATAATAGAAGGTCTCATGAAGTACAAAGGCCTTGAAGAGTATAGAGATATTTTTAATGCCTTTTTTTTTTCTTTACTTATAGTCCATAGCCTTCCATATCTCACTGACTGTATAATAGGCAACATAATAAGCCAGCCACAGAGGAAAACAGCAGAAAGAGCAGAAATTTATCAAAGCACATTTTCAGGCAACTCAGGAAAACTATTCTTTCACCCTTTACTCAGGGCATGGTCTACACATATTTTATATAATCACTTCATTATTTGCATCAAACACCGCAGAATAAAAAGGAAAAGGAAAGGCCATTTAGGAGGCAGTAGTCTCCAAAATCAAGGTACTTATCTGTTTTCAGATGGGATACCAGTGTGGCTGAGAATTTAGCAGACATGGTAGGTGCCAGTTTTGTAAGTGCTCGTTGACTTTCCTAGATGTTCTATCTCATTAATAGATCAAGACAATAGTTCTAAATTTAACTGGTTAGGAAACAGGAAGAACATGTACTGAATACATTGTATGGAAGGGCTATAATCTGCAAAGGCTACAAAAGGGCATTTTCTAGCTGAACATTCGCACTGCTGTTTTTAAGAACTCTGGCTCTTTAGAATGCACAAAGAAGCAGATAACAAAGCCTGGAGGCAAAAAAAATCCCCTTTCCACTGCTATATCACTGGCCAGCACACGATGAAATTCAATTTGTACCCTAGACAGAGGAAAACAAATCCATTAAGACGGTTATAAAACAACTGCCAAAGTACAACAGTTTGTGATATCAATGCTTGTTGTTACACCAAATCCAGAACCTCACAGCCTTTCGGTTCTCATTTCTGCCCATTAATTTAAATGATAAAGTCAATAGTAATTGAATGCACTATTTGTAAGTGAAACAATTACCAAAGAAAGCCCAAGAAACAACTTATTTTTTATGGGATTAAACTGTTGACTGAAATATAGAAAGGAAAAAGTAAAAGTAGTGGTAAACCTGGCTGAAAGACTTGTTTACATCTCTGTAATTTCCTGTGTTTCATCTGGTTGTGAACTCCAGAGACTGAACTATTCCTCTGGGCTTCTGCATGTTTCTAAGTTTTCTCTCTGTTCCCAAATATCCTCATGTAATGGCTGATATAAGTTTTCTTAGTGCTTTTAGATTTAAAAGCACAAGTTTCACCATTTTCTTCTGTTAATTTTAGAATCTTAATGAAAAAATTAAGACACCATAGATTCATGAATCCTTCCTGAGTGCCTGTATCCCATTCATGTGGTTAAGTGACATTCAATGCTGCTGCAAATTTAATCCACAGTGAAGCAGTAGATTGTTTCTTTGTGGATAATTTATACTATATAATTTGTATGTTCCCCAGCTCTTTCAGAATCTCAGTCTCTATCTGCTGCTTTGGGTACTGGTTATTGATTACTGAACGTTTTAAGGCTCCGTAGTGAAGATACATATAATCTGACGTTAATGAAAAACATTCAGCACACAGGGAATCTGGCAGGGGGCCCGTTTACTTTTTTGTGTGCTATACTGGTTTCACACTCATTGAATACAGCTAACTACATTTGCCTACTTCTGCTACAAAGCGGTCACAAAAGTAGAATGCACTTCATAAGAAGAGCTGACAACAACCTCCCTTGATTTTGAACATCTTTAAGCAGTCTGTCATTTTGATAAAATTAGTTTCTGGGATTGTTTCTCTTAAACATCTCTGCTAGTATGCCAGGTGTGAGAGCACATATTGTAACCATATTCTCAAGTGGAAGAATGCGTCTTAGTTGACCAAAGATTACTTCCAAATCTTTCTCCCAACTGAGTTCTCCCTGAGGCCCTTCTACTCAAATTTAAAAATTAAATTTTTTTTCTTCTTTTTTTAAATTTTCACAGCTGTTGAACACTGGGAGATTCCACTGACACTGTGGGTGCTGAGCACTTATTTTTAAAAAAGTGAAATGAATTTGTGAGCCTGAATATTAAGTATTGAACTTCAAAACTTGTGTTTTTATATGAGGGAAATCACAAACTTCTTGCTGGTGTTAATAAAATGTGAGGCAACATTTGCATAAGGTCAAGCACTTAGTTAATCCCTGGGCAGGCAGTATGAAGTATAGTGTGTGCTGACAGCATTGCCTGGAATGCCATCCCATTACCAAGCTCAACCTGGAATTAAGGTCAGTTTGTGAACTGGGTGTTAAACAAAGAATGCAGATGCTCTAAATGGAAAGTTTACAATTTTAGCAGACTGCACTCAAGATCCTGGAGATTTTTACCTCACCTATTGACTCAAGCATTACAAATCTCCGCAGTCCCCACATCCTTTTTCAAAGAAGCATCTGTTTCTCATGGTTCATTGATGTATTAACCATTTCAGGCACCAGGTGGTTTTTATGATCAGATTTAAGGCCTGACCTTACAGCCCTTACTTGAAGACTATTATACTGGGCAAAGTAGCTTTAATAACAATGGGAGAGAGCGGAGGGAAATGGCTTGTTTAATGTCCACCCATGTCTCTGAGATCATATGTAGTTGATCAGACAAAACCTGTAGCTTGTTTGCTTCCACGCCAAACAGCGTTTGCACATTCAGCTTGAGGTACTTCAGTCTTTTGGCTTCTGTAGGTTTTCATGGCAGGGAAAAACTCAGCTAGACCTGCAAAGCCCAGTGAAGGATGTTGAGTTGCCCCCCATGCAACCCACTGTCAGTAAAGCCACCAGTCCTGCCTGTGGCACTCAGAGTGGCTGCCATGGGTTGTGGGACCATCTACACAAAGTGCAGCTACGCAGGGGGTGAACAGGGGTACGAGGCGCTGTGTGCTCCTCCGACTTGTGGCAGCTGCCTCTGGCCATACTCTTAACGTACGCCTTCTACGACCTCACTTTAAGCTCTTCTTGTTTGCTGTGACCACTTGCCCTGCTTCGCCCAGTTTGCCACTAACCTGTCCCACATCGCTTGGTGTTTCAGCCTTCCCAAGGGGGTGTGATTTGTAAAGCACTCAAAACACACGCACCTTCCTCTGTAGATGAGGAGCAGAGAATGAATCTTGCATCCCAGATCATGGAACCGTAGTCCTTGATGCACCCCTATAAAATGTTTGGGCGTACAGTGTCAAGGCAATACATAAGGCCTAAAGGAGTCTGAAGAGTATGAATTCTGGCCTATGCGTTTTCAGTCATTCTCTTCGAAAGGTTTGTTAGATTTGAATGCAATGATGGAGTCGTATTTTCCATGGGTATCCTTTGGGATTTCTGGCTTTTTCTTTAGGACTCATATATCCACTCCTAATTCAATTCTGTAGGCTCAGCAGGGACTGCAGTTTTTATCAACATAGATTATCTTCCTAAAAAGAGGCAAGGCCTTGGTGAGACAAGCAGGGGAAGCCTGCCTCTGTAATGATTGTGCTGTGGATAATAAAGAGAAATTATATCCCAAATGATAGCTATCAGCCTGGCAATATTCAAGCCCACTGGAAATGAATGGACAAATTAGAACAAAACTGTTATTTTCCTTTTCGGTTATTTATCTAAAGGCTTTTCATGGTACATGATACGAGAGTTCAGTGAAAGTCCAATTTTCTACCCAAGACATTTTCTGTATCTCTATTAAACTGAAGAGATGAATAGTATTTTTCTCCTGACCAGTACAGTATTTTCTCCTGCTTGGGCAGGGCCCACAAATTGGAAGGGAATAGATGAATCCTTAGTTTAGCTGTGCTCTACACTTAAAGCATGTAAAACACACTGGGATAATGAGGTAAGGAACTTGTGGAAGCCAAGAGTTTGAATCAATGAGATGTGAGAAGACAACACAGGTACCTGGGAAGAGGCCTGGATAGGCAAGAAGGGGAAGACTGCTCTTCAGTCTATGTCTTAGGACTTACTTGACTCATCTTCATGTTCTCTACCTTATTTCTTTTTTAACTTGTGGTGTCTCTTTAACTTGAAAAACAGAAAACAGAAGGTGATTTACGAAAGTTATTGTTGTTGCTTAGAAAGAATATAAGGAGCTCTGTTGCTCTTAGTGCATAAAAACTACTCGAAGTGGCCAACTGCTTTGTCGTGTGAAAGTGTGTTCCCCTCAGAGGGGAAGAAGTTGTATTTTCTAGGAAAGCGATTGTATCTTAATGATGTTTAGAGAAAGAAAGGAAACTGGCAAAAAGCAAAATATAGCCTAAGAGTAAAGCCAGGCCTTGTGGTTTTGCTACAGTAGTTCCTTGTTAAACTAAGTTCTTCCAGAAAATTATGTTTTGTTGGGGATTGTGAAATGTCTAACTTAATGAGAAACAAGCATGCTGCCAGGGGCCCTACATGGACACTAACCAATGAACAATGTTTTCTACCAACACCATCAACAGGAACTCAAATGCAGACAGTTTGAGGAGGGCAAGGGAGACCCTGTTGAAAACCAGAAAATATGATAGAGCAGTGGGGGAAAACTATTGTCAATGTAATTGTTTGGATTTGCCTTGGTTTGGGGTTTTTTTTGTTGATTTTTGTTTTACTTCTGCCTCCTTATACTTGGTTCAGGGACTTGAAACATCTGTTATTTTGCAGAAAACCAGTAAAATTTATTAAATAGGCATGGAATTTTCAGAAATTCTGGAGTCAATGCCTGACAAAGAAACTAACCCGTTTTAGAGTATATATAATTATCTGTTTCTATGAAACTTACAAAGCACATAATAATTACAGAGGAAGGAAAATAACAAATAAGAAGAAATATAGAATGGCAGAATGTTCGTGGTTGGAAGCAACTACAGGAGACCACCTAGTCCAACCCCCCTGCTGAAGCAAGTTCACCTACAGCAAGTTGCACAGGATCACATCCAGGCAGGTTTTGAGTATCTGCAGAGAAGGAGACCCCTCTCTGCTCTTTTCCATATCACACACAGAAGTCTCTCAGAAATCTAAAGCAGAATATGCAGTTAACAGCTATCCCCAGTGGTGTTCTCTGTTATCCTTATTGCATGACTCTCCATCTTTCATCCTAAAAAGAAATGATGCGTGTGGCACCTTAAAGGAGAACAGGAAGGTATATAATCTGAAATCGTAATTAGAAACGCTAGTTAAATATTCAGCAATACCCAAGCTTTACAGAGACTGTGTCAAGACATTTTCCCCTACCCTGCATCCCTTGTGCATTAGAAGTATGCTCAGTAAAGACTCTTGCACGTTGAACAGTTCATGCTAAGGGTTGCTAAGCCATACTAAGGTCAAGATCCAGACAAACTGAACCTCACCTGTAGAGACAAAACCATGAAGCAATGAGAGAAAATGGTAAGCAAGATACAGGAAATAAAAATGGGCAGATGAAAGACTTGAATGCCAGAGCAAAAAAACAATCCTGAACTAAACATTGGAAAGAAACAAAAAGTATGAAGTGGAAGACGCCATGGCATGAGTACGTATGCAGTAGGTAATGTAAAAGAAAAAAACCCTCAGATTCAAAAAATGTTCACACTAAAAAGTATCTGATAATCTGATAATCATGCATCTAGAACATAGTTAAAGACATAGACTATAGAATATAGGTGTAGGTATAAACAAACTGAGCTGAGAATAAAGGTTCCAGGGAATTCTTGCTACCAACCATACAAAACCTGTTCACAAGGTGATATACTCTCTTTTTCAGCACAAGTGTGAACATCTGCATATACATTTAGCTGAATTGCCATGAATTTGCCTCTGTCACGGGAATGGAAATTGCAGTGAAATCTTCATTCATAAAAATTCAAGAGAGAGGAAAATCATAATGAATGTGCTACCAATTGTATTTTGAATATAATGATAATATAATAAACATCAGTGAATAAAGCCACAATATAAATAGAAAATATATTCTATATTAGCATATAATAAATCTGCATACTAGTACCAAAGAAATGTAATATTTACTAAGAATAATGATATTTTTACCATAATAGAAGGTTGATTCTATGTATTACTGGATGCTAATTTATTTATATGCCAATGGTGATAGCAATTCCAAATCAAACGTTCACTGTCCAAGGTGTGACAGACCCTGATTTGGGCTGCAGTATAAACACATTTCCTGTAGATTAGGGTAATGCCACCGTATGTTAGCAGTCTCAGGCACCAGCTACCTGATCCCAGGATTGTAAAATTACAGCCTACTTAGGCATT
Organism: Grallaria varia; assembly: GCA_013396735.1. Taxonomy (NCBI): domain Eukaryota; kingdom Metazoa; phylum Chordata; class Aves; order Passeriformes; family Formicariidae; genus Grallaria; species Grallaria varia. The sequence continues at coordinate 336,467 of VWZG01011923.1, read as the reverse complement.
CAGGCTAAACCTGCAAAAGGCTCGCTGCCTGGCTGCACAATCCCAGCCTGAATTTGTGGGAGTGCAGGAGAAATGCTCAGTCTCTAACCCTGTACCACGATACAATACAGGGGGCTCACAGTGAATAGCAGGTTTTTACAGCTCAATGAATAAACTATGTGGGAAAAGTGTGGTTTCCAATGACCTTTCTAGTGTTATTGACCACTGGGATTTACCAGATGCTCTTTCCTCTCAGATTTGAGGGTTATAATTATGAGTGGCAGTAAAAGATGCACCAGGAGAGCAGCACAAGTTCAAATGGGGGTCTCGAGAGACCGGTCCCAGGAGAAGAGCACTCTTTAGGGCAATATAGCACAGTATTTTATCTTACGAATTCTAGTATTATTAGAAATACAATGAAAAAGATGACAAACCTTATGAATTTTATAGGTTTAGAAGGTGTGGAAACTTCAGCAAAGCATCCAAATATTGCTTGAGCTTATCAAACTTTTTCTAGCTCTTTGATATTTATTATACACACATGCTTATAATTATAGCATCAAACAAACACATCTCAGATCCTGAGTAAAAGAGTTTTAAGAGTTCCTTCATAAGATCTATTGTATATTTCTAAGGGAAAACAAAGAACACATTTTGGTTTTATTGCTATTTGTGCTCACTGTAGCTTTCTGGGACTGTAGAATTGCAGTATAGAGGCATTCCTAGAAAAAGACAAAGGACCCTTGCGCAGAATCTGCCTTTATTTTGCTCAGTTTAACTTTCCCAATCAATACCTTGCTTTCCTCAGCATTAAAATTCATTGATTTACAGAAATGACAATCCCTTTCAATGCTTTTTAAAATTTGCAGTCCTGACTAGGAATTCATGAGGCATTCAGCTGTGGGGGTTTGTGTCAGACAATCTTTCTGACTACCATTATGGTCCAGGTTATTTTACCACCCTAAATAGCTCGTGCTCAACCTCTATAAAATGCAGAAAATTTTTCAACTCTTGTTGAATAAGATGTGTGTTTGTTAAGTGCTTGATGACTTTTTATATTTCTTGAGAACTGTGACTATTTTAATGAGTTACGAAGTAGTGAAGATTTGCGTGTTGTCCAAAGCCAAAATGTTTAATTTAAGGTTTTCCTATAGCATATGCACAGATTTCCAATATATTCTGGGTTATTTGTTGTTGCTGGGTTTGTTTTTTTCTTTCCACTTCTGGCTCCACTCCTTTCAAAGCTTAGTGCTAAAGTTTCCCCAGGCAGCATTTTCCAAAACAGCTCAATTTGTTGGTGTCATAGGCTTGCTCAGCACACACAAGACACATTATTCCTTATTTATTTTGAGTTCCAGTATAAACACATTTGCAGCATTAAGACCGGCTGCCTTCTGCATGCCTGTGATTTCTGCTTGGTGGGTGCCAAGCTGCTTCTGTAAACCTAAGGGTGTAGCCAGAATCCACTTTGGGTGGCTTTGGTAACCCAGTGTGTTGTTCACCTTATACCCAGCAATACTGGTTAATACAAGTCAGAGCTGTAGCAGAAGATTCTGTGTATTCTTGTATATTTTCATTTCATCTGAAACAAGGAAAATAAAAATGGCACTGGGCTCATTTACCAAATGATGTTTATGATGCAAATGGCACGGAAGGTCTGTGTAATAATTCTGTATTAACACTGGGACGCTTCATACAAGCATATATGTGTGTGTTGGCAGCCTTTGTTTTTTAGCATATGTGTTCCACCCTCCCTACCAGCTTCTTGTCTAGCAGCAAATATTATTAAACAGGAATGCAAGCAATACTGTGTGTGCCATGGTTAGGAGCAGTCATGAACCTAGGCAGAATACAGGTAAAAAGAAGCTACAGCAGAGAGCACAAGCACAGACACCCTGCCTGCTGCCTTCTAGTGTGTGTCCACCTTTTCTCCATGCCTGGCCATACCACCACCAGAGCAGTCAAGTTCATTGCTGGTCTAATGAGGCATAGCTCATTGATACTGCATACAGTTGACAAGGAAAACTGCTATTTTTTTTGAGGTGCTGTAGTGTATTGGAGGGAAAAGAGGTAGAGAATGTTGTTCATGTGATGCAGTATTCATCGAGTTAGAGACTGGATGTTTGCTCTTTCAAAATTAAAAAAAAAAAAAAAGGTTTTCTAAGGTGAGGAAGTTGTTCAGTTTTGTATTTGACTTTGCAGACATTACTGGATTCTTACTGGTTTCCTTCATTTTATCTTTTCTGAGTTAGAGGTCCAAGGAGGCACACAGGCTTTGGAACATTTCAGCAGGTGTTTCCTACACATAGGTAGTACAGTAATAGTGGATTAGAAATACACTTAACGTGTTAGGGCCAGAGTTTCAGCTGGCATAAAGAGGTATATTCCCACTGAAGTCAAGAATCTGGCCTTATGCTATCTAAGCGCTTCAAACCTTCAAGACTTGGCTGCAAACCTTGAGAACAAGCTTTGTTGCAAGACTTTCAGCATTGAATGCTTGCACTTGGACCACAAAAATATCCTTTCATACAGTATTTTGGCACTTCACCTTCTGGTTTGGGCCAGAATCGAGATGTACATGAACATGGAAAATAAATTTTAAAGCAATGGAAATGTCCAAATGGAAACTTCAGATGAGTCTGTGCTAATATTTAGTTTGAGGGAAAACTTCTGATCACAGTTGTTTTTATGTGTACCATTTCATTCATCTGTCTTTCAGTAGTGGTAATTTTGAAATGCACTGAGCTTGAAGCCTCCCAGGGGGGAAAAGATAATCTTGCGGTTAATGCACAGAACTAGGAGTCAGGAGTTCTGGCTCCTCAGACATCTAGAGTGATTTTAGGCAGTTCACTTAAGCCCTGATTCAGCAAAGTATGTAAGCATGTGAGTAACTTTAAGTACTTGAGTGGCCTTATTAAATCCAGTAGTGCATTTTAACAGCACCATAGAGTTACAGAGCAATGTAAACAGTTTCTGCTAATGATGAATAAACAACTGTTATTCCTCACGCTCTGTGTCTGAGCTTTGATAAACAACAACAGAGTGACCAGGGCAATCAAGCGGTTCCGAGCACTAAGAGGAATATTGATAAGTATGCAACACTGGACAAGCTTTGAAAAGAAACATAATTTTTTCCTTGCTCTTGCCTGGACAAAACTCCCCTCTGTAAGGTCTTCAGGCATCCTTCTGAGTTTCTGGGGGGCTTTTTTTTGATTTTCTGATGTAGTAACTAAATAGCTGCCTAAAAGCACAAAACCTAAATAAAGTGTATTCAGATGGAAAATGCCTACAACAGAGTTGTAGGGAATGGCTCTGAAGTGGTGAAAGAGCTAAGGAAACAGTTCCTTCTGTGAGGAAGAACATTTGTGTCAGGGGACTCTTGGATAGGGTCTGGAGTTTCATAAACACCAGTTCTGATTGTCAGAACTTCCTTCTCCAAATACTGAAAATAGTTTTATGTAGAAATGCATAATAAAGCACAGGGAGTGAGGGGGTGCATTATCCATCACTCTGCTTTATTACTGTGCTCAGGAACTAGCAATGGCTAGTGTGAAATATGTTGTTTCTCCCAGCAGAATCCCTATAAATGGGAAAATCAAAACTTATTCTACCGCCAAATAAACACACTAAAGGTTAAATAATGTTGTGCTAGCTAGTGTTATTTGCTCACAGCCCACACGAAGAACTGCTGAATGGAGCATGACCCCTGAGACTCTCTAGTTATGCTCGGGTGGGGGTTAATTTGAAATCCTCTTTAAAATGGTGTTGCACCCTTGCTTCCTACTGCGAAAAAGACCACAAGCTATGACTGAAACAGCTTCACATCCCTCAGAGCCCCTCACGTCTCCTTTTGCACCAGGAGAAAGGGTCTCTTGCATGGTAGCATCCCCTAAGACAGCGGGCACCTACCACAATTCTGTGTCCAGAAGAGATTCTTTCTCATAGTTCCAAAAGAGTAAAAACACATTGTCTTTTTGCAAGTCCTTAGAGATCCTGGCTGCAGTCCTATGCAGGAAAAAGGGCTATAGAGACAAGCCCTAATTTTTGTACCAGGCTACCTGTATTGCAAAGGAATCTGTTCTAACTGGCACCTCTTCTCCTCCTGTACTCCCTGCCTTGGTCCCACTGCCTCACATCCTAGCTGAACTTGTCTAGTTAGGTGTTTAATGGGGGCATTTTTGCCCTGCCATTGGAAACTTGGCAGCAACTATGGATATCTCCATGTCATTGCTGATTGCATTGCAACTTTGCCTACAGAAAATGTAACCAGAGGGTAATTCTTCCCTCTGGATTCAGACTAGTGTGCAGTTCTCCATTTTACCATAGATTAGACCACAGGTTTCATACATAAGCTTGTACATCTCATCTAAATAGCTGAAAAGTAGGGAAGGCAGCTCAAGAGCATCATCACCAAGATACATAAGTTTACATGAGTTATTTTCCTTAATCAGCTACCTGAAGTTTTATCTCTGCAAAGCCTTCCTTGCTAGAGTGGACATCTCAGGGCCCTTCTCTCTCCTAAGCATTGTTGGGATTCACCAGGAAGGTCTTTTGACACTGAGGTGGTAGGATTCACTTGTGGAAATTTTCCGTCCCCCAAAAGAATAATTCCCACCATGTCTTATGCTAAGCTTGACTGAAAGGAATGCAAAGTCCTCATTCAGATCCCAAAAATGTGTGTGTATTTAAACCCACAAAGATGGACCAGAGCCTAGGATCCTTCCAAAATTTAGATTTCTTACTCTTCATTAATAAAGATTTTTTAGCAGGCTGCAGACTTTCCATCTTGCAAATTGAGATGACAATGACTCTCTACCTTTCTGATAATGGAGGGATTTTGCAAAGAAAAATAACCAAGATAGAGTGGGGCATTGAGATATATTAACTGAGGATTCAAAAGTATCTCAAAAGCCTATTCTGGACTTGCAAGAAAGTTATTGATTAATCTCCTCTAATCTACTTTCCCTGTTAATGAATGTAAATTAAAAGGATTTAGTGTTGTGTATTAGCTAGAATGATTCTTAAAAAACCCTGAAAATTCATAAGAATTTTTAAAAAGCAAAGTAATCCTAGAAACTGAATTAATTTCATCTATACTTGTATTCAGTTGCTGAAATATATTTCTTTCTTCATGGCTGAAGCACAAAATCAGCACACAAAAATGTTTCCATGGGGGACTCAGTAGCTTTGTTGGTCCCCAGGATCATCATTCTCAGCATGACCAGTCTGAGGAGGTTCAAGGCTCTAATTTTGATGTTATTTTTGGAAATGGCTTGGGTTTCTGCAGTTTTGGCTTTAAATGAGATCGGAGTCATGCTTCTCAGCCTCAGCTGCCAAGCTAAACTTTTCCCTTGGTGTGAAAGCACATGTTTACCCATGTGCAATCTAAGCTACAATGTCTTGCTGTAATTGCATTTGTAAAACGTCTTCCTAAAAATACTACCTCTCAAGAGTATGCTCTTTTATTTTTCTCACCCGAAAGGGGAAAAGAGTTAAAAAATGCAAGTGTCATGTATTGTACATTAACTAGTTTATTTTAGAATGAAAATAACCTGCGGCATCAGATGCTATTATTACTGTTAATTCATTGCCTCACAGTATCTGCCTCTGTGTGACTTGATGAATTTCCCCTACCCATTCATTATTGCAAATGCATTTCCAAACACTTCATATAAAGCAGGCTTTAGATAGCTCACCACATTCTTATGAAAAGCAACATTGTGAAGCAGTGACGGGGAACAGTCACATAAAACAAATCCTCAGCACCCACTCCCCAGCAGCACAAAGAGAATAATCCATTGACAAGAATAAGTTGTTTCATACACATAAACTTGGATTCCAGGGAAACCGCATTTGCTGTGCTAGTATATTAAATTCTGTTGAGTAGTTTCTAAAGGCTGCCCTAATTCTGCATACCTGAATTCGGCACCTCGCTGCTGCATATCTGCTGATAGACTGTAAAATCAAATTGAACTGGGCAGCCTTATGCAAGGGCTACTAGCACACTGGTTTGACCTATTTGAAATCTAAAGCTTCATTAAACTGCTTCTGCCAAATAAAAACTAACCTGAGCCCTCCCAAAAGTCAAACCACATTTCCATTGTGGTCCAAGAGCAATATACTGTAATGCCCGTTTATGCTCCTAGTCCTGTCTGTCCTTGAGGACTGACTCCAAGGCAGCTCTAGCTTCTATTTGCAGCTACAGAGAAATTCTTTTAATGAAGAGTAAAGGAAAGACTTGCTGAAACACTGTCTCATCCAGTCACTCCTAGATACTCTCTGGCCACCACTGCACACACTGCTCTGGCCACTCTGTCTGCCAAGAGATTTTCCAGTGAATGCTGAAGTTACTGCCCTTAGCAGCACAACCTTTACCTCTTCGATTGCCCTTCAGACAGGGACCTACAGCTCTGTTACTGATAGCAGAATACCAGGAAACCAGAAATTAATAAAACTTGTTGTTATTTTTCCTTTTCTATAGACATTTCACACTTTTTGTTCAGGTAGCAGATGACAGTGCTCAAATAATACACACAAACGTTAATCTTCTACTTATGGCATAACTGGGAAGAGACTGCCTGGTAAGTCTCACTAGAGAGGTTGTTCACTGAAGATTTCTACCTCCATATTGTAGAGGCAAGGGGCCTAAATGTACAATGAAGTTTCAAAATATTCATCTTGCCAGAACTTTTTACCAGCTTTGATTTCCCCCTGCTTCTAAGGAGTGCTGCTAAACTTCTGTGACTTCATTAACGTCTAGTGCAAATCTATCCATCATCATGGCACACTGATTTCTCTTGTGGAGAAACTTTTACAAGGTGTGTCTTTACTAGAATTTCTAACAATTCTTGGGCAGACAAATCCATGTACCATGGAGATAAATGTGTATATTTTCCTTTTCTCAGAATGCTGACAGTCATGCACAGAAGAAGAAGCAAAAGCATTGTATAATATATTTGTACAAATCAGCCCCAAAAATACCTCCTCGCATTTCTTATCCTATTCAGGACCCAAAAGCTGTATCTGCAGAGTTTTTCATAAGTACATTAGAAGTTCTCTTAGCACTTTTTGCTGGGTTTCTCTTACCACGTATCACTGCGTTGCTGAATTTGATCACCTAAATCCTAAATCCATATAAAAATACATGACCAGCCATCCTAGGGCAAGTCAAGGATTTCTCCAATTCACTTTGACAGCAGTGATAGCAGACATAAACAATGGCTTTTTTCTTAGATGTCTTCTCACCCCTTAGTAGCATGGGGCTTAGGGAACCACTGGAGTTGGAAACTGTATTCCTTTTAATAGCACTAGAGCTACTTCTAATGAGTTCTCTATTACTACTCAAAGAATCCATTTAAACTTTTGGCCTTCACAGCGTTAGGTTGTAATGAGTTCTAAAATTCAATTATATGCTATATGAAAACATTACCTCTTTCATCTATGAGCTGAATATCTCTCCTTGATGATGTCGCTTCTGTAAGTACTCTACTTCTCTAAGTACTCCTTTTCACATGTTAATTCTAATTAGCATCAGAAGATCAGGAAGACACAGTAGATATCTGGAAAAACAGCAATAAAAATAATGCAACTTTCTCCTCTCATTTTAAGGACATATTCATATCTGCATTTCTAATCAAGTTTATTAGCACTTTTGCTTTGCATACATCAGGAAATATTCATAAGAACTGTGTGGAATTCAGTTATTCATGAGAAATAATGATATAGGAAAGGTTAAAAACAATCTGGGAAAAATTCTTTATCAGAAACAATCAGAGAGGTTGGTTGCTGCAGAAAGAAAAGGAAGGGGGAAAAAAAGTTCTACTGGGCTTGATACTGAGTCATCTGTTTATTCCCAGTGTATGATGAGATAAGTACAATTTGCAAAGTTTCAGTTTGGCTTATGGTTTGAAACACTCTGCATACCAGAAGGATTCAATTTGGAGGTGAAGAGAAGGTGCCTTACTGTGATCAATGTATACAAAGCTTTTACAGTAAAATGACAATAATGGAAAATTCACCTGTTCCCATTTTTCATTACGAAATAAAATCCTGGACTGTATATTTCAAGTGCTTGGCTGAAGTTCATAAATCTGATGACTGAAAAAGGGAAGATTTATGATTTCTTACTGTTTGATATGAAGCAAGCTAGCTAAGTGTGCGGTCTTTGCTAAGTTTTACTTCAAGACTTGGATCTGCTTTACAGCATAACTTGTCGGCTGCAAATTACAATGAATTGAGCCTGGTGATAGCCAAAACTAAACCTGTCCTGCAACTGGGACATTAAAGCTGATGCTGTATTCTGTCCTGTTTGAATTTCTTGCATGACACCCTAGCAACCCTATTGCACAACTCCTTAATCTAAACTAGAATAGCTTTAGAAAGAAAGACCTTTGGACTCATTATAGGGAAGAGAAAAAAATGAGAATAAATTGATAATTATGCTTAGGAGAACAAAAACAGGCAGGAGATATTAGTGCACTCTGTGAACATCTGAGAGGGAGTAGAGTGGTTGATTCTACATGGCACTGCTGACAAAAAAACTAATGGCCTTAAAGTGGGAATGACCAAACATAAGCTGGAAGGGAGAAGAGGTTATCAGCTCACTGCACTGTGAGGTGCTGATCCAGCCTTCCAGCAGGACTAGCAGGAACAGAAAGCATTGGATTCGTTTCCTAGGCAGATTCTACACTACGGTTGCTACCTGTAGTAAAGGGCTGCATTCACTGACCTGTTTTTCTCATAAGGTTTGGTGTTCCTGTCTTCAGATACATACTTGCTTTTAGTTCACCAAGCTGTTAACCCTGATACAGATTTTCAGTCCAGATTTTTGGCCAGTATGATCTTCACTGAAACCAAAAATAATATTTGTTAGAAAGAACTGCAGCAAAGTCAAATGCTTTGATTTCTCAGGCACAAACAGAACTCACCAGATAGGGTCATAAGACAAGAAGAGCGAGTACAAGGCATACCTTCACCCCACTGAAATTTTTTTTACAGATGTTCTGCTAATTGGTAGCATATTTGATTTCCTTCTGTTGAGGTTCCTGACACATGAAAGAGCACTGATACTACACCTGAGCTCACAGAGAAAACAGTTTTCAGATGTTTTTCAATACCTGAACTTCAGCAGATAAAATTTTTGTGATTTGCCTCCAATTATATCTTTAATGAGCTGAAAAGAGCACTGAATGTCAGCATTCCAAACTTCAGGGCGACTTGGCTGTGGGTCCAGCTTTTGCAACTTGGCCCAATTTTTAGTATACATTCATGTATCTTCTATTTATGTTTTCTTATTCATCTTACTCATCAGTAAATGTTGTTTTCAGAGAATTCTCTCAATTTTTATCTATGTCAACATTATGTTTGCCAGGCACAGTATCATTACTGAAGTAGGAATTTCACCTTGTGCCAGCAGAAGTCATGGGACTTGTGCTTGAAGGCAGCCCACAAATCATTCTCATTAAAGGAATAACGGCAACTAATTCTGAGACTTGTATTGTTAAGTGAAGTTAAGTCAATAGTGAAGCCACATGAGCATTGTTTCACCTTCTGGAAAGGGAAGGAGTGTTTCTGCTCAGTGGAGAGCTGGTAATCCTGCTTCAGGCAGAAGGCAGGACTTTTTGGAAGTCCCTTCCACACAGAAGTCCCTTTCTGTGAATTACTATGATCAAAATTACCCAGTTTATAGTATTTTTATATTAAATGCCCAGTGAAGTACTTTTAGTTTTGCCTTCAAGTAATCTCTCTGAGAAGTCACATTGTCTGGGAAAGTGAAAAGATTTTCTAGGCAGCCTGAAATAAAGACATAACTGCAGGTTAAAATGCTTTCTCATTGCAAAGTGGGTGCTTTGCATGGCATCATCCTCTTCATCCTTTTCAGTCATCCTTTTCTCTGTAACAAACTCACTTTTATTTCAGTGGTATATGGCCAGGATCTCAGTGGCAGTGGGTTGTCATATTTCAGTGATAATGTATTTACCCTTTGTGATTGTTAAAAGCATCTTGAAACAAGTATTTCTAACCATAAGTTATTTACATTCTTTTAATTACAAAGGGATCAGAAAGTACAAAATATATTTACATTTTCTAGGGCGAAGTTCTTTATTCAGATTCACATTTTACAGAAAATATGTGATCAAAAAATAGGAGTTTCCAAAATTGAAACTGGAAGTAACTAAAGGCTGGGAATGGGCTGGTAAGCTAGAAATTTGAGGTTGCAAAATGAAAGTGGTTAGAGGACACAGGCAAGTTGAACTGAAAAGAATGACAGCCCTACATTAATAAATCAGATTCTACTAAACAAGTTAAATGTGTTATTTATTTATATATATGTGTTACTAAACTTTCGTCATGACTCAAAATGCACGTGCTTAATCTGTAGAGGGAGCTTTCTGAGACTGCAGAGCAACACCACAAACCCAGTGTCACGATGACTTTACAATACATACGGTTAAATACTTTATTGCATTTTTTTCCAATAAAAGGCTTAGAAAGAGCCCACTAGCTTACAATTTTCTTTGGCAAAAAAATTCTGATTTAAACACAACAAAAAGACTTGCATGGGTTCAAGAAGGTTGACCAAAGCACTGTTTGTTGCTATCATTGGAACACTATCAAATTATGCGTCCAAAACAAATGAATCTGAATGGAAGTAGTTAAAATACTGAAGGAGAACAGTCCAATTGTTTTAAAGATATTATTGCTAGCAGTATCCTCCTCCATTTGAAATCTGCATTGGGAGATAGGGACCCACTTCAAGTAAATGAGTCACTTTTGCTTCCTAGCCAGAACAATTAAACTTCTTGTATAAAACATGACCTGAAGCCTGCCCTTCACCACATCATCCCTCCTCAAAATCCCAGAGGTCAGCTCTGACATTTAACAGCTCACAAATTCAATTTCTTAGCTCCTGAGGCCAACTTCATGCTTTTGAAACCAAAACTTTGTTACTGAGATTGATATACGTGCATGGATTTGCAAGTATAAATAGGTGTATGCATATATACAGCAAGCACATGGTTTTGCATCCAGTCTATTCAATATTTTTTTATCATTCTGCAGAGATAACATCTTTGTGTCTCTCTTTTGCATAGCTGTCATGAGTTGTAAAGGCACACATTGTCACACCAAACACTATTTTGGTGCTGGTGCCAAGATATGAGCCTGTCACATGAAACTGCACAACACAGACTATAGAAAGAAGCCAAAAAACAGTTAATGCATTTTGCAACTTGGTATTTTTTATTGCTAGCAGCTGAGTGGTTTTAGGTGGTGTGTTTTAGGGTTTTTTAGTTGGTTGTGGTTTTTTTGGTTTGTTTTATTTTGTTTTGCTTTGCTTTATTTTTTTAAAAATTGTTATTGATTTCTTGCCACATTGTACATACAATTCCCTAAAAACATTAACTCATTTCTGTGCCAGTTTTAAAGATTAGCTCATCTGGGTTATGGACTTTGGTGTGTAGGTGTTGAGTGCTAAATACAACTTAATTTCTCATTTTTAAAAGGCATTCTTAACAATAACAACTGCTTAATTAGTTTGATCTTCAAAGCAATTTATGTTTTATTCTGTACTGGGATATAAATAAGGCTATTGGCTGGCAGGTGCAGTTTGAAGGGTCAGGAGGAGAGAATTTTAAGTTATTTGTACATATTTTGCCCATAATTTCCTCACTCTTCCAGGATGTTTCTTTATTTTAATGGTGGTAGGAGTCCTTATAGTAACAGTCATAACTCAAAGTTCAGTAATTTACAGTGAATGAAGACAAATAGAACGCGACTTCCTTACCTACACCACTTCTTCCAGACAAGTTCCCTGGGCGCAGAGGAGCAACGAATTATTTCAAGCATTTGATGAGGACCGAATAAAACCGAAACTACAGATGAAGAGGTTTTGTCTGATTTTATTCTTCAAAAGAGCTTCCTGGTGATATGCAAACTGTATACCCAGGCTTCCCTAATGCAACTCATTTGTGAAATCCATTTTGCTACACTGACAGAAAATAATAATAATTGTATATTTTAAAAAATGCTACCAAATAGCAGGTCCAGTCTTTTTCTAGGTTTTTAAAGACGTTTGGTCTCCACACTTTCAGACTCTGCCATGAATGTGTCAGAAGGGGGAGATGACTGGAAAAGACCCACTGAAGATATGTATTTGCTTTTAAAGTGTTAATGAAGACTTTATGTCCTGAAAAAGCTCCTTCCTAAACAAACAAATAACTTAGAAAACTCAGCCATAATAATGCAGCAAACTCCACTGTGTTCTTGCTAGCCAGATTTCACAAGATGGCCACTGAGGCCCTGTAAAATTAAACCAACAGCTCATCACAGAACTTCACAGTGTGCGAGAACATAGAGATGGAGAAGCCCAATTAGATCATCCACTCCAGCCCACCCTTCTCCTCTGCCAATGATACAAACTTCCATGGTGTTCTCATTTTGTGCTAGCTCAAGGAAAATGAATTTCATCTCATATAAAAGAAAGAATGTAGGGTCAAACATTAAGAGAGAGTACAGGCTGTACTTATAATAGCCAGTGCAACTCTCCCAAACTCCCTTCCTTCAATCAAAAAAAAAAAAGAAAAAAGAAAAAAGAAAGAAAGAAAACCCAAATCATCCAAGCAGCTGAACATTATTAACATTATTTTAGTATAGTTTTGATAATTGCAGACATTAGCAGATGGAGGTAATCTTGGTTTTGAATGACATGGTCTGTGTCCTGATGTACCCTTCTCACAGTTGTAATCATATCATGGCACCGAAACCCGTGCTGATGTTATAGTGTCTGATGGAGAAAAAAAAATATTTTTTTTTTCCTGTTGGCAGATTATTCTTTGTTTTAAGGAAAACCAGACTTTCCTATACCTCTCATAAACCAGTTTCACACAGACAATATGCTCCTCTCACTTTGCATTTTGTCCAGTCTAAATCTGACTCCTTGTCTCTTAAGCTATCACTTCAGAAAACATCCTGATTTTATCTCGCAGCATTCATTTGATCAACACTGCTAAAGAGTAAAAAAATTAACTTAGGTTATTTTTCGGGGTGTTGGTTTTTTTGAGTGGCTGATTTCTTTTTCTTTACCTTCTTTTCCTTTTATCTTTTGAACTCCAAAGAACCAGAACTGTTGGAATCCCACTTCTGAATTAACTGACAGGGATGAAATTGCTCAGCTCCTCAGCAAACAGAATGATTACATCTGAATCTGCACAACTCAGAGCCTTTTTTTTTTTTCACTTTCCTGGGCAAAAATGCTGGACACTGCTTTGCAGAAGTCTGCAGAAGAGACTTGCCACTCTGGAAAAAATGGGTCTTTATGGGCAGGTTTTTTCGACAGAAAACAAGCCTGGGGTGGTGCTTCAAGGGACAAAGTGTGACTGGAGCCTGCACGGCATTGCAGCTGCAGGAGGGAAGAGGCAGGGAAAAAAAAATCCCAGGCTGGCACCTCCTGAAGCATGTTCAATACCACATCCAAAGCTAGACGATGGGGTAGATCAGTAGAAACACCAGGTGACTGAGACCAGGGCAGGCCAAAGTAACGCAAACTTTATTCTTTGGCAAGGAGAAATGTTTCTAAGACTTCCATAGCTCTTGCCATTTGCAACAGAGATGCCCATTAAAACGCTTACAACAACAACCACCCTCCTTTTTTTTGTATTTTCCTTTAGAAGTATTGTATAATAATTGGAATTTGAGCCGAGTTTTCCAAGAACTCAAGTTGTGCTAAATGAATATACACCCTCTCTCTATTTCAAGATACACAGTAAAAATAATGCTCTAAAAATAATGTGTTTCATATGTGTTTGTGTATGTTACAAATTAGCTGTTATTTTAAATGTTTCACTATAAAAAGCCTCCACACAACATCAGAAGGGAGTCCTGCCCTAAACGATACTATAGGGGTATATTTAAATAATTGCTCAAGTTCCAGTTTTTATTCTGATGCAATTAAAGTGTGTTTTACCTGCTAATCAAAATTAAATAAAAATTATTAAGTGTTAATTTACATTTAATTCTTTTTCAGAAAAATAATACTGCATTTCTGTGGTTCACCATATAATGCACAAAATGAACCAAAAAAGAACATTCCCCTATAGAAGCTATACTACTTAGGAGCTATACAGGAGAATGTTAATTCCACAAGTTATAAAACAAAATACTCCAAAAACAAAATACTGCTTTCATACCATAGAAAAACCCTGCTCCTTTGTCAGCTGAACGTGGCTTAAGGTCTCACTCATGTAAATTATTACTTCGGAAAAACATCTTCCTTGCCTGAGCCAACATACTTAAACATGGTATGGGAGTGGGATGAACAGCTTCAAGTTATTTGCCAGGGAGCTGCAAAGATATTCAAGAATAGTGTTTTGTTCTTCCCAGGAGAAAATAGACAGCAGAACACAACCCAGGAGACTTATTTTAGAGCAGAAAATTAGGTTGTTAGGTAAGTTTCCTCAAAAATTGTTCAGAAAACTCTGGGTTTATTTTAAGAAATAGTCGAAATTGAAATACTGTGGGAAAAAGTGCCACCATCCTCTCTCATAAAAATGCAAGAATGTTTGACTCTTCAGCATCCAGACTAACCTGGTCGTTGCTGTGTTGTGTCACCACACAATGTCTTTTTCTCCTGGTCTAGGATAGAAGTGATTAGTAGACTGAAGTGGTAATTGAGTAGTACCAGTTACTACCAAATTAATAAAATACAAATGGAGAGTAAATTTCTCCCAGATCTCTCAGTGGTGGATGTGATTTCATAGAAATTATAGAAAGATTTGTGTTGATAGCGACCCTAAAGAGCATCCAGTTCCAACCCCTTGCCGTGCACAGGGTTTCTACCCACTAGATGAGGTTGCTCAGGCCCCATCCAACCTGGCCTTGAACATTTCCTTTATTATTTGAGGTTTCATCACAAAATACTTCACCACATTATTTCTCTTCCATTGGATCTATATGGTTCTTGAATCAATAAAATTAATTATACAAACTTACATTATATGCTGAATTATGAAAGAAATACATTAGGGCTGAATTACATCATCGATGCCAACTGCAACTTCAAAAAAGACCGATTGCCAACTAACACCAGACAGATGACACCCAACAACTTTCTGCAATTTTTGCACATTACTTGAATTTGCAAGACTTCTTTGAAACGTCCCCATTATGTATTATGTGTATTGACAGTATGTTTTATTGTCCCTTTTCTTCTAAGGCCTGAATGTTCAGGATGAAAGTAAAGAGCTCTGTCAAGCCACACCATGGAAACCCTTCCACAAATGAGTAGCCAATGACTGTCTACAAGTGTGAAGCTATTCTTGGATATGAAGGAGAATGGACTGAACTCATTCCCAAAGGGACAATTTTTCATGTAAAATATGGGAAAGGACCATCTATGGCAGTGGATTGGAAACATCATTCTAAGGGGTCTATTCAGGCAACAGACATCTTGAAAAGCCTTGTTTAGTTTGCAGAGCCTACTTAGGTTACCATGGACCTTTTCTCATTTAAAACCTCTAGATCTTTTAACAGTATGGTCAATCAGTAATAATACCCAATAGTATCTACGTGATTACTCCTTGACTGCTTGATTTTCTCTGGCACAGAAGATGTAGTTAGGATCACATCTGCTTTATGCACAGTACAAAACATGGTCTAACCAAGGACAGGCATTGCTTCCAAAATAACATGGAAAGGCAGCTTAAAACTGGACAGAAGCATTCATGCTTTCACTACAATGCATCATTAACTAGTTTGCAATGCTAAACAGGGCAGAAGAACTATCTGAAGTACAGAGAGCCAAAAAGCCCAGCAGAAAATAGGGCTATGCTGCTTTTCAGGACCTGGACTAACACCTCTGCACTGCACTGCTTGGTGCTGTGTCATGCCTTCTGCTGCCATGTACTGATTTCCTTACAGATCCACAAAGAATAAAGTATAGAATACATGTTGTTTGTGAAGGACATCTTTGGCAGAGACCCTCCTGTGGCATATTACATGCAACTTAGAAAACTAAAGGAGGAAAAGGGAGAGACGAAGGAAAATGTAGCCATTTTATCCCCCTCCATTCTCCTAAGATTAGCCATTACCATATGGGATCTTTTTTTGCAGGACTTTGGATCAGAATCAAGGATTTTGTTTCTTCAGTTTTAAGAACTTTTCATCACTTTTTCCTTCTAGCCTGAAAATGCAACCTTAAATACTTTACCAGGAAAAGCTTCAGTGTTTGAAAAATAATTTTACTCCGTGCCAGCATCTGCATTTGAAATCAATGTTAATCCAGATTCAATTCTGATTCCCACAAACCAATATTAATTTTGATCAGGCATTGTCTTTGCTCTTTCTGTACACTTATTGCACAGGACTAAAGAAAGAGAAGGGAATTCTCCATTACTTGAGAGCATCTCTTCTGTTGCTCGTTCTTAATTCTGTGATTCCCTCCATAACAGAAAAATTCACTCTACCAGAATTGGCCCTCAGTTAGAGGGGAAATCTCAGTTTTGGATTACTGAGCAATGAATACAGAATGTGAAATAATTAATAGGGATGGGAAGAGGTATCTCTGGTAAACAGCTATTAATATGATTATTGTGTAACAGGCAAGCATGTGCAGGACCACAGTGTGTGGGAGGCTGGAACATGGGATTTGTTCTCTTAGGTCAGGACAGCTTTGCACTGAGCTGAGTATTCTCCTGCCAGCCATCTTCAATGTGTATTGCATCTGGATAATGCTAAAAACCACAACAATGAACCCACCCTATTGTGCGGCTCCGGACAAGGGAGTGAGCTGAAGGTAAAACTCCCTCCCAGTCTCAGAGCGAAGAATGCAGTTGAACTTCACTTCTGCATTGCCAAGCATGGTTATAAAACCACTCCACCCAAGACTCTTTTTACACCCTACTGTTCCTGCTTCTTCCATGGTCATCCAGTATAAAGACAGCCTTATCTAGCATGAATTCTGCATTTTAAAACTGCTTACATTTCATAAAAGTGGTATGCAGGCTTAGGTTTCTGATTCATGATGAGCTGTGCTGGATTTGGATGTGACCACTGAAGATATTGCAGCCCACAGCCGTCCCGTGTACCCACGAGATGGGAATTATGAAACCCAACTTCTGGGGGAGCAGTACAAGTAGTGTCTGCCCTTCATTAGTCACAGTGCTTGGTCACTACACTAACAAAATCTACCATTGATGCCATTTGTATCGATTTGCTGACTGGCAGCAGGGGAATGGACACGTTGCCCATCATGCTGTTCTTGCTGGAGTTCTGGTATCCTGCAGTTAAGCATTGATGAGTATGGTCCTAACTTTGCAGAACCACAACCAGCCTGGTTTCTGAGACAGCTGTACCACAATTTGATATACTACTAGGAACAAACATCTTGTCTGCATCAGCTGCTTTTGGATGAAATTTGGTGTTCTGAGGGTAGACGTTTATTTTAGCTCTTGCCATCTTGTTAACATAATACTTAACTTTCTCTACGGTTTGTATAGCTGTATATACATGTGTATATGTTAATGCTTTAGTGAAAAAAAAAATAATACTGACACTCAAATTTTAACCTCTGGGGCTTTAAAAATCTATGTAATTGATTATTTGGTGTCCAGAAATATTTCTTTTCTGTAGAAGGTGATTTATAACTTTAGCTTTAACACAAATCTTGGATGCAGTTCATGCTTCCAGTCGAGTGTCTGATACTCTTTAAACAAAAGACTGCAATGATGACAGCTACTGTATAATGGACTTCTATGATAAATTTCCAGATGATTGATCATTCATCCAAAAACTCTTGAACTTCTGGTATTTTCAAACATTTCATGACTAAACTGTAAGTTAGCCTGAATATGTGAATAAAAGATGACATGCGCTCAAGAACAACAAACAATGAAATATATCCTGAAATAATTTTGCAGAAGTACTTGCACATTATTTTAGTCAATTGATCAATTTTAATTTTCTGTCAGAGGTGAAAAATTAGTTGTCACTGAACTGACTGCTTCATGGGTCTGAACTCAGCCTACAGTCTCAACAGGAGCTTTTTCCCCTGCCTCCAATGGGGTTTGAATGAGACCTTAAAAGGAAAATCCTGATTTCTATAGGACTTCCCCCTAAGGACATAGTTCCTCACAAGGGCAAATCCTAACAAATCCTCAAATGCTCCAAAACACTGCCAGCAATCGTGGACCAAGAAACACAGCACTTCTCGTACTATTTGTTTTCTGCTACAGCCATACTGAAAATTCCAGTCTGTGCAAAAGACAAGTTTATTTCCAGTTTTAAAAACTGAACTCTACATTCTTCAGTAAATGGTGGCAGGAGCCACTCCTTGCTACAAAGCCATCTTGGTCCCATTTCATTCTACAGCTGCTGTCTTTTTCTTCTGACTATTAAAAAAAAGGGTTCAGTACAGGTATTTTTGTATGAACAAATGGATAATTAAGTAATAATGGCATGATGAAGAAAGTGGAGGAGGTTTAAGGCCCTCAGAAGAATGGTAGGGTTACCACTAGTTAACTGCATGTTAACAAGGAGCATTAGGCAGAGGAAGGATGTGAGGGCAGGATGCTGTTGTTCCTGGTCTGGACTTAACAGCAACTATCAATATTGTTGTGTCATGTTGGAAAAATATAGAAATAATGCGTTCAGTGACACTGCATAAAATAATCTTAGTTAATAATCTTAAAACTAATTAAAACAACTGCATCATATTCTTCTCTCAATCAATGCTTCTTCCCAAGATGTAGTGGAATTCTGGTTCTTGCAAAGCTGCAAGTTCTGTTTT
Source organism: Grallaria varia (assembly GCA_013396735.1). Classification (NCBI taxonomy): domain Eukaryota; kingdom Metazoa; phylum Chordata; class Aves; order Passeriformes; family Formicariidae; genus Grallaria; species Grallaria varia. The sequence goes on along the minus strand of VWZG01011923.1, from coordinate 317,707 downwards.
TATTAAGAGCCTTTTGCAGAGGTTGAATAAGGATGTGAAAAAAGTACTTGGTATGCAAACATATTCTTAAACAAACAAACAAATAAGCAAAAAGAAAAAAAAAAACCAACAGAAAAAGGTTTACCAAGTTCTGGAATCTAATCAAGTAAAACTAAAGTAAATGGAAATAACCAAAGTACAGATATTATGGAACCTAGCCAGTAGTTCATACCCTTGTGAGCGATGCCCCTGAGGTCCATGGTCTAATTTATTCTTGGTATAATTCCATGGATATATCTGACTCTTGGGATTTCTCTGTGGTATGCAGGTTCCAAGTCTCTATCAGTATTGAAAGTTGAATTACAAATCAAGAAAATACACAGAGAGAACTGGAAGAATTCACTGATATGCATATTAAAGAATTAAGACTTTTAAAGGCTGTCATGTGCCACAGCACATAGTATATATTCTTACTAAATGTGTAGTTTACATGGCCCTTGCAACTGTTGAGTCTGTTACTGAAAGTATATTCATAATTTATCCATTGCAAAATCAGTAAATCTCCACTGCATTTGTTTTCCTCATCCGCTCTGTCCTAGCTTCTGTGTGTAAGTAAACCCAGGTTTTGCACATTGTTTCAGTGCTACTGTTATGTTTTCAGCCAGATATATATTCATCATAAAAAGGTGACATTCTATTGTGTTGTGAAATTTGTATCCACAAACTTAAAACAATACACTTTTTTCTCTCTTTATTTTTTTTTCCCATGTACTAGCTACTTCAATGGATGCTACAACATTTTCAAAGAAATAATAACAGATTTCCTTCAGTTTCTTAAGTGCGTGACTACAGAGAACAAGTCACGCTCTTTGTCATCATTTAATGTTTGCTGCACAATTAGTGACATTCTGGTTTCCAGCTAGCACTTAAAATGTTCTCAGTTCAACAAGAGATTATTTATTTCTCTTTTTGGAAAGAATGTAATGGCAAATACAACACAATAATTTTTTTCTTTCTCATTTTTATTATTTATATCCAAAATAAAACAGAACTTAATTGAGAAATAAAGGGAGCAAGACAAAATTCCTGCTTCAGTGAACTTGCATCTTATATATCATCATGGCTTTGAACAGAGATGAATGCCGTGGACAAAAAAAGAATAATCTGTGCAGCTTTATGGTCAGCTAGGCATTCCCGCGAATCATTTTCTGTGTTTTTCAGCAAGTACAGCATTTACCATATATGTTCATACTATTTACATACCATAATGTTCTTAGTTGTAAAAGCTCAGGGTCATATTGTCACACGCCTTGGAGGATTAGTGGGAAAGTTACTCACTTGTAGCTTGGTGCCTGCTTGTCTGCACATACATTGCAAAACAAAAGGAAATCCCCTTCAATTCAACTGATGCCAACAACTCTCCTTCCTAACAGTAAGAGAGAAGGTCGACTTTGGTGTAAGTCTACTGACTTAGGATTTATTAACATTTTGGTTAGTTTTTCAAAATGAATAAATTCATATTAAAAAGAAATCTTCCCAGAAGTACCTTGAAGATTTAGGAGCACAACTCCTACAAGATTTATGAATGTAGAATGCATAAGTTATTTTATTTTTTAAAAGTATTCCAAGAAGTTTTCTTGATTGGTAGCCTCTCCTACTTTCTTTACATCAAGGAGGCTGAGATGCAGCCAGAGCATGCTCTGTCGCGCACCTGTGAGCACTCAGCCTTGCAGTGCCGCTGGCGAGGCTGGAAGTTGTCCTTTAGGGATCTGCATGGACAGCAGGATATCAGGAGGTGCAAGGCAAAAATGGTGACCGCTCCAGGAGCCTCTCCTTCACAGCACGAAAGGCTTCAACAGGTCTTTTTGACTCTTGCCCCAGAAAGTTTCTTAGAAATTCTGTTTTGCACTTAAAAATATCTTGAAAAACTCAACTTCAGTTCTGCCATCTGACATGCTGAATGCAAGGGGTGAAAAAAAGAGCTGAAGGATATAAGGGAAAGGTCATATTATCATTGTTATAATCGATAACCTATGTATTCTCTGTGTGTGTTTATGGCTTAGTTCACTAGTGCCAGACACCTTGATTTCAGTTAATATTACCACAAACTTTAAAATTTATAACTAGTCATATGCACGTCATGTAACTGGTGAATCAATACCTCTGCATCCACACAAGTGTTAAAAATTTTGTAGATGTACACAGTTGTTCCTCTCTGCAAGTTTACAGCTGTTCCTGCTTTTGTTTGAGTTTAAAAAAAAACCCAAATATTTTCTGCCTTTCTTTCCCTCTCCTCCCTCTCCCTTCCCTTTCCTTCTGATGGTGGTATTACTTATCTACATTTCTTTCTTGGATAGTTCCCTGGCAATCCCTTTTGCGGTACAAGATGAAAAGCATGGAGAAATCATCTCAGAAGAATTACTGGAGCTTTTCTCACCCCTGAAAAAGAGAATTAAAACAACTGTAACGTCAATGAAATTGACTGTGATGCTGCCAAACAGAAATTATTATTACAAGGCCTTTAGCTGTTTGCATAATGAAATAGATCTTGGATTACTGTTACCCAAAACAGCCTTTAATGGAAAAAAAGCCACACCCTGCTAGTGTCTCTGAACTTAAGGGATGCAAAAAAACAATGATAAGGGAGACCACACAATTCTGTACAGAGTCCTGTGTTCCAGAAGTTTAACAAATAAGGGCATTGCAGAGCAAATCCTGCTGGTAGTTCTCATAAGTGAAAGATGACTTCATTTATTATTTTACAGAATGACATCCTCTTATTCAAGTAATTAGTACTTATGTCGGAGGGGTCAGCTCATGATACGGTCCTAAAAGCTTACATTTTGGAGCACCAATTCTAGATTACATGATGATTGAAGGGGAACTAAAATGAACTGATTTTTAAACATCCCAAGTGATCATGCTCCCCTTGAAAACCCTCTTTTATAGACACTTTCAGGCCCCCAAAAGACATGTCCTTACAGTGACCTTACAGCTATGCAATGGATGCTTATGATGACATAGAGGTCGCTACATTCCACAATAATTTGCTATCCACTAGTAAGTATTAATCTACTGTCATTAAAATGGGAGCACAATGACCACATCTGTGTTAGTCAGGCCTTTGGAGACCGTGTTAATGTCTACAGTGAAACTGTGTGACAAGTAAAGATCAGGGACACATAAACTCATGTATACATATTATTTTGAGTTACTGTGCTGATGCCGTGCTAGCAGTTAGTGTGAACACTATCTCATATTGTACCTCCAGTACTCAAACTTTTTCCTGTTGCCTTTTACTCTGCAATTTCTGTAAACAAGTTTGGTAAATGGAAATTCCCTCCAAGCTTCTTGGCATCTTCCTATTTTTTATCCTTTTTCTATCAATTTTCATACATTCTTTCTTTGCATGGTTTGAGCTGAGAAGCCCTTTTTAATTAGACTATGGTGATTTGATCACCACAGGTGCAAGGAAGGAATTTTTTCCTGGAGGGTAGTGCTGTAGACTTACCTAAGAGGGATAATACTTCCCTTGTTTTACCTTTCACAAATCAGGTGTTGGACTCACTATGCAAGACTTCATGGGCCAACGGTCTGATCTGATGAGGCAAGTCGTATGCTCCTACTTACCTTGCATACCTGCCATTTGACTTAAATCACTGAAAGGTACCTGAAACTGAGGAGCACATGAGGAATCTTGAATACACAGTGTTAACTTTTTTTTTTTTTTGGTAACTAAAGACCTTAATTAGTGCACAGAAGGAATGCCAGAATAGTAGGAATCAGACAGGCTGGCCACATGCAATGTAGTGATAAAAGAGACGTCCCTCTTCAGAACAGAAGTAGCTGATGAAATAAAAGTCAATTTTCGGGCAGTTGTGAAGTTGACAGAAGAGCCTTTGTAACAGTACAACCACCACCTCCTGCATGGGACAACCTCAGAACATTCTGAATCATCTCTGGGATATATAGAAGCAAAGGCTGATAAAGAGATGAGTCAGTTCCTCAGAGGCTTGTAGGGGATTTCGCTGTCCACTCTGTTCTCTGTTGTCTTTTGTTTGACTGTGGTTTTAACTCCCCAGGGGAGTCCTGGTGGAAGCAGAGACCTTGCAGTTGCTGTTGCAATAGGTTTAAAAAAACTCCTTCCAAACAACAAAAACCCTAACATCTTTTTATTTGAAGCCAAAAGTTTATAAGCTGCTTTACAGAAACATTCCAAAGGAAGAAACAAAGAGTGAAAAGAGTCTGCTGATGAATGGAAGCTTGTAGCCTCTAAGTAAAGCCAGGCCAATAGCAATTTACTTCGAATATTTGAAATACTCCCACGTGTATGAATTTTGTCAGGCATAGACTGAAGTTTGCTCAGCTCCTATCCTTTAAACAAATGTAGTCATGCAGTTGCATAGATTGAAAATTTCACACACAACCAGGAGGTTCAGCCATGCAGAACTCCAGTCAGATTTCCAGTGAGGGCCATCAGAATGAATTCTCTGGTCAGCTTTGGGAACTATGTGCCTAAATCCCCTGTGTTCTCCTGGAAACCTTTGCCGCTGTGTGCACCGGTGGGGAACTGTGCAACCATGTGCGGCCGCAACTCTGAGGCCACAGAACTGGAGGCCATTTCTCATTTTTACAGACATGTATATCTTGTCCAGGAGCAGGCCCTGTTAATTGCATGACTTTTGATATGTTTTACTTTTCCATTACTTTACAAGGCTTACAATTGCTCAAGTAGTTTGCTGTCAACAGTCTCTGTACAAGAACTTTGTAGGAGATCAGAGGGGTGTGGCTGTTACTGCAGATAATGCTTGTGAAGATGAACTCCACTCTTCCTGGCCATGAGAAATGGCCTTCACTTATTCCTCACATTAAATCCATCAATGAAAACATCATTCTTTCACTTGTGAATAGGCAAGAGAGGGCTGGACTGAGGACACTCTCACCTAGAGGCGTACTGCACTATCATTTCAAGCACAGACTAAACATTAAGAAGGAGAAAACAGTACTTAAGTGTGTTAAGACTGGAGGAGGTGATTGTAACTGGGTAGTATACATGTAGACTTCATAAAAATGTGCTTGGTTCTCATAGATTGTTTAATATTCATGATACCAACCACTACAGGCTTTGTAGGACAGGTCTGCAAAGCTTTGCAGTGTCTATCCATGTATATTCAATGCTTACCCACAATACTTGTGAAGGAAATACCATGGATCTTAGTCATGATGGAAGGGAATTTATCTCTCCATATAGTATATAATGGAGGAACTGAAGGATCACTAAGAGGCTTGGTTATTTTTAAAAATAGGACAAATTTCACCCACATGGGCACAATTTTTATCTAGAAGGGAGAAGATGCATAAATTGTACTGTCACCACCTCACACGACTAGAAATGCTTCCACCAGGAGCTCTGTGGAGTCACCCAGGAAGTGGGGGCCATGAAGTCATCTGCAAAAGTTGAATCAATGCCATGTTCCCCACTCTAGTTCTTAATAAAAAATGACCAAGAAAAACTAAAAAAGAAACATGAAGTGTAAATCAGAAACACAGTGAAAACTGTCTTAGAAAAGATAGATAATGTGTCAGAAAAGATAACAGGCTTCACAAAGTCCTTTCTTTTAACCATACCTGTGAGAATAACCTCCAAATTCTTTCTCCTCCCTTTCCAGATTTTCTCTGGCTGAATTCCACATAGCAGAAACATTACACAAGAAGGAGCTCTTTGCAGAAACTTAGAATGAGGGGTTGGTTGAGGGCATCAAAACAGGGTTTATAATGGAAACTCATACAGTCAGAGCATGGGACAGCTACTTGGGGTTCCACAGTACATCAGATTTTATCGGCAGCTTATCAAGCACTATGCCTATTAAATTGCTATTTGTTGTAACCAGCTGTTTACCTTTTGCTTTTGCCTTTTAAGACGAAGTGCAGAAATGCTCTCTGAGTCTCTGTTGGATCACTTAGAATGACTGCTGCATATTGCTGACTTTTAATAATTTTCAAAGGCTGGTAGCCAACAATGAGAAGCACAACCTTCCCATTTAGCAGGACCATAAGAACTGCCCTCAGATTTCAGGGGCAAGCTACAGCTGAGGATATTCACTGGCTGCTGGTATTTTAAACAAGTTTTCTCCTTCTTGTACTCCTGTGTTGTAAAAGGTATCTGCTATAGGGAGATGCCCCGAGGGAGGAGAAATAAACTCTCACTATGAGCTGCTGTGACTTTGCTAAAGACAATGCCTTCAGGAGCCCTCCTTCCACTCCAGTGAAAATGTTACTTGTTCATGCCCATATTAGCTTTCCCAGGGCAGGCTGTCCTTTGGTATGTTCATCTAATTTATATCTCTGGTATTCTAAGAAATTAAACATTTAATAATATTTCTACAGTTGAGCAGACATAATTTTTTAGAAGTTGTCTCCATTCATTTTATGTAGGAAACAGGAGGAGGAAGTGGAAGGAAGGGAGGTCCTATGTGCCACATCCGTAACTGATGGACATCATTCTCTATTAACTAAGCTCTGGGCATAGAAATTCATCACTTTTTATATTTTTCACTGGTTGCTGTGCAGAAGAGCATTAAAAAAAGAGAAAATGTAGGCTCCATGCTCTGAATACTATTTAGGAATTCTCCAGAGAGGAACAGAGGGAACCAGCATGAATAACTCCTAGCAACTTTCTCGTTAATTAAAATCTGACAAGCAGCTGGCAACTGAAAGGGGGAGCTGTAGGTGGGGGAATCCTGTGGTTCACCACCACATTCCTCACATTCATAAAAGCTACGGAATATTTCACTGTAGGCCCGCCAGAAATGTCAATGGAAATGTGAATTAAAAGAAAGGACTGTCTGAAGGTGACAGAGATATTGGATGTAGCCCAGGTAATATGCAGACAAAAATATATGAACGTTTAGTGACACATCCGAAGCAACTTTTGTAAAAACCTTTTGTTCTGATGAAAGGTGATATTATTCAAGAGATGCTAAAATCTGCAAGATGAACCCGTCTGGACAAGAAATTAATTTTGGGGAAAAGGTAGGATAAATTCCCTCTGTGCCACCCCTCTGAGCCCAAACATCGGGGTAATGGTTTTGGCCACAGCAGATGAGCTATTCAGCATCTCTGTGGGAGCTTTGCTGGGCTGCAGCATGCTGTGGTGTACCTTTCCCTGCCCTCTCAGGGAAAGGCTGTGACAATTTTCATGACAGCTCTCATGCTCTGAAATCACCAGCCTTGTGATAGTGGCTTTCAGGTTCCTGATAAAGGATAATTCCTCAGAAAAGGAACCACTCATTTCCTGAGGGAGGGTATCTTTTATCTTCCACAGTACCTTCTGATTTTTCCATAGCCCTGGCATTGGACTGCATGCATATGGCTAAACCAAATGCAATGATTTCATTTTGCAGCTTGGTCCCTTTGCTGGTGCCTCTTGGTCTTTACAAATTATCCCCCTCATGGGCAGGCATAGACTTGTAAAAGAATGCAATTATTATTTCATAACCATGAGATTTGGGGCCATATAGGATATAACAGAATCTTATTTCATACCCAGTATCTTTTCTCTATCAAGTTGCTAGTCTGAAAGGCTTTACAAAGTATGTGAGGTATCAACAGTGCTATGACTGGGAGGTCCACAACAGAAGCCATTTTGTGTTCAATAATTAAATGACATTTCCTTGCACTGAGAACAGTGGAAAGTTGGCCAGCCATTATCATGTGGAAAATAATTTTAAATCCCCCTGGACAGTCACCACAAACAGCTGGAAGAGTTTACCCTGAAACAAAAAAATCGTATTGAAAAATGATGTCTCTGGTGCTGTTAATCTGAGTGTGAATCAAAGCCTTGAAAATAAAAGAAAAAAAAAGAAAGAAGAAGAAAGAGAAAGAAAGGCTTTTAGGTTTTCTGTCATTAAGTTACCTTAATTTCTTCCCCATTTCAGCTTTCTAAGGGTTCATTTCTGTTTGGTTTCTGGCATTTAGGCAGAATGTTTGTTGCCCAAACATTTCCAAATTCCAGGAGGTGACAGAGGGAAAAAAGCATGTTTCTTTAGGAGGGTGCTTGTAGGGATCCTATGAAGTCTCTATGAATATTTGCCTCTACCTCATGAATGTTGCTCCCTAGGTTAGGTTTCCCATTTGTGCAAGGGGATACTGCTGGAGACTTAACAAAAAGTATCTCTAATCGTCCTTTCATCCATGGAGGGTAAATACAAGAAACTGCTTAATATTTCCTTTGTCTTTAATGAGGTGTTTTCTCTTAGTTAACAAAAGCAGTAGGCTTCAGTTTATCTCTACTAAGGCATCTGACTGCAGTTTTGTTTTCCAGCTGAATATTTTATCTCTTTTTTTCTGGTGTGGTACAAGAACAAGGGAGAGTGCTAATTGCCTGTGTTGTATTCCGGGACCGTCTGCTGAAAACTCGATTTACTATGGTGGTTCCTTTCTTCGACAGTTTATAATTCAATGTCCTCACTGTATTTTCAGGCCTGGGTTTCTTTGTCCATTTTCTGTAAATCATTGTTTTCTCCACCCCCACCCCAGAATTTCTCATTGGAATAGATAATTAGTGGATCCAAAATTAGTACATGGACATATTTTACACAGATTTTTCAGTTCTGTGGTTTTGTCCACTCCTTTTAATTTTGCCTTCCCACTTATTCTTTTAACTTTTCTTAGAACATGTGTGTAAGTAAAAACTGAAAGTGATGCCTGTGGCTATATGTGCAGGAGCTCTTCTCTAGGAACACACTGATCATACAGCAATGACAACTGCTCTTGGGGTTACCCAACAAGCCTAAGTAAGATCTCTATGTCTCGGTGTTTAAATCCCTGACTGTCCCTGAGCATCACCTCTACTTGCCTACATGCAGAATTCGTAAAAGTTGCAAACCTGTGGCCTGAGAATGCTCACCAACTATAATAATCAAACGTTAAACTAGTTAATCCAAAAATCCAAATCCATATAATGTCTGTTGCTTCATTTTTATACCCCAGTTACCACTGCCTTTACTTCCAGATAGTGAGCTGAGTGATTGCAGTCCTGGCACTTACAAGACTTTCCTGGTGACATAGATGGACTCTGTATGTCCTCAGAAGTGGTATGTCTTATATTTTTCTTGTCTTAGCACTCATGTCATGTCAAAAGAAAACAAGGCGGGGCAGTGGCAGAGCTCTAAGCCCAAGGGCTTGTATGGTGGGAAATTGTCATCATCATTGCCACCAAATGGTTTGGCTTGGAAGAAACCTTAAAGATCATCTTGCTCCAACTCCCTCTGCCATGGGCAAGGACACCTTCCACTAGACCAGGTTGCTCAAAGACCCATCCAGCCTGGCCTTAAGCATTTTGAAGATGGGGCATCCACAAACTTCTCTGGGCAGCCTGTTCCAGTGTCTTATTCCCCTCACAGTAAAAACATTTCTTCCCAACCTGAACCTACCCTCACTCAGTTTAAAGCCATTACCCCTTGTCCCATCAGTACATATCTTTGTAAACAGTTCCTTTCTTGCAGGCTCCCTCTGTGGACTTGAATGATGATGTAGGATTATGATCTCTCCTGCAACATGATCTTGACCTACTTTAAAGCCTCCAGTTCCCTCCCCTTCCCTTCCCCTTTCCCTTTTCTTGATCTCTCTTTTTTTTTTTTCTTAAATAATCAGGTCATTGAAATTATCTAGAGTTTTGAGGTAAGACAACACATTTTAAAGAATAGTAAAAGAATAATAAACAGTGATGCCTTTTCATGAAAGATTTTTATTTCCATTAACCAATATTCTCAATAGGCTAAAAATCTTGGAAAAAAATCCCCTAATTTTTTTTAGCACAATTACAAACTATTTGTTTTATACATGTGCAATCATGCAATAAAGATTTTATATATGGTAACACTACAGCACCAGCCTGGTTCCAACAAACAGTTTGTAAGGTTGCCCTCACCTCTTTTCTAAATCAAACTCTGGAAGAATTCTGCTGATATTTTCTCTTATACCTGTATTACTGGAACCCACATTTTCCTTTAAGTATTTGTTATTGCTCTATGTGTGGCATAAAAAGATAAAAGCTGTCAAGTAGAATTTATTACACAATGAAACATTTTTGTGAGAGACCTGGTTTCTGCCGAATTGAGAAGCAGCCAAAACCAGAAGAACTGGAATTATTTTTCATCCTGATTTTGTTGGATGTATT